>CM072511.1:149289385-149506885 GCA_036898135.1 Oncomelania hupensis | reverse complement strand
TTATAAATTATCAACAAAACACATACATATAAAATGCCTACATTGCTAAATAATAACATCATAGGAAGCCCTAGTGACCACCTGGCAGAAAGCGTCCAATATTCCCAAGCTGATCCAACAGACCTCACACACAAATAAGGAGTCTTGTCCCGGAAGAGTTTTCAAGACAAAAGGTAGGTGACTGGTCTAGCGAAGAAGAAGATAGTATAGCAGATTGATAGAACAGAGCAGGAATGAGAAAGAACAAATGAGAAAGACAGCGACAGTGGGAATTTAAAGCGCTAAATTTCCAGTGAAGTGAAGTGAGTAGATTACCGTCCCCGGACACATAAGCATATAGGGGACTTGGCTGGAAGGCTGCCGATGAATAAGAAGGCGTGTTGAAGAAGATGACAACGGTGAATTAAGAGGTCATGATGCTGAAGACAAGTCGCTTGAAGATGGAACGCTCGAAGGCAGCTACGACAAACGGAATAGGAAATCAGGATGCGTCAGTAGAGCCGATGTGGTAAGAAAACAGTAGAGGAAGAAACGCATGGGTGCGTGCCAGGGTGCCAAAGGTCCGTCCGGGAGGAGATGTGCCGATGAGGCGCACAAAGAGGAAGTCGATGCGTCCGTGTGAAGATGGCCAAGCAAGCCGCGAGGAGGGTGTAGAGCAAACAGTGGGACGCCGCTGGCGGTGTAGGCACCTGCAGTCCGGAGTTTGCCAGGCTCCACAGGGAATCCCACGTTGCCCTGTCGTAGTAAAAGGGGAAGAGCAACCGATGGTCAGGCGGACGGAAGTCCAGCGAAGCGGCGCCTGCGACGCAAAACGACCGGCGCAAGGCCAGCGGAGCCCTACAGGTAAGAAAATGTAGGTTGAATGTTGAGTCGGAGATACGTCTCGGAATCACCCTCAGGCAATGGAGGCAGTATTGACTTCTGGACTGCCACCCACGGGACGGTGCGTCCTCCTCATCTCATGCCGCCATGTCTGCGGGACTGAACGATACTCCTAGGAGTTTCCCCGCAGGAAGCAAAGCCGAACTGACATTGGACCGCCGGTAGTCTCGACCGCAGAATGGCAAGAAGATTGGCTAAGTCCGCAGTCAGGAAGGAGAGCGCCCCTGCGCAGAGCAGGCTGCCACTCCTGCTCAGGCGACGAACGCCGCAAGAATGATTGATTGTATTGATTATCATTGGTAAATTTCCAGAAAATGGGGATACTATTTATACTGGAACCCCCGGCACCCCAACGGGGGATGTCAATAAATTAAATGTGTAAATGTTCAACTATTTTGTGCCAAAATCAAATAATAATAATAATAATAATAATAATAATAATAATAATAATAATAATAATAATAATAATAATAATAATAATAATAATAATAATAATAAACAACTATTTCCGATTGTTCCAAACTGGGATTACAAAATACTAAGCGATGGGGATAAAAACCATATATTAATAACAGCAAACATTCTTCGTTTTGATTTAGGTACACATTAACTTTCCACAAGCAAACAAAGTTAAAAAGGGGAAATTTTTTGAAGAATTGCAATTAAAACTACTTATTTATTTCGGAATTGCACATTATGAGCTACCATAAACAAACTCTGGTTTTAATGGTACACTCCATAATCGGCAATTTATACGGCCATTAATAAAAGAACAACAACATTACAAGAAATTTACTACAAAACCTTGCTGAATGGGTTGCAAAAATCATAAAACTTACGTGTGGCGGTCTCCGTTCATGTGAGATGTAAATGTCTTTCAGAATATAAATGCTGTTTGGACTAAATCTTTTCTGACGCTTCAATTCCATTGACAGTAATCATGAACCGTTTAGGTATTTTCACGTCCACACCAAGACACTCAAAGCAGCAGCATATTAGTCAATAACATTAAAAATAAAAAAAAGAATATGATTTATTTAACAGTTAGTCTTTTAATAACGACATTTACACACATTGAAAAGATGTCGATTGCACAAGAAGTAGGATACATCAACATTATTTACACGCACAAAATGTATGCACACACAAGTACATAAGGCACACAATATATTTACACCACATTCAATAGATCATAAACAAAGATATCGAATACTATTACACAATTATCAAAGCCAGTCCTAATAGTCTGACTGATAAAACAATTAATACAATAAAACATTTTAACGCAAATATTTCCCCCCCAAAAAAAAACCCTATGTGAACAAACAAGCATTGGAAACAATCCAACAAAAACAAATTATGTTATGAACTAAAATGCAACACAAACGATCTGCACTAGGTCAGATATTTCTTAAATCGATGTAGAAATGTGACTGCTTCCCTTACTTGGATGGAAATTATAAAAATGTCAACAAAAACGTGAAAGCTGCAAATAATATAATATAATTATGTAACTGTATGCTTCGGAAGTAATTCAGGGTGCAGAAGGTAGACTAAACATCAATGTCATATGTTATGTCGATGTCATAATTATGTTAATGTCCAATTGAGAAGTAGCTTTTAACTCAAAATAAACTATAGTTTAGTTGGTATGTCCAGTGTTCATAAATCACAAAATAAATAATGGATAAATAAAAAAAGCTGTTATAAGTCTGATGTGGCGGTCATAACTTCAAATTCAACGCTGTAAGCTCTTGAACCACTAACAAAATCAACCAAAACCGCCAAATAAACAACACACAGTAAACATTTGTTTGCGGTATTAAAGGTTACAGGACAGTCCGTCGGCTGAGGTAACGTTTTACTCTTTATAATGGTGTGTAGAATGTATCAAAGTTCTAATGTTTTATCAGTATTCGGGTTTTCCGGGTTTATTCTTTTCTCTTTCAGGATTCGGGTGTCGGATAGCGCAGTGGTTGGAGCACTCGCTACTGTGTCGCAAGTTAAGCACCGTCCAGTGCGGTTAGCACTTGGATGGGTGACCGTCAAACGTGAAGCGACAAATAACAACGCCCCCAGTTGACTCAACTGTGACTGAGTACCTGGAGAAGGTAAAGCAGCGAGGGAGAGAGATGGGCATCACCCTCATTACGCTGGCCCAAGATAAGTGTGATCTCCAACATCACGCTCTCCTACGGTCACAAGGCTATGTGACTACTTCTACCTTTACCTTTAAGGATTGAAGCGTTGAAGAGATAGTTACGACAATAATATATGTTTGAATTATGGAAGTATACATTTGGGGACATAAATGCCTGGGTCATGTATGCAGCACCAACACCTTAACACAATTAATTGGTAATTATTATAGTTTCGACATTCCTTTGCATATATTTAAGATGCGTTAAACTTGCGAATCTTCAACTAACTATAGGTGAAAAGCTAGTGTTTAGCACATGTACGCTGATCAAATCAAATCAAATTAAATGTCTGGAGAACAACAATTAAAATCAGTCAAATCGTATAAACAATCATCAAAGAAATAATAATAATAAAGTTAATTCAGTCAGCTGCTTTCTAACCCTCATAGATGAAAATTTAATATTACCATTCATATTAAAGGTAAAACACTAAGATTGAGTAATATTATATCGCTTTGTGATGCACTAAAAAGTATTGCACCATTTAAAATGCATTGGAAAAGAACACAAACTGATTATACACAAAAACATAAAATAGGATGCTTATATTTTAAAAAGTGCACAAAAGTTTAAAAAAAATCGAATTATATGTCATATGCAGCTTCTTCTACTTCTTGTTTCGTCTTCTTCTATTTCGATTCTTCTTCTTTTTACTACCATTCTTTCATCACCACTCCTTCATCTTAGTATTAATTCACTTTATTATAATTGATTCATAAGCTGGTCAGTTTCTACGATAACTTATACTTGTACTGGCTATGTTGTTAAAAGACTTTAAATGTGTAATTGCTTTATAGTCTCCGTGGAAAAGACAAACAAACAATTCAAAATCCTTGCCTCTTCCTGTCTTAACCCCCTCCCTCACTCCTCCCTCCTTATGGTAAAGGTATAAAAGATTTCGTGTATTGGATCAATCTAAATTTTCATAATTGACTGCGTCGCCTCAGAGTTATACTATTTTCAGGTTCTGTGCAACTCGACACATCATACGTGCATGATAAACCACATGCAACCCTTCAAACAAAACTAATGAAATGACAAACAGATTTTTTTTCTCCAGGAAAACATATACAGTGACCAATTTTTCAAGATAAATTTAAACAATGACAGATCTTTTATGGAAAACATATAGTCTAAAATGATAATCTTTCAAGCAAAATTATTTGATAAAATGCTTGAAAAATCTTTTGGAGACAACTTATAAAGTGTATATTTTTATAGAAAAACTCATGAAATGACATATTTTTCGAGCGAAAGCTTTTCCTCTGCTGTATTCACAACTTTCCGGCACCTCTCATTAAAACTCGTGGGTATCAACATTATAAATCAAAACGAGGTTAGAATGAAACCAAGTTCCGGTCTGGCTTGTTTTGCTTTTCTCAAAGCTTGATGCGTGACTTTTAAATATGGCAAATTGCCGAAAACGACGATTGTTAGAGCCAGAAAATTTATGCACAAACATGAATGGCTTTCACTTGAAATGAAAAGGACACAGACAATTGAAAAACTGAGCAAGGGTAACTAAAGCAACAAAAAAAACTATTAAAAAAAATTAAATCAGTCTCAAAAACGATATTTTTTGTTTTTGTTTTTGTTTTGTTTTGCAATCCAAGAAAACCTATGGCACGACACCATGGGACAAAGATCTCTAAATGTTTCATCATGTTCTGCCATAATTTTTTCATGCATTGGAGAAAGAACCACGCTTTCTCATGTGATTCGACATATTCGACATAGCGAGCGTTGTGGCCAAGTGGGCTAAGGCGGGACTAACTTGCCTCGTCCACAAGCCAGAAACCAATGGTGCCTGACAGGTGTGGGTTCGAGCCAGCACCTGGGCGTTTTGTTTCTCCGAATATTATTTACTTTCGACTCGGGCAACGTCTCGGGGGTTTTCTCCGGGTACTCCGGTTTGCACTCTCAGCAAAAATGTCCAAAAAAAATCACAAATAATGTTAGGTAGGTAGGGTTTGGGCGCGCCACTGGCTGCGACTACGCCTTCCCCGGCCGGGGGAGGCGGCCCAGAGTTTCCCGATAAAAAGGGATAATAAACTGCAGCCCCCCCCAAAAAATATATTCTTGAATATTTGGAAATAACTCACTCAAAACACTCGGATAAACAATACGCGGAGAAAGAAACCGGAAGTAAGTTTCACGGTAACGGAAAGTTACCCCTCTTACATGATGGGATTCCCGTTGGTGCATAGGATAGCAGAAAAGTGTGAATACAGTGCAAATGAGGCAGCGCCTGGGTAAGGACAATGACAAAATGGGGTAGGTGAGTACAACTCACAGACAGAAAAAGAAAAAGTAACAGCTGTACATGGGACAAGTTTTCCTGCAGAAAGAAGTTGGCAAAACGGACCGTTACCATTTTAGGTATTTACCTGCTAATTGTAGCTTCATATTAATTTAGTTGGAATTTGTGGTCTGAACTCTAAATTGTTAAAGAAATCCCTTTCATCTAGTATACATACTTGTTAAGACCACATTGTAATCTGTAAAGCTCCATACAGATGAGAGTCAAAACTTAGAATTGCATTTTTAATACCCAAAAGTGAGAACTTCTTTCTTGAACCAGTATTTTTTTTTAAAACAGAGACTATAATTTCTATAACACTGAACCTCACCAAGAACTATTTATTATGGTAAGTGAAAGCTTGTCACTGCCACGACTCTATCCGGGCAGACGCCACAAACAAACACCTTACACACGCAGACAACCCAGACAGAATGACAGTTTCCCGCAGACGTGAAGCGATGATAACACAACGAATATATGTACAACTTTCAAGCTATTTATTCATTCATACCACACACTCATACACATATAACATTTGCACATGAAACGAGAAAAATGGTGATGGAACAATCAATGGATCAATGAGCAATGAAATGGAAATGTCAGATGAACGGGGGTTGCTGATCAACCACGTCTAACTAGCGACTGTGCACTGCAAACGTCCGAGCACAGAGGGGGTCGAGTATCAGAAGGGGGACAAAAAAGAATGAGCCGACCTGATCGTAGGGTGTCCCCGTTGATATTCCTGTAGACGTATCCGTCCCTCCTCGTAGTTGTCACCGGCTGTCGCTGTTAAATCCAGCGTGGTAGTGTCGTCACTTTCCCCCGCCGCTGACGATGATGATGATGATGATGACGACGCTGTAGTTGCGGCGGCCCTGACACCGTCGACACCTCACAGCCGGACTCCTCCAGTCGGCTACACTGTCGATGATGAGGCCCAGTCCCGTACGCAGACGTCGCGCTCACCGTGGAAAAGGTGGGGTTGTGGGACGATGAGGATGCTGACAAACAGGTGATGTCGATGATGCGGGCCCAAACGACCAGATGTCGCTTCCGATGGTGGACTTTCGAAGAGCTTTCGAAAGGCTTACGAAAAGCTTACGAACCTGCAACATGCTTGCCGTATTGTTAATGTCATGTCCACCTGATTCTGTCCCCCTACCTCCTCACACTCTCCCCCCTTACTAACTAACTATTTCCTGTATCTTGAAGAAGCGCCACTGCTGTTCATTTCACTTCCCTTGACTACTTTCACTGTCTCTTGTAATCCAACACATAATTCAAAAACTAAATGACATTATGAAAGCATGAAATGAACAATGCTGAAAATGAATACATGAAATCATCAACACATTATCCATCTTGAGCAACCGCAACCTCAACAACAGCAACCACTTCCATCCTACCTTCATCACACTTCACCCCCATTCTCCTCCCTCATTCTCCCTCCTTCAGTCGCACCCTTCCTCTCCTCAGTGCAACCATACTTCCTCTCCCAGCCTCACGCACAACTATCGTTCAACACCCCAACAGCCGGCCTTTGGTCAATAGCACAGTAAAGGAAGACCCATCACACTTACCCAACGGCTCGACTGTAATAGTACCTGTAGCTGGCCACTCTCCACTGCTCGCCTACAAAGTACTCCAAGTAAGGTATCCAAAACGCAGTAGTTCCTGTTAGTGAATTACACCTGACACTAACCTACCACAAATTCGCAACTTAGATATTTGCTCAACTTTTCCTCGAGCTTGCTACCACAATGTAACACCTCCACCTAAGTTTCCTATTTGGAACCAGATATTATTTACGTTAATACCCGTCCCCACCTTACTTCTAGAACATTACCACCTCAGAGAAAACAAGACCGCACACCTTGTTTGTCGCTCTGCCAAACGTGTTCCGCCTATAGTGAGTAACTTCTTCACTGGCTGACCGCCCCTTATACTGTTTATCCACGATCCGCACGCATACCCTAACATACGCTAGCGCGCAGTAACTACCCCAACTCATTAACTCCCCATCCACACTTTCTCCCTGGTTTCATCACAGTCTGCCCTGTGACACACCCCCCTCCCAAGACGAAACTACGGAGAGTTCAAAACTTAATCTTCCACAGGGTCAGATCTGCTGAGGAAATCCGCTTCGATGTTGTCTCTTCCTGGAATCGGTCGAACTGTGAAGACATAGGCCTGCAGCTGCATAGCCCATCGGGTGAGTCTGGCACTGTTGAGGTGCGTTCGTCCTCCAGATGAACTCCCTATCCAAGTTCGGTAGCTTTACTACTGGCTCACTTGTCAGCGCTCTCCTCATGTCATCCCTCCAGTTGACCTCTCCCTTCTTCCTTACTCGCACGATCGGTGCTCTGTACGGCGACGTACACGACTCGATAACCCCCAACTCTAGCATCGGTTCCACTTCACCCTCGACGACTTCCATCTGTGAAAATGGTAGCAGGTGCGGATGTATACGCATAGGGCTGTCGTCAGTCAACTCTAACTCGCACTCGTCCAAGCTGGGTAGCGGCAGCGCTCTCTCATGTAGTGCAGACAGCTCCGTGTCTATCTGTACGTCCACACGCCCTTCGCTCGCTTGTAGCGGTATCAGTGGTACGGTGCCCTGGTAGCTGCTGTCTGTCGTTCCTTCTGTTCCGGCCTGGTCCAACACCACGGCTACCGTCGTCTGTGGTTCCACTCGGCGTTCCACATAGCGCTTCCGCACGATCGTGTGGTACGGCTTCCTGTTCTTGCCGACTCTCTGCACACGCGCTTTCCTGATGCGCCCCTTGGGTGTCGTCCGTTGACATGCGTCGCATGAAGTACAGTACTTCCGGACATCGCGGCACATCCCTGGCCAGTAGTACCTGGTCCACACCTGATCTAGGGTCCCCTTGGCTCCTCGGTGTTCAGCCATAGGCGTGTCGTGCCCCACGCGTAGCACCTCCGGTCGAAGCTTGGCTGGTACCACCAACTGGCTGCGATCCACTTTGTCTTGTCCTGTATACTCGCGGTACAACAGGCCCCGCTTCCAGACAAATGCCACCTGCCCCTTGCCTCGCTTCTCCTTTCCTGCCTTCCGGTCTGCTAGCTGTCGTACTTTCGCAAGCTCGCCGTCCTCCAACTGCAGTTGGCGCATCTCCTTCGGCGTCGCGACGATGCTCATAGTCGGTCCGACCACCACCGGTTCTGTAGCGACTTGCTCCTTGGCTGGCTGCGCTCGTGTCCGCACAGCACAACACTCCGCGTCTCCCTCGCCGAATACTGGCAGTGCTGTGTCTCCTTGCTGTTCCGTCCTCGCCCAGTTGCCGATCACCACTGGGTAAATCAAGTCCGGCACCACCACTACCTCCACTCTCCCGGTGTAGAACGGTGACTCCAGCTGTACCCAAGCTGTCGGTAGCGACTTGGATAGCTGGCGAACGGCGAATCCTACACGCCGCGTGCGTCCTGTGTAGACAAGGTTGGCAACCTCTCCCTTCCGCAGGCAAATCAAGTCGGCCCCCGTGTCCCTCACAGCCGTCAGCGGAACACCTTCCACCACCACTTGGCTCTGGAACCGAGGATCTCCCTCCTTGCCTGCCTCCTTCAAGATGCGCAACGCTGCCCCACTCCGCTCGCTGCGTTTCGGACAATTCCGCTTAAGGTGCCCCTTCTGCCCACAGCTGTAGCACTCTCGCTTGTCCGGCGAGTTGGGTCGTGGTCCCGCTGGCTTGCGACTCTCGCTCTTGTCCCTGGGTGTAAAGGGTTGACGGGGTGGAAAACGTACGTTGGTTCCGGCTCTGGCGTCGACATACTGCTGCGCTAACGTCGCGGCCTCCTCCACCGTTGCTGGGTTGCGCTCGCGCACGAACGTGACCAGTTCTGGCGTCATACCGTTGATCATCTGCTCCATCAGCACTAGGTCCAGTAAGTCTCCATACGTGGCCTTCTTGTTCGCTAGTCCCATCCAGCGTTCCAGGAACAACTCTGACTTCCGCAGATACTGTTTGAAAGTCTCTGGTGGCTCCCTTTTGTAGCTGGCGAAACTTCTTGCGATACGTCTCGGCCGTCAGGTTGAAACGCACCAACAACGCTGCCTTCAGGATCTCGTAGTCGGCAGAGTCGTCCTCATTCAAGCCAACGTAAACTTCCCTCGCCTTCCCCTTCAACAGTGTCCCCAAGCGAATAGCCCACGTGTCCTTCTTCCAGTCTTGAGCCTTGGCGAACCGCTCGAACTGACACAAGTAGGTCTCTAGGTCGTCCTTATCCTCGAAGAACGGTAACCTGAGCTTAACCGTCTCGAACTCGGGTTGACGATTCCTGCGGTCCCCGGCGCCGCCCTGCAACCTCAGTTGCGCCATCGCTAGCTCGTGCGCCATCTCTCTCTCCCTCTCCCTCTCTCTCCGGTCTGCGTCTGCATCCTCCCGGCTCGCCCGCTCTCTCCGGTTTGCGTCTTCCTCCCTAGCCGCTTGGTCTATCGCGTAATCTAACGCTGCCTGACCCTTCAGTCCTTCGCGCTTGGCGAGCCTCAAGATCCTTTCCATCGGCGTCTCGTCCGCGAATGGTCCTGTCCTCGGCGTCGGTGCCGGCTCGACCTTGTAGATCGAACGGTAGGGGTTGGTCTCAAACCTCTTCGGTCTCGTCGCGTCGCTCAGACGATCCTGGTCTCCGTAGACGTCGGTGCCTGCTGACATCCCGCCAGTCGCGCCAAATCCCGTCACAAAAGGACCACTCACTGTGTCTCTGGCTTCGAACGTAGTCAATTCCTCGTCTGCTGACCCATGACGCGATGACCTGACCGGCGATCTCCGCTGCTCGGTCGCAGAAAGTAAGTCGGTGACTCCCGTATCAGCTGCTGCCGCCGTGCGCTCGTCCATCGTGACACCCACGCGAGAACGCGTACGAGCCGCGATCGGTGACACTCCTTCAGTCTCCTCGATCGATGCCATCCTGCTTAACGAAAGCAACAACAACCAACAACAACAAGTCAACAACCCTACGTACCCTAACCTTACCTAGCCTAGCCTTAGATACTAGCCTACCTATCTAAGCTATCTTCCTTACCTATCACCCACCTCCTCCCACTCAACAGTGGAAACTGGCCTGCGAGGTAGCGAACCGGTTGGAGAGTGCGATGGCCCCCTCCCTCACGTGTGGTCGAACCTAGGCCGGCTGTGAGCCTCCGCTAAACAGCGACCTGACTCCCTCCAACCACCCGCTGGGGTGCACACTCTCACCGAATCACGCCTCACACACTCGGACACCACAAGACAATCACGAGACAACTTCACGTCTGGGCACACTCACACCTACCCTGCATCTCCACCAAATGTCACTGCCACGACTCTATCCGGGCAGACGCCACAAACAAACACCTTACACACGCAGACAACCCAGACAGAATGACAGTTTCCCGCAGACGTGAAGCGATGATAACACAACGAATATATGTACAACTTTCAAGCTATTTATTCATTCATACCACACACTCATACACATATAACATTTGCACATGAAACGAGAAAAATGGTGATGGAACAATCAATGGATCAATGAGCAATGAAATGGAAATGTCAGATGAACGGGGGTTGCTGATCAACCACGTCTAACTAGCGACTGTGCACTGCAAACGTCCGAGCACAGAGGGGGTCGAGTATCAGAAGGGGGACAAAAAAGAATGAGCCGACCTGATCGTAGGGTGTCCCCGTTGATATTCCTGTAGACGTATCCGTCCCTCCTCGTAGTTGTCACCGGCTGTCGCTGTTAAATCCAGCGTGGTAGTGTCGTCACTTTCCCCCGCCGCTGACGATGATGATGATGATGATGACGACGCTGTAGTTGCGGCGGCCCTGACACCGTCGACACCTCACAGCCGGACTCCTCCAGTCGGCTACACTGTCGATGATGAGGCCCAGTCCCGTACGCAGACGTCGCGCTCACCGTGGAAAAGGTGGGGTTGTGGGACGATGAGGATGCTGACAAACAGGTGATGTCGATGATGCGGGCCCAAACGACCAGATGTCGCTTCCGATGGTGGACTTTCGAAGAGCTTTCGAAAGGCTTACGAAAAGCTTACAAACCTGCAACATGCTTGCCGTATTGTTAATGTCATGTCCACCTGATTCTGTCCCCCTACCTCCTCACACTCTCCCCCCTTACTAACTAACTATTTCCTGTATCTTGAAGAAGCGCCACTGCTGTTCATTTCACTTCCCTTGACTACTTTCACTGTCTCTTGTAATCCAACACATAATTCAAAAACTAAATGACATTATGAAAGCATGAAATGAACAATGCTGAAAATGAATACATGAAATCATCAACACATTATCCATCTTGAGCAACCGCAACCTCAACAACAGCAACCACTTCCATCCTACCTTCATCACACTTCACCCCCATTCTCCTCCCTCATTCTCCCTCCTTCAGTCGCACCCTTCCTCTCCTCAGTGCAACCATACTTCCTCTCCCAGCCTCACGCACAACTATCGTTCAACACCCCAACAGCCGGCCTTTGGTCAATAGCACAGTAAAGGAAGACCCATCACACTTACCCAACGGCTCGACTGTAATAGTACCTGTAGCTGGCCACTCTCCACTGCTCGCCTACAAAGTACTCCAAGTAAGGTATCCAAAACGCAGTAGTTCCTGTTAGTGAATTACACCTGACACTAACCTACCACAAATTCGCAACTTAGATATTTGCTCAACTTTTCCTCGAGCTTGCTACCACAATGTAACACCTCCACCTAAGTTTCCTATTTGGAACCAGATATTATTTACGTTAATACCCGTCCCCACCTTACTTCTAGAACATTACCACCTCAGAGAAAACAAGACCGCACACCTTGTTTGTCGCTCTGCCAAACGTGTTCCGCCTATAGTGAGTAACTTCTTCACTGGCTGACCGCCCCTTATACTGTTTATCCACGATCCGCACGCATACCCTAACATACGCTAGCGCGCAGTAACTACCCCAACTCATTAACTCCCCATCCACACTTTCTCCCTGGTTTCATCACAGTCTGCCCTGTGACAAAGCTCAAGTAACGAAGTATAAGCCTATTTATCTTACACAAAAATAAAAGTGCAAGCTTCAGTTAGGAGAATCATATAGTCGACTAAATAAAATAATTGTCAAGCAAAACAAACTGCTGGCAATGAAAATAAAATTCTATGTACAAAATTGTCCTTAACTAAATTGATAGAAGCTGCTTTTGACAGTGTAACATAATAAAAAATATGTTAACATTATATACATAAAACTGGTCAAAAACCAGCAAAACAATGGTTTTACATATGAATAGCATATACAACAAGATATCATTATATTCTTTTTGTGGTAATTATACATTAGTAGCGCACATGAATAATATTACAATTAATATAAATGTTGCTGTACAACGCGCATAATATTATTATAATGATCACAATATTATTATGATTATTATATTAATAGTGTATTTTACTATAAAAGAAAATAAGAATGCACACGTAAAAGGTCAACTGTTTAACGTTTTAAATTTAAACAAATGTTCCGCGTGGGAATTCTGAGTCCTGAGAAAACACGCCCTTACAATTACAGTCCGCATAATGTGCTGCATGTCGCTTTATTTCAAATATTGATGATTAGTATCATTAATAAGTAGTAAACATTCTCACAACGAACGTGTACCCAGCATAGAAGTCCGCAGTTTAAAATATATCGGACAAAATATAGTAATATCCGCACTTTGAATCCCGCTCTTTGAATCAATATGTCTCGTATCCCCGGCAGTATAAATACTTGCATTATTATTATTTTTAAAATTTGTATTATTTTCTTTCCTTGTTATAATAATAATAATAATAATAATAATAATAATAATAATAATAATAATAATAATAATAATAATAATAATAATAATAATAATAATAATTTGTTGTGGGATAAACAGACATCCTATTACTTCCTGCAAGGTACCAAGCTTTTTCACGTTTCATAATGATTTGCTGTCAGCTAATACTACACTGTCAGTGAACGTCCTTTGAATAGGGAAAATATCAATGGAAGTTTTATTTAAAAAAAAAAAAACTTTTCAAAAAGTTAAATAACAGAAAGAAAATCAGATGTACGTTTGAAAACTGTTATAGCGCCACCGCTATTTTTCCAGAAAAATGTTATTCGCTTAGATTGGAGTGAAAAGTAAAAACATATTTTTTCCGAGTCAGATAGCAGGGGCCATGGGTAAAAAACTTCCGTATAAATTATTGGCCATTAAATACAGCAAAGACCGGATCATCGTGTTAAGCAGAATTGCTATTATATCAAGTTTATTCACCAGATTAACTTCAATGGTAATGACTGCATTTTCAAGCAATTTGGGACCTAAGATCGATTGCGTAATATTAGATCTTTGAATTTTTCCCCAATCATTTTCAACAAAGGCGAAGAAGAACCTCTACCAAAACAAATCTTTAAATATATTTTTTTAAGCTCGCACTTAAGCTTTAACAAAACAAAATAATGCCATACAATACATTCAATGGGTTTGTGTAAATAACGATGTCTTGAACTGGCTTGTCGGAATACATCACTGTTATATAAATTGAAAATCAGTGGGCCTACAATTTTGAGATATTAAATACATTATTATTATTATTATTATTATTATTATTATTATTATTATTATTATTATTATTAATTTATTTATTTATTTGTGAAGAAATTATAGTTCTGTGTACATTTTGTTCTCAAATGAATGTTGATGCCCTCAAAATCTGTACAGCGTTTTTCGCAGGCGATGCTACAGTAAATATGATTATAGAGGTTTTGATAATCGTTGAAATGTTATAGAAAGATCCAAAATACACATTTTGTGTAGCAAGCCCATAAAGCGTTGAATGGGCAACTTCGCAAATATAACATACACTAATATATATTGTATTGTATTTTACTGTTTTGTATTGTATATAACATCATGTGTATCTGAGTCTGTCAGGTCCCTTGCACTGTCAGAGAGCACTCGTTAACTGCAAAATGCTGGAGCAGGTGTTGTGTGCTTTCGACAAAGCATAATACGAGGCTGCGGAATATTTTAATTATTAATACGCCTCTATATCTATAGATAAGTTTGAGGCGTACAGCTCTTTAGCTCTAGAGACATTTGAGGTGTACTAAGTCTCCTGCTACTTCTTAACCAGGTGTTCATAAAACGGTCATACCCATCCATGTGTATTTGACTGTGACAGGTCCATGTTTCGCAGTCACAGAACTCTTGCAAGTTGCTGTCGCAAGGTGCTGTGTGATCCATTAAAAGACAATCCACTCACGACGACGTTGGATGTGTCATAGGCTTCACGAAAAACTAGCATGCGTGTCTAAGTCGAGAACTGGTTCAGAACAACAATCGGCGTGCATCAAGGACGCCTACTCTCTTCAACGCTCTTCAACATCTTCCTACAGCGCATCATGTCAGATAACCTTGCAGATCACGAAGGCACTGTCAGCATAGGGGGTAGAACAGTCTCCAACCTCCGTTTTGCGGATGACATTGATGGATTGGCTGGTGAGGAACAAAAACTTGAACAGCTGGTACTACGGCTTGACACCACCTCCAGAGCCTTTGGAATGGAAATAAGTGCAGAGAAGACCAAAATGATGACCAACCAATGGCATCAACACGGACATCAAAGTCCAAGGCCAATCCCTCAACACAGTAGAAAGCTTCAAATATTTAGGAGCCATTGTATCAGACAATGGGTCGCGACAGGGATACCAGTGATTGTCTCATAATACTGTCGTTTGTAATTATGTCTACGCTTGTTATTTTGTATTTGGTGTTTGACTGTCTATGCTAATTAGGATTTTGTGCAAATCTGTATGTTGTTTGTTTTTAATGTAGTATGTGTGATCGTCATTTTTGGTTCTGTTTGATTTTGGTGACTGCTGTTGTTATAGAAATGTTAGTATATGTATATGTTGTTATTTTAGTGTTTTAATCAAATGTTTACAATGGCTTTACTGTGAAGAGCAGTGTGCCTTATCGTAAATCAGAAAACTGCGCTATGTAAATCAACTTTTATTATTATTATTATTATTATTATTATTATTATTATTATTATTATTATTATTATTATTATTATTATTATTATTAGGATGTAGCACAATCCTTCTAGTTAATACTCATTTATATAATTACTGAAAGTAACTGTTCTGAGATAAAATATGCGCTTCAGGCTCATAAAAGGGTGCTGGTGCTATCTTCATATTTCAACGTCAGTGGTTAGATATATAATGCGTGCTGCTGGTGCTTAAGTCATAGTTCCATGTCAGTAGCTTCTAGGCCACGGTTCATCAATATGTGAAGAATATGATACAATATGCGCCTTGCCATCTATGTACAAAGCAACAGCACTGAGGTCGTTTCGTCGAAGCTAAAGAGCTTCAAAATCTCTGTAAAATTATGATGCATCAGTTTACCAGGAGCTCTGGGAGTAATGATGGTCAATTTGACTCTGTTCCCATATATTCGGGTCTTGTTTGAAATTTCTTGTGCGGCAGTGCTGCAACACGGCATTCTGGCTTGATTCTGGCACACTGACTTTGCATGCCACCACATTGAACGTCCCACTATACTAGCGTGGATATTACAGTGTATTATAAACTCGAATAAGTCATAATTTGTTACAAAACTTATATTAACAAAATTGTGCTTCACTGTCACCGACGATGTGTGTTTTCCACAACAAGCACATACAAAATTAAATGAAAACTTCGACCAACCAATACGATAAAAGGTGTCACAATCCAGAACCAGAGAACAAAAACACCTCACCATTATTTTGATGAAATAGTGATGTCGTGCTCAAGTTAGCAGCAAGTCAGAACGGGTACTTCCGCACTGTGTCAGACTAGGTGCTTTAGAGTCACATCTTTTTCAAACTATGCAGCACAAAGTTAAAATAATACGAAACAAGAACAACACGAATAACGGCGCAACATATACGACAGGGCTGATGATGATGATGTTATTGTTGTTGTTATTGTGTGTGTGTGTGCGTGCGTGTGTGTGTGTGTGTGTGTGTGGGTGTGTGTGTTGTTGTTGTTGTGTGCGCATGATGTTGTCATGTTTCACTTTCACGTCATCAGCTGCGTATAATCCCGATGACGTGTTACGGCATACAATGACGTCTTGGAGATGCCGTTTGGGCCTAACTAACAGCCTACTTCGCACTCGGTGTAGTTCCAGTATAACAATGACGTCACCACACGTACAATGCCAAGGACGGTAATTGTGTGTTATGACATCACGAAGATGACGCGTTTTTCCCAGTGGGATTCACACTCGGGTTATTTGAATTAGGCGATCGATGTCACCAGCTGTGTGCTATGAGGTATTTAACGACATGGAAATGACGTTTTTCTATAACAAAATCGTGCTTTACGCTTCCTTGTAGTGCTTGGCAAGACCACTGAACACTACTGCCTGTGACGTATATGACAGCCTCAAATATCGTCATTGAGATGATGAGACCTTGTCGAAATAAATAGCGAGCTGCTAACCGTAGCGTAGTTCAAGGAGACTACTGACATCAACAGCACCAGCTGTGGTTGACGTCATGGAGGTAATTTGCCTTACTGCCGATGACGACATGACAGGCCGTCACGGCGATGACGTAAATCATATGACGTCATGAGTTCACCAGCTGCAGCAGGCAGGCCAAGCACCATAGATGAGGAGCCAGCAACAGAACAGGAGGCGTAGAGTGTGTGGCTGAACCTCCAACCTGTAGCCAGTGCTGTTGGAGGGGTTGGTTCCTGAAACAAAGAACTCAATGAATACCAACGTAAAAACAACAAATACACACAACAAATGTCAAAATAATACTCCAACCCATGTTACATCATAATGTTCATTTAAAACAAACAAATAAACAAACAAAAACATGAATTGAAAAAAAGAAAAAAACCATTGACATGACTTGCTTAGCTGTTGAAACCTAGAAGAGGCCTGTTCGCTGACGATGATCATGCTTGCAGTAATGGCAAACATTGTAGCAATTATGATCATGATGAAGATGGTGGTCATAATAGTGGACGTGATGATGATGATGATGATGATGATGATGATGATGATGATGATGATGATGATGATGGTGATGATGGTCGATAATAATAATGATGATCTTAGAAATCTCTCTCTCTCTTTCTCTCTCGCTCTGTGTGGACAAAATAATATATATCGAAGAAATAAGGAAAGAAATGAAACAAAAGAACATAACGAAAGCATACATACGAATCAGAACTGAAGAGGTAAGGGATAGAAAACAACAACAACAACAACAACAACAACAACAACAAATAAGAGCCCAGTCATTGAAATCTTAAGACCAAAAGAAAACACAAGAACACAAGAGAAAGGTGTACACGATTTAAACCATAAGAAAGAAGGAAAGAAACCACACAAGTAAGAAAGGACTGAGAAGACCGGAGTCCTAAAGGAATAAGAAAGGACGGAAAAAAGAGCCAGACATCGAAGCCGTGAAAGAAAAATCTACCCTCTCAGAGGCCTAGTTCCATTCGAGGTCCTAATGAAACAACGCTAAATAAGTAATAGGACAGACGATACTCTGCTTTGACCTGGGTATTCGCTCCCACCTTAGTCATTGCCAAGACGCTTACAGAAGAAAACACACATAGAGAAAAGAAAACAGAATAATTATATGTGTGTGTGTTTGTCTGTGTAATATGTTCCCGCCCCTCCCCCTCCCACCCTCTATGTCTATAATTCTCTGTCTGTTTGTCTCTGTCTTCGTTCCTCTCTTTCTCCCTCTACAGAGAGATATGCATTCCCTGCTCTCCCTGTTTGTACGTGCACAAGTGCGCCTGTGTGAGAGAATATCTGCGCGAGTTTGAAAATAATGACATTTTCTGCACGAGTGTCTAGATATGTTAACCACAGAAAGGAACTCTACAAAGAGAAAGTTTCCAGTTCAAAACTTGGGTTGTGGTTCTCATTTCGTGCTCTCAAATGACCAACACCTATTTAAAAATATAATTTAAAAAAAAATAATTAAATAAATATATGTTAAAGGTTGCAAGTTTGTATTTTGAAATTTAGTCAGATAGCATTGTTGGCAAACATCAGCTGACAAACATTAAGTGTGTACGTGGATGCGTCAGAGAGCTTCAACAATAATATATACGAGAAGGCGAGTGAAAGTGTGCAAACGTGTGAGAGTCTGTTGAAAGGAGAACGAAACGAAACGAGAGAGAGAGAGAGAGAGAGAGAGAGAGAGAGAGAGAGAGAGAGAGAGAGAGAGAGAGAGAGAGAGAGAGAGAGAGAAAAAAAAATCATTTCCCATCTCCTCCCACTCTCCCCCCTCGGGAATTAAAACAAAATCATTACCTTTCCCGTCGAATCATCCCTTAGCACCACGACGTGAGCACGCGCACCTCTTAACCTTATTCGGGAAATGGCATTAATGACGTAATAATGACGCAATCAATGACTCGTGAGTAACGTTTTGAAAAACCGGAAGTGACGTCCAGACAGTTTACGACACCTACAGAGCCAAAGCGATTGGTTTTGGTAAAGAAATGGCGGCCTTCTCTGCGTTTCTTTGTTGAATTTATTCTATTCTCTGGTTCGTCGTTCTCGGAAATTTACGTTTGTTTGTGCGTCTTCCGTCGAGGTCTCCCGAGAAAAATGCAGACTAACTTAAGGTAATGGGGTCATATAGGGTTTAGCGACCTGCAGAATAGGAGCAATTCCTTTCCGTTGTTCAAACACAATCTTTGAAACAGGTAAACGTGAGGACTTTCAGTAGGTTCGCTAATCCCAGATCACAGACTTCTGCGTTTATTAGAGGTATTTAAAAAAAAATATTACTGCAATTCACCCTCCATGAGATTCCACCCCTATCTTGACACAGCGTCTTACTAATATTACTAGGACAATTAGACCACGAATATCTTTTCCCCACAGACTGTACATAATTTTGCACTAAATTGTCGCAAGTTGACTACAGGTTGGAAATACAGAATACTGAGTTGCGTTTGTGCTCTGAAAAAAAAGAGAAGACTTGCATTGGACCGCCAGTCCTAGGTTGAACTGCTGTCATATTTTAGCGGAAGAGCATCCCGAGCATGCGCAGACGCGACACGCAGTACGTCATAAATTGTGGTATCTCTGAGCGATGACGGACAGCCGTGCCGTACCTGTTATAAGTCATAAACATGGTTCACCTGCACCGTAAGATTCTTCACACTTGCCTTGTCAAAAAAAGGAAAGGGGAGGGGATGGGGGTAGGGGGCAAATATTATTTTAATAATAATACGCATTGCCCAGGATTTATAGACCGAGTTGCTGAAAAGAATTAACCCACCCTTTGACAGACGAGCATGAGGTTGTATCTTGACATGACTGTAGAAAGAAATTATGAGAAAAGGAACAGAGCGTAAAGAAGAGAAGAAAGAGATATAAATAAAAAAGAAAGGAGGGAAGGAAATTGGTTGAGTACTAACAGAAGGAGTTCAGCACAAGTTCAGCCTGTTTCAAGGGAAGTTCCCAAATCCTTAACCCCCCCCCCCACCCCCCAAAAAACAAATTAAAAAAATATATATAAATTACGGAAATAAATAAATATAAATGCAATTTTTTTAAAATGATAACAATAGAACACAAATATAAAAATAATACATTAGATAAATAAATTAATAAAAATACAAAAATACACGAAAAGGGTAAAATACATAAATAAATCCTAACAAATTTTAAAAAGAATAAAAAATAAATACTTAGCCAATAACAAATACAAAAATAAACAATTACAATAAAATACCTACATTATATAAATAAACAATAACAAATAATAAAGAAATGAGTACAACAAATAAATTCTATCCTATACCGTGACTGGAAAGTCGTTGGGGTACCACAGATGACCGTTTGATCAGCGTTCTCCATCTTTCTGTGTCCTCAGCAATCCTCACGGCTTCGCTCAGTGTCAAAACAGTCCATTCTCGAATGTTGTCCTCCCACCTCTTTTTCTGTCTCCCTCTTCTTCTGCCTCCTTGCACCGTGCCTTGCAGGATGGTCTTTGCAAGACCTGATGCACTGGTGACGTGGCCATACCATTGGAGGTTTTGTTTCTTCACCACTGAGAGCATGTCATCGTGTTGTCCAATGGCCTGTGTGATGCTGTTGAACTTCGTCGTTGGTGATATGTGGGTATAGGAAATGCCCATAAGTCTTCGGTAGCACATCATCTCCATGCTTTTTACTCTTCGTTGTAGAACTGCTGTGAGGGTCCATGTTTTGCAAGCTTATTTGAAGATGGAGATTACATGGGAGCGCATAAACATTACCTTGGAGCGTAGACTGATGGTCCTGTCTTTCCAAATTGGCATCAAACTTGTCAGGGCAGCAGTTGTTTGTGCGATCCTGGACACATTGACTGATACAATGGCTCCTAAATATTTGAAGCTATGCACTGTGTTGAGGGATCGGTCAAAGGGTTTCTTGAAGTCTACACACACATGATATAGATGTTGTTGGTGCGTAGGTGTATTTTTCGCTGATTATTCTGATGTTCAAAATCTGTTCAGTGATACTTTACCCTGTGCTGAATCCTGCTTGTTCTTCAGCTATGACTTGTTCCGCTTTGGGGTTTCAATCTGTGAGTATTATTTTCCGGCTGGGATGGCTGATGAGGCTGATGGTGCGGTAATGTTCACACTCCTGAAAATTACCTTTTTTGGAAAGAGTGATGACAAGCCACTGGATCCATGGTGTAGGCTGTGCCAGATTTTGTTAATGGTGAGTTAACAGATAATGGCTAGGGCGTCAACAATCGCTCCTCCTCCTCCTATCCTATCCTATCATATCCCGTAACTCGGAGGTCGTAGGGGCACCACAGATGATCGTTTAACCAGCGTACTCCAACTTTCCCTGTCCTCGGCAACCCTGATGGTTTCGCTCAGTGTCAAACCTGTCCATTCTCGATTGTTGTCCTCCCACCTCTTTATATATCTCCCTCTTCTTTTACCTCCTTGCACTGTGCCTTGCAAGATAGTCTTTGCAAGACCTGATGATCTGGGGACATGGCCATACCATCGGAGGTTCCGTTTTTTCACAACTGTGAGCAGGTCATCGTGCTGTCCAATGGCTTCTCCTCCTGCTTGAAGCAATTCCGCGGGTATGTTGTCTACTCCCGCTGAATTCCCTTCTTCAGCGATTGCATTGCTGCCTCAACTTCCTCTTCTTCTGTGTTCTGGGGGCATGCTAAAACTGATGGGTCTCCGTTCGGTGTGTGGTTGTAAATGTCAGAGCAGTACATTGTCCATCTATCCAAGATTTATTGCTCTTCTATAAGACATATGCCAGGCTTGCTTTGGATCGTGGAGACCTTAGGCTGTTTAACACTTGTCAGCCGCTTCACACTCTGGTAGGGCTTCTTGCTGTTGTTCTTGTTCAGATTGTTTTCTATTTCCTGGCACTGATCTTCTATCCAGTTCTCCTTTGTTGTTCACATACCTTTTCAGATGTCATTGTGAATTTTTCGGTAGGCATCAGCTACCTGTGAGGTTTTCTTTTTTTCGTTTTTTTATTTCTCTTTGTTTATCACACAGGTCCAAAAGCTCAGGTATGTTCCACGGTTTCTTTTTGGGGCGGTACTTGCCAATGATCTCAGTGGCGGCATCTCGCACAACTGAGTTGCAGGTGGTGGTCATGGTGTTGACATCTACTTCACCAGCTCCCAAATTGAGCAGTGGCGCAAATTTCCCTCCAATTGTGTCTTGGAATATTTCTGCCACCTCCGGGTCTTGCAATTTGTCCACGTCGAACTTCAGTGTGGTGCACTTTGCTGTGTTTACTCTCTTCAAGTGGAGCCGGAATGACATCATCACGAGATCGTGATCACTTCCGATGTCTGCTCCTGGAAAATTGCGTGTCCTGCTAATGCTGATGCTTGATCTGAAGCATTTCTTGACCATGATGAAGTCAATCTGGTTGTGATGCTCCCCGCTGGGACTGTGTCAGGTCCAACGTCTGGATTGTTTGTGGAGTGCTCTGTGGGTTCGAGTACTGAATAGAATAGACCCAACGTTTCCCGAAGTGTCGTAAGAGGCGACTAACAGGGGTGATGTCAGCACGGCATCACTGGGCGAAAGTCTCCTACACAGAAGTCACCGGCCAGGACGGAGGAACCTCGTGTTAATACAGGTTCAACGACCACGTGCTCAGGGCCAAGGCTAGCCACACTGTATTCGTGGATTTCGGCTGTGGCCAACAGCCTGGAGATGATTGGTCCCCGCCAGGTCTTTGATGTAAAGAACCACTCACTCTCTACCGGATCGGTCGTCGCCCGGATCACCAAGGACCGCGCCTTCCGTTGGCCAGCAGGACGGAGGTGATAGGTGTGCTACTGATGGACAACTTACCCAGATCCGCACGAGAAACAACATCGTCATAGGAACCTGGAATGTCAGGACCCTAACTGCGGAGGGAAAATTAGAAGAACTGGCCCACGAGCTGGACCACTTCCGATAGAACATTTTAAGTATCAGCGAACTGCAATGGAAAGGCCTAGATGAAACAATGACCGACAAAGGCTATAAGCTTTATTTCAGCTGGAGAGATCACAGGCACGAACACGGCGTTGGACTTCGGGTCCACAATGACATTCTAGCCACTGTCATGGGTTGCCTCCCAGTCTCCAGTAGACTCATTACCATCCGTCTTAGTGCAGCCCCTTTCAACATCACCATCATCCAGGCCTATGCCCGAACATCAGACTATGACGACAGCAAAGTAGATGATTTCTATGAACATCGATTCTGCAGGCTGTCCTTGACCAAGTGCCGAAGAAGGACATAGTCATAGTGCAAGGCGACTGGAATGACAAGGTTGGCCAAGGTGGGCACCACAGCTGGGGATACACTTGTGGACCCCAATGCCACAACGAGACAAATGAAAGAGATCTGATACACTTGGAGTTTGCCAGCTACAACAATGTAATACTGGCAAAAACGCTTGGTCTCCACAAATAAATTCAGAATCTATATTAAAAACACAGCTAAGTAACTAACTAAAACACCAATTGTACACCTTTAGCATGTTCAACGAGGATTTTAAAACGTTCAAACCCGCCAACAAGCTATTAAAAAAAACATTCAGTAAAGTACGTTTTAACTACTTACATTTAATTGGAGATTATTTTATCTACACAGTTCCCCAAAAAAGATGTTTTCAGTCTTTGTACTAACCCACTTTACAACGCGTATGGTCGGGTGAGTACATGGTCAAAATTGCTTTTAATCTGATAAACTGAAAGCTTTTACTGAAAGTCTGTAAGTCTTGTAGTTAAAAGGGAAACTCTGGCACACTTAGTTTAAAGTGAAATGAAATTACCGACAGTCCAAATAAGCGTTGTATGACTTGTACTTTCTTCCCCACCCACCTGCATTATTTTCTGTGGAAACAGCAGGCAAGAGAGGGCGGAGACGGAGGAGGAGTGTAGGAGGAGAGAAGGACGAAAGGGGAGGAGGAGGAGAAGAAGAGCAACAACAACAACAGGTGATGATGATGATGATGATGATGATGATGAAGACGATGACGACGATGATGATGACGACATGATGATGATGATGATGATGATGATGATGATGATGATGATGATGATGACACCTTTCTCTAATCAATTACATGCATACCCTCAAAGAGCATTCCACTCACTTCTGTACCCTGACGTTTAACGGTATATGCAATCTCTTCTTCTTCTCCTTTTTCATGATGGTGATGACGACGACGACTACGACCATGATGATGATGATGATGATCATGATGATGACGAGGATGATGACTTGTAAGATGCCGAAATTCCATGTCACAAAGTATGCTAAATGCGCACAAAATAGTGTCTCAGCCATCAGGGCATAGGAGTTACTGAGGCAACCTGCTTCTTCCTCTAATAATGAAATCGCAGCCTCTGAAGTGTGTGAACTCAGCATTCATCGCCTTTCCACTGGGCTGCAGCCTACATCATCTTGAAGATTCAGCAACTTCCCTCTCTACACTCACAACTCCCCATGTACCGGCCCCACCTTACAATAAGGACTGGATGTTGAGATGTGTAGATAGGGCTGATTCGATTCGCGTGCCATGCACGCGCGATAAAGAACGATGGTTTTCTCTTCAGCCTCCCCGCAAGGGACCTCACCCAGTATGCTCCCGCCATCATAGGGCAGATAACTCCATCCCACCGGCATCAGCCGTACAGACTAGACTCCCCTTGTACCTGGATCGCTTACATCATCACGAGGTGAGGAAGAACTAACTTATCATGCGAATCACGGACCAGATGAGTTTGGTGAACATTTTTGACGTTTTGGCATTCATAATATACAGAGTATCTAAATCCAATGTTACGCGGAATATCCAAAACTGCTGTTAGGGAATATTAGTCTACCACTAGCTGCCAAACTGTTTTACATTCATATTCTGACTTTCCAAAAACTGTTGCGGTGTAAAAGAACCATTTGCCTACTACATTTTCTCCATTAGAAAGTTACTCATCCAAAAAGATTCCAACTTTCAAGGAGGAATTAGAGTCCGACCTTGTAAACCAAAGTAAGAGCACAAGGTAAAATGGAGGGTGACTGCTGGTGCCTTGAACTAAAATGTTAAAGTCTTGAGGTGGTAGTCTATGGTCCAGTGGGGTACAAAGAAGCAGCGGGTCGAGTCTTAGACTCTTCAAAGGCATACATATCAATTATGAATCTTGCTTACTTGGTGAACAATCTCATGACTATAATTACAATTTCTGCAATTTATCGAACACTGATCCACACCTACCTATCTCGTCTACACAAATCTTCAGAATCTATTAGCTGGCCTTTGAAGAGCAGTGCTTCAGATTGTTTTCAGACATCATGGGCCTAATGACCCATGGCCATGCAAAATGATGGGTCAATTTTGAAAAAGATGGGTCATTGACAATCGAAGGTATTCGTATCGTATGTTCACCTAGTCCTTCTTGATTTTTATGACGCGCCAGGCTGGCGCAGTCACGTTGACTGTTACGCGCCATTCTGATAAAATATGCGCCAATGGCGCGGGCGCACCAACAATCTGAAGCACTGGAAGAGTCTAAGGCTCCATGCCCTGCCTCTTTTCGCTCCATTGGACCCTTTTTTACCAGCTCAAGATTTTAAAATAAGTAAGAGCAGCAAGGTAGTGTAGATTCCGACAGAAGCTTTTTTTTTTAAAGAATGTACTTATCTCGCCGTACTTGACCAGACTCTAGGCGCTGGCCGATGCAAGATCTAACTCAAACCGCCCGAGACGCCCACCCGCAGCCTTTGGGCGCATGGTCTGACGCCCGGACAACAGAGCACTATCCTGGCCAGCCAGGGATGGGGGAGAAGGACCAAGTGCATGCTGGGTGTGTTCTTGTTACCGGCACTCACCCGTCTAGGACATGAGCGTCAGGATCTCTAAAGTCCGTTATGATGGAATGTATGCGACACACAGACTAGACCTCGGTTTATACTCTCATCCGAAAGAGTAGGAAACGAGAGTAAAGTGTCTTTCCCAGGGACACAACACAATGGCCCGGACAGGGCTCGAACCCGGGACGTTCAGATCCGCAAGCCAAAGCACTACCATTAGACCACCGTGCAACTCAAAACAACCAAGGCTGCAACCCTAGATTAAAGAACCATGTTAGGCAATGAATTCTCTTTAAAAAAGTTGGGTTCCTTTCCATCTCAGTTTTCAACCAGCCAAATTCTGGGTGCTTTCTTTGTATGAAGATGTTTGTGTTTTTTTCCCTTTAGTCTTCATTCATTCGTTTTTTTTTATGCTTTGGGGAAAATCAGTTACTTGATTTTAAGCAAGACCAGCTGATAATACAGCGACCTGGCCATCTGTATCTTGGGCACACATCCACACAATAATGCCAACCATTGGCAGCAGAGAAGGGGAGATAAATCTTTCCTATCATTCCATCATTCCCCAGAGGACAGCAACTAATAAGGATTATATCCAAGTGCTATCAATAATCTCCAATCCCCTCGCATTAGGCCAGGCACCTTTATCTCTTGTGTTGTACACAAACAGTTTGCCTCCCCTAAAAGCAACACTTGTTCTAGACTGCAAAGCAGTTCTTTAACCTCCATTTTCTATCATGCCTTTAGTCCTTTAGTACAAAAGGGGGTAGTTGGTTTTAATGAGTAATGAATGTTAAGACTACGATATAGGCAATTAAAAAAAAAATTAATTCTTAAGTTAATCCCATATGGTCCAGATAAGATCTCATTTCCGTCCACTGGCAAGAACTGCTGGTGCTCACCTGACGTCTTGGGATCTTCTCACCTATTTCTGAATGTGAATAACCATCAAAAACATCTCTTCCTATACTTAGGTACACTCCATATAGGCTACATGCTATCACTTCAGTCTTTCAGCATTAAATTCTATTCATTCATCGGATATGAGAAAAACTTCTTGAAGTTGTATTTGTCAGATATTCTGTTCTTTCTTTGTCATCATTCTCTATAAAATGCCTGATTATAAACATTCTCTCTCTCTCTCTCTCTCTCTCTCTCTCTCTCTCTCTCTCTCTCTCTCTCTCTCTCTCTCTCTCTCTCTCTCTCTCTCTCTCTCTCTCTCTCTCTCTCTCTCTCTCTCTGTTAAATAAAGCCCACTCAACATGGACAATGCATATATATTATATATATGGACAGGCGCTCTCTCTTTTTTCATAACGCGCATATAGCTGCCTCCAGGTTGTTGTTGTATCAATTTTTATTCATCAGATAATTTTTTTTCATCAGGTCCCTCCAGGACCGAAAGCGACCGACATTGTGTGGACCTACTTATAATTACACTACAGTGAATATTATTTTGATGCTAGTCGCGTCCGGAGTGAGAACGACTTGCCCCAAACTCCTTGCAGTAAAAAGTATGCCAACAAATAGTGTGTAGAGCAAGCGGCGTGGCAAACCCCATGTATGATCCTACACTGCTAAGAAACGCGAAGTGGCGGTCCCTTTTCCATCCAAGGAGAAAAATTGCCTCCATCGGTGCACACCTTTCTGATTCATCCTATCTATCTACTATCACATCAACGTGACTATATACTCTTGCAGAGCAAAATGCAATAAAACCGACATGATTTCCAGTGCAAAATGCCATAACATGTCAAGTCACTGTCTCGAACAACAGATCATAACATCTCCCGCGGCAGCCTATCATGTCCAGAATCTTGCCAACTTATTATTTTGCCCAGGCAACCACACACCACAAGTCTGAGAGTAAACTGGAGTGAATACCAAACAGAGAGAGAGGGAGAGAGAGGGAGAGAGAGAGAGAGAGAGAGAGAGAGAGAGAGAGAGAGAGAGAGAGAGAGAGAGAGAGAATACAAAACCATCCTGAAAAAAGAAATATATGCACACATGCTCCAATGAGCGATCCAGTCACAGTTCCAGTAAACCCGTGCCAACGAACTGATGCGGAAAATCTGTCAAAAGAATACGATACTCCTGTCTTTCGCGTATGCACGCACGCACCCACCGTACCCGTGCGTACAGATATACTCACACACGGTCACACACACGCGCAAGCTCGCACACACACATACAAACGCACGCACACAAGCTCACTTCTGTTGATCAGTTGTGTGGTTGTTGTTTTTTTTTAAATACAAAAATCACATTTGTTGGCAGCAGAACTGTACAAACTGAAAATTAATGGTCTTTGAAAGAAGAAGGAGCGGAGTGTGACCTCTACGTAAGGGTAAAGGCGTCACATAGCCAATGGGTCTTTGGGGAAAAAGTTGTTTGGAACCTCGCATTCTCTGGACCAGCTTAATGAGAGCCGGTGCCTATCTTCTCTTCCTCGCTGATTTACCATCTTCCCCGGTTCTAAACCGAACCGGTGTAACATCGCAGTTTGACCGAGTATCATAGCCTGGCCTGGGAGCCTTTACGCCTGCGCCAGGTCACGTCGAGCCGGCATTTTCACGATGTTTTAGGCACCCTAACCCTAACTCTTTTCTTAGGCTAACCTTTTCCGTTAACACTGAATGAATGAAGCAGTGCTCGGTCGGACTACGATAGCACTGTGCGCATGCGTCGAATTTTGTAATGCGTTATAAATTTCGACCAATCAGAATGCTCCCAGTCCCCTGGCGAGACCCGGCCTTTTGACGATGTCAACATACCCATTCACAGCTGGATTGACTAGGGTGTGTGGTCCGCTTTGTTTCATTGTTTGTGTCGTTGGATAGTTTGCCTTCCAAGTCTGGTCACTCCTATCCAAGTACTAACCCTGCCCGACGTTGCTTAACATGAAACATTGCTAGCATGCGCCCAAACCACTCCACTACTGCGCCACTCAGACCAAATCCAAAGGGACAGAACTCCACACAACCCACTCCAATATTACAACCAACCGAATATTTATACGAATCTCGGTTACCAGCTTTGACGAATGTGTGCTCAGCTTCAATAACTACCTGAATCCACCCCATACCACTATTCTAAATCTAGGCTACCTACCTCACCAATAATTTGAAGAACAAAAAAATCCGCGTCATAAGCTTACTAGGCTTAATGTTCAACACACGACGCCATCATCACCAATACGCTAACTACCTATTTTAATGTATCTTCTGCGCATCCTGCCGCCACCTTTCCTAACTGTCTTTTTTTTCTTCTTATGTCATTCATTTCATGTTTTAGTTACAACATGGACGTGCATTACAATGGACACGCTACTAACGTTATGTGACCGCGCTATTTAGAAACTATAGTAAGTTTGTCTTTCGCGCTTGTGCCCTTTTTGCGCTTCCGACCCGGACCAGAGAACAAACCGAGGTCTAATCTGTGCACACACGCACTTCATCTCACGGACTAGTGTAAAGGTCCTAAACGCTCCAATACACCCAGCAAACGTCACTTTTCTTCCTCATCTCATGTCACTTTAGATAGTGTTCAGCTGTCTGGGGGAGAACAGAAGTTGCGACTAAGACAGTAAATGAGCGCCTCGGGCGGCTAAGCTAGAGCTAGAGCCTGTGGCGGCCAGCGAGTTGAGCAGCTGTGGAGCTGGAAAAGCGCTACATAAGAACATTATAATAAATAAATGAACAAATGTATAAAGAATGGAAAATAATGCAGGGATAATTGTCCTCATAACCAACTTCGTTAGACTTCGGGGTTATCGTATTTGATCTATACAAACTATGATAGGCTACATATTGTAGGGTAGAGTGACGTTACCGAAGGCGTTAAGCGTACAACTCTAACAGCGACGTTCGGGCACTGACCTAAAAGCCAGGCGTCCAGTGCTTTAGGTCCGCGGCAAGAGAGTCGAGGCAAGGTTCATTTTGAGCTAATAAGAGAGCGGCATGTGCCTTGTTTGATCTTTCATCGCACCACGATAAGAGCCAGAGATAAAACAGGCTCCAGAAAACAAGCGCTGATAAAGCCCTGTTGAGCGGAGGAATGAAAGAAGAAAGAGGACAGAAGAAGAGGATGAGGAGGAAAAAAGAAGAGGAAGAAATGAAGAAGAAAGAAGAAGACGAGGAATGAAGAAGAGGAGGAGAAAGAAGAGAGAGGAATGAAGAAGAAGAAGAAGAAGAAGAAGAAGAAGAAGAAGAAGAAGAAGAAGAAGAAGAAGAAGAAGAAGAAGAACAAGAACAAGAACAAGAACAAGAACAAGAAGAACAAGAAGAACAATAAGAAGAAGAAGATGAAGAAGAAGAACAAGAACAAGAAGAACAAGAACAAGAAGAAAAAAACAAGATGAACAAGAACAAGAAGAAGAACAAGAACAACAAGAACAGGAACAACAAGAACAAGAAGAAATGGATGAGGAATAAAATGAATAAAAAAAGAGAAAAAGATATAAAAAAAAAAGGCGAGAACGAAAAAAAGAGAAAAAGAGGAAGAAATGAAAAAAAGAGGAATAAATGAAGAAGAGAGATGAAGAAACGAAGAAGAACGAGGAAAGGAAGAATAGGAAAAAATGAAGAAGAAAGAGAAGAAGTAAAAGAGGAGGAAATTAGAAAGAAACAGGAAGAAATCAAGAAAAAATAGGAATGAAGAGGAGGAGGAGAAGAAGAAGACGAAGAAGAAGAAGAAGAAGAAGAAGGAGGAGGAGGAGGAGGAGGAGAAGGAGGAGGAGAAGAAGAAGAAGAAGAACAACAACAACAACAACAACAACAACAACAACAACAACAACAACAACAACAATTGAAAACAGAAAAAGAACAAGAAAAAATGATTGTTGTATCAATTTTTTTAACTCATCAGATTAACATAAGTTCATAAAGAAATGAAGAAGAAAGAGGAACGAAAAAAAGGTTGATAAAAAAATGAAGAAGAAAGAAGAAAGAAGAAAGAAGAGAAGGAATGAAGGGGTAGAGGAAGAAGAGAAAGAAATGAAGAAGAAAGAAAAGAAGTAAAAGAGGAGGGATGAAGAAGAAAGAGAAAAGAAGAACGAAGAGAAGGACAATGAGGTTATTACAGAAATCGAACAGAGAAGAAGACGAAGAATTTTAACAGTATGTAACGTTTGAGATGCGCACGATAGTACGTGTGAGACGCGCACGATAGATTCGGTCGTTTTGTTTTGCAAAGCATGCGATGACAGAGTGTATTTACCTTTGATTTGATTTTGCTCTGTAGTTGGAAGAAGCTTTGTATAACGTTGATAATTTTCGTTGGTCGATATTATTGGAGAATTTTCTGGGGTTACCTGTTTACTATCGATCGAAGCATCTAGATAGATCTACTAGTAGCTGAGAAATTCTTCTAGCTTGAAGAAAGTTGCATGACGTAAGTCAGTGCATAGTTTTGATTACGAATTTTAATGTGATTGGCTGTGATTGCGTCACGCTGGAATGTTCGAACGTTCTCTGTAGTATAGAGAGACTATATATGTGCCGCATTATTTCAGAGTTTTAAAAAAATTGAAAAGTTGAGGGTTGAAAAAGTTGAAAATGGAAAAAGCGATTGAGCGATTGTATGCAGTTGTTGATGTACGCTGAATAAAGTTGGAAAATTTCATACGACGACTCCTGCCTTGTTGCTGAGTGAACAGGTTGCGTGGATAAACGAATCTGAGTTACACTTATCAGGATTCAAGCATCGAGACTGAATCAACTACTGATTAAAAAAAAAAAACAACCACGAGTGTAACAAATTGAGTTAACACTTTGGGTACAATAAGCACAATACTCAAAAATGTTGTTGAGAGACGGATTTAAAGAGAACGAAAAAAAAACGAAAATAAGAAGTGAACGACTGAACAAATAATATATTAGAGTAGGGAAAGGAGAACACGTGCATACAAAGGTAAAAGATATAAGAAGGACAAAAAATAATGCGCGGCGAATGGGTTCATAAAGGGTGATGATGTTATATTACATTACATGATTATTGCTGTAGGTCGAGCGGACTCTTCCGAGCCAAATCAGGACCGGACAACCCCCGATTTGCATAAAAGATCTGCTGAAACAACCCTAGTGGTAAAACTGAAAGCTCTCCACCAGCCAGTCACTTTACAATAAAGACATCCCACGCAGAGGACGCTAATTTATCGAACCCCCGTTTACAAAAACAAAATAGAAAACAAACATCATTATAAATTATTAACAAAACACATACATATAAAATGCCTACACTGCTAACTAATAACATCATAGGAAGCCCTAGTGACCACCTGGCATAAAGCGTCCAATATTCCCAAGCTGATCCAACAGACCTCATACACAAACAAGGAGTCTTGTCCCGGAAGAGTTTTTCAGAAAAAAGGTAGGTGACTGGTCTAGCGAAGAAGAAGATAGTATAGCAGATTGATAGAACAGAGCAGGAATGAGAAAGAACTAATGAGAAAGACAGCGACAGTGGGAATTTAAAGCACTAAATTTCCAGAAAGTGGGGATACTATTTATACTGAAACCCCCGGCACCCCAACGGGGGTGGTGATGATGTTGATAATGATGATGGGACCTCTATTTTCTCTCGGCCCTGAGCAGCTTTTGTAAAGCTGGTAAAACGTTGTATAAGATCGATTATCGGATGATGATGATGATGATGATGATGATGATGATGATGATGATGATGATGATGATGATGTTGTTGTTGACGACGACGGCGACGAAGATGGTGATGACGACGACGACAATATAACACTTCTGAAGTTAATGAAACGTGGTTGGGTGGGATGGCAATGATTACATGGAAATGTCAAACGTCCAAATTCTGCTATCTATCAATAACTAAACCGTGGGCAAGAGACTGTATGACGAAAATGAAGGATTGACAATTCGGGTTTACTTTGTTGAATAACATAATGATACACTATAACTGTAAATCCAAGGTTGACTCACCTCTTTTCACATTGCTGGTCTCCGCTGCAACAGAGACGAAGAAAGCTTCAAACACTACAACAAATAAACAAAATATCAAACATGTTATCAAAAGTGCATTACACACTCAATACAAAAGTAGGCTGCACTGTGTACGAACTATCACCCACACAGTCACTTCATTCGTCCCAACTGGAAGCAATGTTTATTGAACAATAAATGATCCACACTGAATGATCAATTGAAACCAACTTTTAATGTACACGTCAGGGTTCCAGGAAATCAAACTTTAGCTTTGTTAACTTTAAAATATACGCAAATATAACATTCAGCTTTCTGCGTTGACGTTCTTCGCTGTCTATAAATAAATTAATATTTTATTTTTAAGTCTTGTTCACTTCGCGGAGATTTTAGACTTAAGCTCATTTCAATAAAATACCGGTAACAACTATAAATACATGTTGTTTCTTAAAGAAACAAATTCTAACATACAGAGTGCTCTAGTTTCTTAACAAGTTAAGTTTTATTTATTTGTAGCTGATTCTGCCTTTGTCTATATTTTACTTTCTTCGTTTGGTATCTTAACATCCCTTCATTGCTCTCCTCCCCCTCCAAACACCAACTTTATGATCCACCCCCCCCCCAACCCTCCAACTTCCCATTTGTCATTGACCCTCTCATGTCTCCTTCGGTCAGTGTGTGTTTCTTTTTGTCTCTTTCTCTCTCTGGTCAGATTGTAATATTAGGCTCATACAGCTAGCCTCAATGCTATAAACCTCGCCAGAATCTGTAAAAAACAAGAAAATGGTAAGAAGCAGAAGAAGAAGAAGAAGAAGAAGAAGACAGATCCTGTTACATTTCAGTTGTAGGGCAAAGACTAAGTCTTCCTAGGACAGGAGGCAAATTACCTTGACAAATGGCCCTCGTACTTGTAATGGCTTCATCCTAGAAGACACACAGTTTTCCAGAAGAAATACTATCTTTTCCCCCACTACCTCTACCGACAAGAAACATTGTCTTCACAGAATATGGAATTTATTCGGCCAAAATGACCACTAACATTATAAATGGAAATTGCAACGATTTGTTGGTAAACAGTCACACACAAACATCAACATCCTACAAATACACTTCAAAACTTCAATTCAAAAAAATCTTGTAGACACTGTTTGCAACATTATGCGCAATCACACTGGACATATACAATATTGAAAATGGACAGGTGTATAATATACTACACCACAGACAAGATACAGTCACAAAATGCTCATGCGCACGCACACAAGCACACACATACACAGTGTGAAAGGTAAATCCCACTAGAACTACTAGCTAATGTCTACGTCAGCAGCAATAATATCCCTGGTTTCTCCAATGAAGCGAGTCTTTGGTCTCCCCGAACTTTAATAATATCTCCTTCTATCAATCCTTCACCAAAAGAACGAACATACATTGAAGTTTAATGTCTGCACCCACCTTTGGTGATATGGCAGACGTGGATAATCATCCCAGGGAACTAAATCAACACTGAACCTCCAGAGCAATCATACTGCTAAGATGGACAATGACAATGGCCACTTTCATTTTGCCCACCCTCGGATTCGAACCTGGATCACCGGTGTGCCAGGCGAACGCTCAACCACCTAAGGTGGTGGGTCTCAATCTAATCCTTCTACTCTATACCCTCGTCTGTATAGGAACGTGTAATTACAGCTACAATGGGGTTTGGTTATATATTCATAATATTAGCAACTCAGATTCAGGCTTTTCACATTGATTTAGCTGTTTAGATTTAGTGTTTAGTTCTTCAAACATACTCAGTTTGGATAGAGATCATCATAATAATATAACTTTTAGCTAGGGTTATAAGGCCCAGGAAGTAGAATAGCGACATATACTGAATTTACCTGCTAAAACGTTGACAATATAGTCCCCAAGTTTGTTATAGGAACTTCTACACACATACGTCCCCGCGTCTTCCATCTCCGCGTGGTCAATCTGCAGGGTACTGACCAACGCCCACTCTTCCAGCGACCTGTATTTCACTATGACGATGTTCCGATGACGTCGCCGTGACGTGTCTATGATGTTACCGTCTTTGAACCAGTCAATGTCTTCGGCTATTTGCGTGCCGCCCGTCGCGTTGCATACTAGTTGTATCTTTTCCCCTCTTTCCACGAAGTCTGTACCGGTCAGTGATATGCCTGCCCACGGAAAGGATAACGCATGCAATCACATTAGAAAGACAAAAACAAAGAAAGAAAGAACAAAAAAGAAAGAGAAAAAAAAGAACAAAGAAAGTCGGAAAGAACGAATAATAGCCTACAAAGCTATAATTCACTTTCACAAAAACACATCCGATCATAATTACATGAAAGCAATGCTTTTGCAAACTCTTCAAAGAAGCGTATCGTTTGATCTGCGGAACAACCACCCGAGTCGCAAGGACAAGAATGCTGGTGGTCCACGTCCGTAAACGACGTATGTTACAGTCACAAAGACAATACCAACAAACAAACAAACAAAACAAAACAACAACATACAATTGAGAATTGAAGCATATCCGTACCTGGATCTCGTATTGGCGGACCTGCACAAAATACACAACATCATCACACATTGCAACCAATCGAAAATCAAGCATGGCTAAGGTACCGAGGTACCGATTTTTGTCATGAATTCATGAACAGAAACTCAAATGTTTCAAAGAGCAAATATCGTTTAACAAATTTATATGGCTACGAGTGAGGGTAAACATCATAAACCACACAAGATACACACTATGTGGAATACGCTTACAATGTAATGTGAAATATATGCGCTATATAAATCATTGTATTATTAGTAGTAGTAGTAGTAGTAGTAGTAGTAGTAGTAGTAGTAGTAGTAGTAGTAGTAGTAGTAGTAGTAGTAGTAGTCGTGGGGTGGAGGGGGGAGGAGAGGGGTGTTCTGATTTGGTATTTCATAATTTGCGTTTGCTTTATTATTTACTCCACCAACCGGTCACTTTACAATAAAGGCATCCCATGCAGGGGAAGCTGACGTTGTACTCTTATGTATCGAATTAGGCTGCCTTTGGCTGCACTGGAACGGCTCTGGAGTGGTTCAGATCTTACTTGACAGACCGCACTCAGTCAGTTATTGTGAAAAACTCACTGTCTGTCCCATTAGTTCTTAAGTTTGGTGTCCCTCAGGGTCTAGTTTTAGGCCCAGTTCTTTTCACAATGTACACTCAGCCTCTTGGTTCCATAATCAACAACTTCGGTCATTCTTACCAGTTCTTTGCTGACGATACTCAGCTTCACAACTCTGTCGCTCCTTCTCACATACAAAGCCTTGCAGACAACATGAAAGAATGCATTGAGAATGTTGCAGAATGGATGCGTGAGAATAAATTGAAAATGAATGATGACAAGACGGATCTCATTCTGGGTCGGTACAAGATCTAAGCTGGAGAAGGTTGCAACTCATTCCATGGTTCTTTCTGGTAGTGAGATTAATAATAATAATAATAATAATAATAATAATAACGGATTTTTATATAGCGGGTACTCCAGCCTATGACCAGACTCACCACGCTTTACATAGTCATAACATATAAATACGTGCACTCGATGAAACATTACTTTTGCTACAATACACGAAAAGACGGGACAGTAAAGGTACAGACTATTTACAATTATGTACATAAATTAAAAAAAGACAAAGATATACTATTTACAACTATGTACACAAATGACAAAAAAGACAGAAAATAGAATAGCAAAAACCTATTTACAGCTATTTATATGCCCGGTTAGGCCCAGGAATGAAAACAATTAAATATTTACAGCCGTGTATACACTTACGGAACAGACATACTCACATAGACAAGAGATGAGAGAATGGCAGCGGGATACAAATCAATCTGAATAATGCAGTTTGAAGAGGTGGGTTTTGAGGGCCTTTTTGAATGCTTGTGTTGATTGTATGTTGCGGATATGGGAGGGAAGGGAATTCCACTGCTTAGGTGCGGAGTAGGCGAATGCACGTTGGCCGTATGTCTTAGTGCGGGTGACAGGAACCTTGAGTGTGCGAGTGTCAGCAGAAGATCTTAAAGTGCGTGAAGGGGAGTAGACAGACAATAGATCAGCAAGGTAGGAAGGACAAGAATCTGTGAAGAAGTTGTGACAGAGAACAGAGAGTTTGTACTCTATGCGTGCTTGCACAGGAAGCCAGTGAAGGGAATGTAGTAGAGGTGTGATGTGATCACGTTTCTTAGCTCGGAATACTAGTCTAGCTGCTGAGTTCTGAACCTTTTGTAGTTTGTCAATGATGTGTTTTGGGGAGCCAACAAGGAGAGAGTTGCAATAGTCAAGACGAGAAAGGACGAGAGCGCAGACTAGGGTTTTGGTGGCCGGGACTGTAAGATAGTGGCGAAAGGAGCTGATTTGGCGTATGGCCGTGTATGCAGAGCGACAGACGTTGGAGATGTGGTTGTTGAGGGACAGGTCATCGGAGAGAATGTAGCCGAGATTTCTTGCTGAGGATGAGAACTGAGTGTTTGTTGTCCCTACTGTAAGCGATGTTGGGAGAGGCGAGAGTGAGGAGGAGGTGTTGTGCTTGTGAATGAGGAGGGCTTCGGTTTTATCGTCATTAAGCTTAAGCTTGTTGAGTGTCATCCATGACTTAATGTCTGTGATGCAGTTCTCCAAAGTCTGAACAGTGGAATTAATGAGAGAGTGGGCGGTGGATTTATACAGTTGTGTGTCGTCTGCAAATGACTGACTCTCAACAGCATGCTTTCTAAGCAGGAGAAGCAGTGGCTTGGTGTACAGAGTGAATAACACCGGCCCTAAAACGGAACCCTGAGGCACGCCGCACACCAAGTCAGCTGTGCTGGAAAAACAGCCATCGACAGTGACTGCTTGTGATCTGTCAGAAAGATATGAGTGGAACCAAGCCAGGACCGAGCCAGAGAATCCAAAATAGTGTTGAAGAGTGTTAAGGAGAATGTGATGGTCAACTGTGTCAAAGGCGGCTGAGAGGTCTAATAAGGTGAGAACGGAGACGTTGCCATTATCTAAGGCAAGCAACAGATCATTGGTTACCTTTAGGAGGGCTGTCTCAGTGCTGTGGAATGGTCGGTAGGCAGACTGGTTGGGGCAAAGTAAAGCGTTATCATATAGGTAGGCAAACAGTTGTTTGAGAACAATTTTTTCTATGACTTTGGACAGGAAGGAGAGGTTTGAAACAGGTCTATAGTTCTTTAGATTATTTTTGTCTAAACTTGGCTTTTTAAGGAGGGGTTTGATGACAGCCGCTTTGAGCACAGACGGAACAACACCAGAGGACAGACTCTCGTTGATAATGTGGGTAATGGTCGGGAGTAGAGGGTCAAGATTCTCTATCAACATGGGGGTAGGAATGGGGTCGAGAGAGCAAGATGTTGGTTTTGAGCTTAAGATGACTTTTTTGACCTCTTGCTCTGTTATTGTTTGAAAAACTTCCATCTTTGCGGTGGTGAGGAGATTACACTTTCTAATTCTGTGAAAAACCTTGGAGTCCACCTAGACAGCTGCTTGTCAATGGAGACCCAAATCAGTCAGCTCTGTAAATCTCTCTACTTCAGCTCCGCAGAATCAGTAAAATCCGTCACTATTTGTCTGTTGATGATGGCTGTCTCGTTCATTCTTTCTCGTCTAGACTACTGTAACGCTAGGCCTGACAACAAGCTTTTGAGGTTGCAAAAGATCTAGAACAGCGCTGCGCGTATGGTTCTTCGTCAGCTCCGTCGTGTCAGTGCCACCCAGTTGCTCAGAAGATTGCACTGGTTGCCCGTCAAAGCTCGTATCGAATATAAACTATCCATTCTCTGCTTCCAAAGCCTACACTCTGAGTCTTTCCCATCATATCTCTCTGATCAGCTTCATCCATACACACCTGCACGTTCGTTACGTTCTGCAAGTACCTCTCTTCTCACTGTCCCAGGGTATTCCTTGATTACTTTTGGAAAACGTTCTTTCAGTGTGCTTGGGCCTTTAACTTGGAATTCTCTTCCTGTATCTCTAAGACAAGTTCAGTGTCTCACAACTTTCAAGAAACTCCTCAAGGCTCATCTATTTAATAGTACCTTTCCTGAGTCCCTCACCTTTGGTTGCCTGCTACCCTCTCCCTCATACGAGTTTTACTTAAAACTGTTATGTTTTTAAGTATGCATTCATTTATCCCATGCATTTTATCTGTTTGATGCTTGCTTTTACTTTCCTACTTATTTGTGTATGTGGGTGTGTGTGTCTGCGTCTGTGTGTGCGTGTGTTCATTATCTGTCACATTTTATTGTATTTATTAATATTATTTTTAAACCTCAGAGTATTTTAAATTTAAATCCGATTCATTGTCATTGTGATTATTCATTATTCATTACGGTTGTCTATTGTTATGTTTATGTGCATTGTTTTTTTTTTTTTGTTTTATGCGCTTTGAGCAGAAACGTTGTCTGATATGTGCGCTTTATAAATAACATTATTATTATTATTATTATTATTATTACTATTATTATTATTATTATTATTATTATTATTATTATTATTATTATTATTATTATTATTATTATTATTATTATTATTATTATTATCATCGAATTCCCGTTTACAAAAACTAAATAAAACATAAAAATCATTATAAAATATTAACAAAACACATACCTATAAAATGTTTATATTGCTAAATACCATAGAAAGTTCTAGTGACCATTTGGCAGAAAGCGTCCAATATCCCCATGCTGACCCAAAACACTCTATACACAAATGAGGAGTTTTGGGAAGACAGTAGATTGATAAAACAGATTAGGAATGAGAATGAACAAATGAGAATGGCAGAAACAGTGGTAATTTATAGCACTAAATTTCCACAAAGTGAGGATACTATTTATACAGAAAAACCCGGCACCCCAACGGGGATGGGATATATATATAAAGTTAGGAAACATTTAATGGAAATAACCACACCGAATAAAAGCTAAGTAAATAAATAAATCAACAAATACGTCACTCACCTACAACATTTAACTGTACATGTTTGAAATAGCCGGCAGTGGCTGTAATTTGACACTCGTACGTGCCAGCGTGTACGGGAGCCACCTTGTGAATGAGCAGGTTCCAGTTGCTAACGTCACCGTTCTCTAAGACGTAATTGACGGCTATGACGCCATTGGCGGACTCTGCCAAGACGAAATCGCCTATCGTCAAGAAGTCATCCTTCTCCACTCTTCTCCAGGCCACCTGCCAAAAAAATAACAAAATAAAACTAACATACATAACTGGGAAAAAAAAAAAAATCTCAGATTGCAATTTTAATTATGTCTATTTTTGCAGGGTGTTTTTGTTCTCAGTGGATTCAGTAATGAAAACAGTTCTGTGCCATTCCCGCGTAATGGTCCCTTAACTGTCTCGCTTTGTTGCGTTGTTTATTGTTGCTGCGTTGTTGTTGTTGTTGTTGTTGTTGTTGTTGTTGTTGTTGTTGTTGTTGTTACTTTTTCAAACAAAATGCAGTTTTAATTTGTACCTGTTCTTTTGGTGTATTCACATGCTTATTCTTCATTCACCATAAGACAGTTCAAAAGAGGTCAAAAGTCAAGTCAAGTCAAATCAAGAAATCTTTTATTCATAAAAAGGCAGTGACCACTTGGCTTGGCGCTTGATAAAAAACAAAAGCAACGAAAACACGTAAAACATAATATACAACAGAAGCACACACACCCACGTACACACCCACACATTTTTGTAGAAACGACGTTGTGATGACTGTGGTGAAACTCTACATAAGCCTTACATTATTTTGACACACTTACCATCGTTTTGAAATTATTTTGACATTTTGCCATTTCTTGAAGCTATTCCTAACACTAACCCTAACCCTTAACGTAACCCTAAGCCTAACACAGCCCTAACCCTAAGAAACACTATTTTGACGTCAAAATAACGGGGCCGTCAAAAGAAAGTACGTAGAGTTTCAAGTGTATGTCAGAGTAACGTCGTTTCTACCTGCCCACGCGCTCACACACCCACACAGACAAACACCCCCCCCACACACACACACACGCACACACAAACGCATACACAGCACCGTCATGCACTCAAAACTCAATGCGTATGCACACATCTAAACAGAGAATATACAATTATTTAAACATGTGAAAACAGTATTCGTAGCAAACGTGGGTCGGTCTTTAGAGCTCAGGAATTTGCCTCGCAACCCTCATCACCACGTGTGGCCGGTACCGCATCAGTACGTGAACAAGTCAATCGCCGTTGAGTACCCGCGTCCATCGAACGCGCATTAATCTTTCACGACCCGTCGCTCTGATGTTTCCCATCCATTGTTAAAACTCCGCACCCTGTGGATTTGACCCTGTAACAAACCCACCCTTTGCTCTCCGTTCGGGTTTGTACTACTATAAGAGGTTTCTCTAATCAACCTTCCACCCCAGCGGAGCTGACTCCATAACGATGTCTGATCAAAAAGTTTGTGGGGTGTTGTTGGTCCTTATTGACACACAGGTAGGTCTCCCAAAATTGTGATTCCTCCTCCTCCTCCTCCTCCTCATCATCATCATCATCATAATCATCATCACTATCACTAATAACACGTGTGTGTGTGTGTGTGTGTGTGTGTGTGTGGGTGTGTGTGTGTGTGTGTGTGTGTGTGTGTGTGTGTGTGTGTGTGTGTGTGTGTGTGGTGTGTAGCAGTGTCTGCAACATGTGAGTTTGTATGTTGGCTACAGACTGTCGCGCTTTGAGTCCGATTTAGGAATGAGGTGCGTATTGTACCCATTCTTCTTCTTCTTCTTCTTCTTCTTCTTCTTCTTCTTCTTCTTCTTCTTCTTATTATTATTATTATTATTATTATTATTATTATTATTATTATTATTATTATTATATTATTATTATTATTATTATTATTATTATTATTATTATTATTATTATTATTATTATTATTATTATTATTATTATTATTATATTTTTTAAATTATTATTATTATACAGATATCTTCCAGCGAACTGTAATCTCGTAATAGGCTAATAGTTTCAATCCATGAGTGATATTTTACGCTACTGAAAGAGACCTGGTACCTGAAATTGGGATCATCTATGTTACATTCAATTAAGAAACATGTGCTGAGAACCTGTGTTATATCCAATCCAATGCAACCTCCACTTATGTCCACTTTGCATGTGGGTTTTTCTCATTGTATAATTTCTAATGCAATATTGTAAGTTGTTCCATGTTTGTTTCTTTCTTTTCATGTAAAGCGCCATGCAATATAATTGTCCATTATTATTATTATTATTATTATTATTATTATTATTATTATTATTATTATTATTATTATTATTATTATTATTATTATTATTATTTTTATTATTATTATTATTATTATTATTATTATTATTATTATTATTATTATTATTATTATTATTATTATTATATTGAGCACAATTCTATGCTGACAAGACAATGCTCTGGGCGCCGGAAGACTGAGAAAAGGCATTTGTCTTCAGTTTCATTCGAAATGACTGCATATATATTAGTCGAATATTTTAGTTAATTTCATTTCTATGTTAATTCCACAAACCACGCGTGACAAGAATAAGACAAGGAGTCTGTGGCTGCCCCTTTGAAATAGTCGGCTGGAATCAGAAGGAGCTAAATGTCGGTGGTGTACAATACAATACAATACAATACAATACAATACAATACAATACAATACAATACAATACAATACGATGCGATGCGATGCGATGCGATGCGATGCGATACGATACGATACGATACGATACGATACGATGCAATGCAATGCAATGCAATGCAATACAATACAATACAATACAATGCAATACAATACAATAAGACTTTATTTGTCTCACATGGAGTAATTACAATGGCGGTAGCATATTACTATTTACAATTTATTTATTTATTTATTTAATCACTTTTATATAGCGCTTTTCCAGCTCGAGCTGCTCAAGGCGCTGGCCGATAAAGGATGTAACTCAAGCCGCCCGAAGCGCCCACTTGCAACCTTAGGGCGCATAGTCTGACGCTCTGTCCTGGGGCGACCGGGGATGGGGAGAAGGGACCTAGTGCGTGCTGTGTGTATTTTTGTAGCCGGCACTCACCCGTCCAGGACATGAGCCTCAGGATCTTTAAAGTCCATGCGATGGAATGCGTGCGTGCACTGGAAAGCGATTTTGTATGCAGTTGTTGATGTTAATAAAGTTTGAAAACTTTATACGACGACTGCTGCCTTGTTGCTGAGTGAACAGGCTTCATGGATAAACGAATTCGAGTTACACTTACCAAGGTTCAAGTATCGTGGCTGAATCAACTATTAATTAGTAACAACGTGTACCCCTTGGGGTCATGAGCAATCTTGTCACTGTAGATTGTTCTAACCTATAAAGGGAAAAGTAAAAGCCCCAGTTGAAAACCTGTCTTGCCTTTGTAGGCATGACAGTTTCACTGCGGCAACAGTCCCCCCCCCCCCCCCTGTTGGAGTGCCGGGGGTTTCAGTATAAATAGTACCCCCATTTTCTGAAAATTTAGTGCTTTAAATTCCCACTGTCGCTGTCTTCCTCATTTGCTCTTTCCCATTCCTGATCTGTCCTATCACTCTGCTATACTATCTTCTTCTTCGCTAGATCAATGACCTACCTTTTTTCTTGAAAACTCTTCCTGGACAAGACTCCTTGTTTGTGTATGAGGTCTGTTGGATCAGCTTGGGAGTGTTGGACGCTTTCTGCCGGGTGGTCACTAGGGCTTCCTATGATTGTATTATTTAGCACTATAGGCATTTTATATGTATACGTTTTTGTTGATGATTTGTAATGATGGTTGTATTCTATTTTGTTTTTGTAACCGGGGGTTCGCGTAGTTGAGGTAAACCCTCAGCCGTCCCCCGCGTGGGATGTCTTTATTGTAAAGTGACTGGCCGGTGGAGGGCATTCAATTTTCCCACTGGGGTTGTTTCAGCAGATCTTTTATGCGGATCGGGGGTTGTCCGGTCCTGATTTGGCTCGGAAGAGTCCGCTGGACCTAAAGCAACAATAAATCAATCAATCAATAAAAAAACAACGTGTAACACACACACGCGCCCGCACGCACACACATTCTCTCTCTCTCTCTCTCTCTCTCTCTCTCTCTCTCTCTCTCTCTCTCTCTCTCTCTCTCTCTCCTCCTTCTCCAGTCCTTTCTTTATCTTCTCCTTTATCCTACAACACACCGACCGCTCTTTCTGATACTTTCTCTCACTCTCCCTGAGTTCTGGCACTTTCTCGAGCTCTCTTTAATTGCTTTCTGTCTTCTCCGCTTTATTTGTTCGTCTTAGCTTTAATGACTTCCTTTAATTATCCTCTGGAACCTTCACTTTCATTTTTCTTAGTTCCGCTAAGCAGAGGTGCCAGAAACAAAGGAGTCGGAGTGTTACAAATTAATCAACTTGTTTTCATTTATGCATTCTATCGCGTAGTTGTTGTTTTTTTATTTCTGTAGATATTTTCCCTTTTTATTTTTTTTTATTTCTTAAGTGTGTGCATAATTATGTGCCATCTGTGCATTTCAATCAGCTTAGTAACCTCATAGACAAAGTACTTTGAACTATAAGCATTTAATGAATCGAATGATCCGCGTGTATCTTCAGAACACTTACTGCCACTTGTGTATTTCAATGGAATCTTGTTAATGGCAAACCTTTATGTCTCTGACAACTCCCCACCTTTCTCTCTCTCTCTCTCTCTCTCTCTCTCTCTCTCTCTCTCTCTCTCTCTCTCACTCTCTCTCTCTCTCTCTCTCACACACACACACACATACATACCCAAATACATACTCATAAGGTTTTAATCCCAGTAGGCCTAGTAACTGTTTCAAAGCGCCTTAACCCTGTCTTCACAGCATGGGATTGCCCGCTATACGAGTTGAAATCAAAAGTTGGGTTGGATTGTTTTCATACTATCCAGTTATTTGCTGGATTGAACTTAACCTGTTCCGTACATTTCATTTTTTGTGGCTCATTGTCGCCTTCTCTTCGGATCTTAATACCCAAATTCATACTAATTTCTCTCTCTGTACACAATAAAGAACGCATTCGCAATCGCCAGTGCGGGAATTTATCCCCATTGTTTAATTGATAGATTTATGAATTATTTGTTCTTGTTCTAAGTAAAACGGCACTGCGCTCGAACAGACACCACCAAAATTGAATCGTTCCGCAACGATTTTCAACGTTAACATTTCCGGTAACAAAATTGTCAGGGCCCGACGAAGACGCTAATTATTAAACGTTATGTCTCTTAAACTTCTACACGGAGTCTCCTGCCATTCCATTTCTGTCTGTATCTGTCTCTCTCTTTAACTTTCCATCTCTTTCTTACTTTCCAAAATGTCTTCAAGATGGATCATAACTTTCATTGCGGTGGCTGCTATTAGTCAAAGAGTGGCAGTCTGAAAGTTATAGGTTTTGGATGCTTGTATTACTTTAGAAGATCTAGAACTTAATCTCTTTACCTGCTTTTGCTCTGCCAAATGTATTTACACTTACTCCTCCTCTTAGGCACGAGTTCTAAAATTGGACGGCGAACACAAATCCCCATTCGTCTGACTATTGGCTGGCAGCAACAAGCTATAAACGATCGAATATGGAATACGAAAATCGTGGCTCAGTTGGTAGAGCGGTTTACTGATAACCGAAAGGTACCTGGTTCGAATCCCGGATTGGCCAACGTGTGACCGTATTATTTTGCCCTTACCATCAACTGGTTCGCTGTTGTCAGAATAATGTGACCAGTAGCCGCCTATACGCTCCGGTGTCGTGTGACTATAATCTACAATTACCCTTTTTTTAACCCTTTACGAAGAGTGGCGATCGGCCTCTACAATGTTGTTGGAAGGTACTGTATGAACACAGAAAGGTCACCCATATGCAGTGAGCGGAGACCCTGTTTAAGTCTGACTACTATTATTGCTGCTACTACGACCACCACAACCATTACTACTACTAAGGATATTTATAAGGCGCTTTTCCTTAGACAGGAACAGTTCAAAGCGCCCTTTCAAGCATTTACACACTCATCAAACATTAGTACAATACATATACATGAATGGCTGGGAGCAGGCGAAATCAAAGCGGGTTTGGGGAGAGGCAGTAATAAACAAAATGATTCACCACACCTGCACACCCAAACAGGCATACACACACATACACACACACACACGCACAAAAAGACTGAGGCAATATGGAAGAAGCACATTGAAGTTAGTTATTCATTGCTTACAGGGTTCAGCGGAAAAAAGCCAAATCAGGAGCACAAAATCAGGACTACAACTTGGTTGAAAGAGGACTCACCTCATGATCCGTATAAAAGATCTGCTGAAACAACCGTACCCTAGTGGTAGCACTGAAGGCACTCCAGCAGTCGCTCACTTTACAATAAAGGCATCCCACGCAGGGGACGCTGAGGCTATCTCTAATTTATCGAATTCCCGTTTACAAAAACACAATAGGATGTAAACATTAGTATAAAATATCAACAAAACACAAACACATAAAATACCTACATTGCTAAATAATAATATCATAGAAAGCCCTAGCGCCCAATATTCCCAAGCTCACCCAACAGACCTCAAGAAAAAAGATAGGTGACTGGTCTAGCAAAGAAGATAGTATAATAGACTGATAGAACGGAGTAGGAATGAAAAAGAACAAAGGAGAAAGACAGGGACAGTGGGAATTTAAAGCACTAAATTTCCAGAAAGTGGGGATACTATTTATACAGAAACCCCCGGCACCCCCACAGGAGGGAGCAGATTGAAGACACAACAGACCAGGAGAAGGCTTTAGAGAAGAAATGAGCTTTGAGGTTTGTTTTGAAGGTGTTAATATTCGGTATGCTGCGGACAGAAAGTGGTAATGAATTCCAGGCAGTTGGTCCCAAGACAAAAAAGGATTTAGATCCAACAGAGGACAGTTTGGGCGGGGTATCCTGAGAAGGAGTATGTCGGATGAAGTGCGCAAGTTGCGAGAGGGTGCATAGCGTTGGACATTATCGGCTAGGTATGAAGGAGCGGAGTAAAGGAGACACTTGTAACAGAAAAGACAGATTTTGTTAAAAATTCTTTGCGGTATGGGAAGCCAATGAAGTGAGCGAAAAAGTGGTGTTTAAAAAAATAAACTATAGTGCCCGAGGAATCTGTGCCAAAGAACTTAACAAGAAGCACATGTTCCTCGAGCACTGTAGATTTTTTAAAAAAAACACCACTTCATTGACGCTTTTCTTTTTGTGTTTTAACACTCAATCTTTACAAATCTTAGGGCGGCAGCACACGTTTGAATGGGAGGAACAATAATAAGGCATTGAAAGCGCCTCAATAAGGAGAAGCGACAGGGGACAAGGGATGATCAGGTTCTTCAATCCTGCTGAATACAATGTTAACACTGTTCTTGCACAGCGCTTTAGCTCATGAGTTACTACTCAAGGCGCTGTCCTATGCAGGACCTCACTGAAGCTGCCCGAAACGCCAACGTGTAACTACCAAACTCTTACATAATTTCGGGCAACGAACACTGATGATGATGATGATGATGATTGTTACGTTGAAACGCGAATGATAGTATGGCTGAAGCGTGTACGATAGATCTAATCGTTTCGATTTGCAAAGTATTCAATAATGGAGTTTATTTACCTTTGATTTGAGTTTGCATTGTTGTTAGGAGAGGCTTTGTATAACGTTGATAATTTGCTTTGGTCGATATTACTGTAGAAGTTTCTGGATCTGAGTGTTTACTTCCTATAGAAATTTCCCGATGGATATCGAAGGTCGTGAATGTTCCCGGAAGTAGAGAAAATGTGTATTGACGTAAGTCAGTGATGACGATCTTTAGTTCGATTGGTGGCAGTACGTCATTTCTACATTGTTCGAAATTCTTCCGGAAAAGAGAGAGGTTATTTAATCGTGTGCCGAATTGCTGTTGGGAGAGTAAAGTTGTTGATAGTGATTTGGAGAGTTGCTGTGAAAGTTGTTGAGTTGAGTTGAGAATTGTATGCAGTTGTTGATGTATGCTGAATAAAAGTGGAAAACTTCATACGTCGACTTTGTGATTTGTATGCTGTTTGGACAGGCTGTGTGAATAAACGAATCTGAGTTACACCTTATCAGGACTTCAGCATCGGGGCTGAATCAAATACTGATTATGAAAAACACCAACATCGAACTGAGTGTAACATTTTGGGGGTCAAGCCGCGATTCACGCCATAGCCAAGGGTTCAACTGCTACAACAAGCGAGTCAACGTTACGAGAGGCAGTCATCGAGGGTAGCCGCCAACGAGTTGCGTCGAGAGGGGCCAACATACTGGGACTACATCCGATAGATTCGGGTTGACTGCAAGGGCGTGTAGTCGCTGAAGAGTTGCTTCGTGAGCGAACAACAGATCGGGACTACGTAGCTGCCGTAAGACTACGTCGAGGGACAGTCTCGGAGCTACATCGCCAGTGTTACAGAGAGCGGCGAGCGGACGTCGCGTCTACTTCAGCACAGGAGCGTATACATCAACACCAGCGTGGTGCAGCGTCGCATACGACGAGGACAGCGGGGCCTGCGTCAGCGAAGGCGACTAGTGACAAGCATCAGCGCTACTGCAGAAAGCGTGCTGTTCTAGAACAGTCTAGAAAGGTACAGCACAGTCAAGAACTTTCCAGAAAAAGAACTCTACAGTCAAGAACTTTCTAGAAAAAGAACTTTCCAGAAAAGAACCTTCTAGAAAAGAACTTTCCAGAAGCATCAAGATGGCTGACTTCTGGCAGAAAGGGGTTGAACTGAATCTAAAAGGCAAGCAGCTGACGGAGTACGTCAAGTCTCAGGAGAGAATACGAGAAAGAGAATTGGAAGAGAAGCGTCTAGAAAAAGAAATAGAACTAGAATAGAAGCGTCTAGAAGTAGAAGAGCAGCGTCGCCGTGAAGAACGAGAATTAGAAGAGCAACGTCGCCGAGAAGAAAGGAAACTCGAAGCGCAGCGTCGCCAAGAAGAAAGAGAAGAGCGGCGTCAAGGAAGACGAGATGGAAGAGAGACGATTAGAGGCTGAGCGTCAATTCCAGTTAGAAATGGCGCGCATCCAACAACAGCAGCGCGCGCCACATGTTATCAGCGACGTCAAAGCTCCAAAATTGCCAGCATTCGTCGACGAAAAGGACCAGATCGACAGCTATCTAGCGAGGTTTGAAAGGTTCGCCGAAAGCGCTAAATGGCAACGTCAAGACTGGGCGATCATACTCAGCGCACTACTGACGGGGAAGGCGCTCGATGTCTACAGTAGACTGTCGAATAATGACGCCAAAGACTACGACGTTTTGAAAGCGGCCCTATTGCAGTGCTACAACTTTACAGAGAAGGGCTACCGTAAACGCTTCCGTGAATGCCGGCCTAAGTCAGACGAGACGCCAAAGCAATTTGTGGAGCGCCTGTCATCATACCTACACAAGTGGGTGGAATTATCAGGCAAAGGGAAGACTTACGAGAGTCTCCATGAGCTGATCGTGAGGGAACAATTACTCAACGCCTGCCCTAAGGACCTCGCGATCCACTTAGAAATACAAAAGTTGCAGACGCTAAAAGACGTTGCTGAGGCTGCTGAAAGATATCTCATCGCTCATGAGAAAACGTTGGGGCCACCCAGCGCGACGAAACATTTTCAGAAGACTGCAAACCATGGGAACCAGATCCAAGGGAGCCAAACGAGCCAGAGGCAGACGGACTCCACGCCACCTCACAGGGAAGGGCATTCAAGGGGCTGTTTCACCTGCAACGCTACAGACCACAGAGCGGCTAACTGTCCTCAAAACAAAAGTAGCGGACAGCGGAGCAGTACGGACAATTCAGCGGCGGGCAACCGGCAGAGGCGGTTCTCCAATCAACGGCAAACCAGTAGATCTGACCATCAAGTGTGCGGCGGGAGCGTCATTCTTCCGAGTGAGACCAAGCGCACAGCTACTCCTGCGGACGTGCAAGAGTGCATGACCGATGGCCAACTTCTCCTTGCCAACGGAAAATCCATCCCCGTCGTCGCCAGCGCAGCGGTGACCGTACAGAACATGCCTGTTTCCAAGGGACGCGTCGGAAATCATGAAGTGACTGTTTTAAGAGACTCTGGCTGCAGTGGGGTCATCGTCAGAGAAGACCTAATCGCTAAAGAACAGTTCACTGGCGATTCTAAATGGACACTCATGGCCGACAGCAAATGTGTGAAAGCGCCAGTTGCAAAAATTCATGTCAACACCCCTTTCTACATAGGCGAAGTCGAAGCGGTTTGCCTGAAGAAGCCGCTGTATGATTTGATGATCGGGAATATCGACGGCGCGAGGCGACCCGACGACCCCGATCCAGAGTGGAGTCCTGCCTCAACTCAACACGTCGAAGTTGCGGAGGAGGATCCATTGCCATTTCCCGATGGAGACATTACAGAGCTGCTACGGGACAATGTGGTTACTCCGGCTCAGCCCTGCCGACCAGAGATCGTCAGTGCTGTTACAACCAGGGCTCAGGCCAAGAGAGACAAGACGTCTACGCCACTGAAGGTCGCCGACAACTCCAAAGCTGCCATCGTGGACAGAGATAAGCTGATCCAGCTCCAGGAAGCTGATAGCACTTTAAACAAGTACAGGAACCGCCAAGACCACGTGACCAAGGGCAGTGGCACGGTCTATTTTGAGGTGAAGGCCAAGATCCTGTACAGAATCTTCCAGCACCCGAGGGTCAACGGAGGTAAACCACTACGTCAAGTACTGGTACCATTACCCTTAAGGCGCCAGGTGATGGAAGTAGCGCATGACTCAATTATGGGAGGTCACCTAGGCATCAAGAAGACGTCGGACAGAATCCAGGCGGTGTTCTACTGGCCAGGACTTCATGCGGACGTCAGCCGTTTCTGCCGATCATGTGACATTTGCCAGAAGACCATACCTCGAGGAAGGGTCCCGAAAGTGCCTATGCAGAGGATGCCTCTGATCGACCGACCTTTCAAGAGGGTGGCCTTAGACTTAATCGGCGAAATAAGACCTCCGAGTGAAGAAGGTCATCGATGGGTACTGACTTTAGTGGACTATGCGACTCGGTACCCAGAAGCAGTGCCACTGAAGAAGATTGACACTGAAACTGTAGCAGAGGCACTAGTGGACATGTTCAGTAGACTTGGAGTGCCTGAAGAAATTCTGACAGACCTCGGGACGCAGTTCGTCTCTGACTGCATGAAGGAGGTCAACCGACTGCTGAGCATCCGGCATTTGACTACGACACCCTACCATCCAATGTGCAACGGGCTCGTCGAGAAGTTCAATGCTACGCTGAAGTCCACCTTGAAGAAACTGTGCAGCGAGCAGCCCAGACAATGGCATCGCTACATCAACGCCCTACTTTTCGCCTACAGAGAAGTACCGCAGGAGTCCACCGGCTTTTCTCCGTTCGAGCTGTTGTACGGAAGAACCATCCGAGGGCCGATGCACATCCTAAAAGAACTGTGGACGAAAGAAGTGGACACCCCAGAGGTGAAGAACAGTTACCAGTACGTGTTTGAGCTACGGAAGAAGCTGGAGCAGACTCTCGAGATAGCCAGAGAAAACCTGAAGAAATCCCAGGACTGTGGAAAGCACTACTACGATCGTAGGGCTGTGAACAGGAAGTTTAAACCTGGCAACAAAGTGCTGGTGCTGTTACCTACTGATCACAATAAGTTGCTGATGCAGTGGAAAGGCCCGTACGAAGTGGAGACCGTGGTGGGAATCAACGACTACAAGGTGAAGGTCGGCCAGCATTCCAAGATATACCACGCCAACCTCCTTAAGCTGTACGTGGAAAGGCCATCAGAGACTGTGCACGCAGCCACAGCAGCTGAGATCGACAACAGCTTTGACAGCGAGAAACTGTTAGAACTGGGAGACTTCCACAGCAAAGAAGGCATCGATGATGTTAAGCTAGGACCGAGCTTGACGGAAGGTCAAAAGATGGAGCTCAAGGACCTTACGGGCGAGTTTCCCCATAGCTTCAATGATGTCCCAGGCTCTACGACTTTGGTCGAACATGAGGACCACACCCAGACCTGGAAGGAGCATCTGCAGACCTTGAGGGAGCTGTTCCACCGTCCCGCAGAAGCCAACCTGACCGTGAGACCCAGCAAATGCATTCTGGGAGCTGACAACGTCGACTGCGTCGGACATCCGACGGGAGAGGAAGACAACGGAGGATGCACTGACTCCAGGAAAGCCCACGAGATCACTGTCTTTGACCCTGGGCCGATGACGACCGCAATTGACGAGGGCGCCGTTTCCTTGCGGATGAAAGAACATTGACTGTGTTGGTGAACTAAGAACATCGGTAATATCTAAACAGACTTGAAAATGAAAAACGTTGACTGGGTAAATGATCTGTGAACATTGACAGTATCCAGAAAGATTTGCAGATGAGAAACATTGACTCTGTGTGAATGAACTGTGAACATTGACAGTATCCAGAAAGACTTGCAGATGATAAACTTTGTGTGAATGAGCTGAGAACATTGACAGTGTTCAGACAGTCTGAAATAAGTTTTAATTCTGAACTTTGTTTGTGCATTACGTTTCAACGTTGTTGAAAGAAATTGGGTAAATTTCTTCTTGAGTGGGGGGTTATGTTACGTTGAAACGCGAATGATAGTATGGCTGAAGCGTGTACGATAGATCTAATCGTTTCGATTTGCAAAGTATTCAATAATGGAGTTTATTTACCTTTGATTTGAGTTTGCATTGTTGTTAGGAGAGGCTTTGTATAACGTTGATAATTTGCTTTGGTCGATATTACTGTAGAAGTTTCTGGATCTGAGTGTTTACTTCCTATAGAAATTTCCCGATGGATATCGAAGGTCGTGAATGTTCCCGGAAGTAGAGAAAATGTGTATTGACGTAAGTCAGTGATGACGATCTTTAGTTCGATTGGTGGCAGTACGTCATTTCTACATTGTTCGAAATTCTTCCGGAAAAGAGAGAGGTTATTTAATCGTGTGCCGAATTGCTGTTGGGAGAGTAAAGTTGTTGATAGTGATTTGGAGAGTTGCTGTGAAAGTTGTTGAGTTGAGTTGAGAATTGTATGCAGTTGTTGATGTATGCTGAATAAAAGTGGAAAACTTCATACGTCGACTTTGTGATTTGTATGCTGTTTGGACAGGCTGTGTGAATAAACGAATCTGAGTTACACCTTATCAGGACTTCAGCATCGGGGCTGAATCAAATACTGATAACGAAAAACACCAACATCGAACTGAGTGTAACAATGATGATGATGATGATGATGATGATGATGATGATGATGATGATGATGATGACATTGACTACCTTCTTCTTCTTCTTCTTCTTCTTCTTCTTCTTCTTCTTCTTCTTCTTCTTCTTCTTCTTTTTCTTCTTCTTCGTATCCCTAACCTAAAATGCTTATAGAGTTTTGAATGGTTGGCAGCATTTTCAAAGTGCACATGCTTCTTGTTAGTTCTTTGGCACAAATTCCTCGAGCACCGTAGATTTTTTTTTAAAAAAAAACATCACTTCATTGACGCTCCTCTTTTAACGCTCATCGCTTACACACTTAGGGCCGCCGCACACGCTTGAGTGGGATGAACAATAATCAGACCTTACTGCCCAAAGCGCCAAAGCGTAAATACCTAACGCTCATATAGTTTCGGGCAACGAACCCGCATGCCCGTTTACTTTGCGTGTCATAGTGGTCAAATAGTAAAATACACACATTACCAAAGATCGAGCGAGGAGTGCCGGCGAACAGTCTCTTTAGTTTTGCTGCGTGACCCGCTGTCCGTAACTACAACATCGTGTCATAGGCAGTCTATCAACACCACTGAAGAGGTTGTTCACCGCAGTTCAGTTCATCCCAGCTGAAAGACCTTAAACACCTTATCAATGATTGATACGCGCGTGTGTGGGGGTGGTGATGGGGGAGGAAGGGGGAGGAAGGGGAGGGTTAGTCCTTAGATGCTCACCCTGAGTATCAGCCCGTTCTGCCCTAAACGTTAATCAGTGCGCAGTAGCTCCACAGGCACACAGCGTAACGTAGACTCATCGAGTACCTCTCACAAGTAGTAGTATACACCTCGGCCAATCTCAGCTACTCAGTGTTGTCTCCAGCCAGACTGATACGCGCTTCACTAGGAGTAGGACGTTAATAGCTTGTTCACTAAAGCATTCAATACAAGTGTATTTAAACCTTGGCTTCAATTTTGCAGTTACTCCGTTAACTGTCAAAGCAATGCACATTATTCGTTAAAACTGAAACATTCTTTTTTACCTTATGCAATGAAATGTATGTTCCTAACCTTGGAGCGTAAAAAAATTTTGTCTACTGTAGAGCAACACGGAATCTTAAGTTGTTGAGACATCTTCGGAAAAACGTGTAACTGCGAAGTAACATAAGTATGCAATGCGTTGTTGTTGTTGTTGTTGTTGTTGTTGTTGTTGTTGTTGTTGTTGCGGCTGTTGTTGTTGTTTTAAACGGGAATTTCAATATCGTTTCACCTGATATTAATTGTTTGAATGGAGAATTGACCAGAGAAAGTGACACTTTAAGGAACAAGATTTTGTTTAGGGGAGCGAGTGAAGGTGATAACACTGAATTGATTTATTTAATTTAAACTTAATTAAAGGTATATGATACAAATATCATGGAAATTTATTAATTTATTCACCACCCCCCCCCCAAGCCCACCAATCTACCCATGCCTCCATATACCTCCGCTACTCCCTCTCGCTCATCATTCCTCTTCTTCTTCTTCTTTTACTGCTGCTGTTGCTCCGATCGCACACCCCCGTTGGGGTGCCGGGGGTTTCAGTATAAATACTATTTCACTTTCTGGAAATTTAGTGCTTTAAATTCCCACTGCCGCTGTCTTTCTCATTTGCTCTTTCTCATTCCTGCTCTGTTCTATCAATCTGCTATACTATCGTCTTCTTCGCTAGACCAGTCTCCTACCTTTTTTCTTGAAAACTCTTCCTGGATGTGTATGAAGTCTGTTGGATCAGCTTGGGAATATTGGACGCTTTCTGCCAGGTTGTCACTAGGGCTTCCTATGATGTTATAATTTAGCAATGTAGGCATTTTATATGTATGTGTTTTGTTGATAATTTATAATGATGTTTGTATTCTATTTTGTTTTTGTAAACGGGGGTTCGATAAGTTGGGGTGAAGCCTCAGCCGTCCCCTGCGTGGGATGTCTTTATTGTAAAGTGACTGGCTGGTGGAGGGCATTCAGTTTTCCCACTAGGGTTGTTTCAGCAGATCTTTAATGCGGACTGGGGGTTGTTCGGTCCTGATTTGGCTCGGAAGAGTCCGCTGGACCTAAAGCAACAATCATGTAATGTAATGTAATGCTCCGATCGCACTTTAAACAAAATATACAATCAGTTCGTGCAAGTAGCAATACATGGGGAGATTGAGTAGCGGAACTTACGAGTGTTTGCTTTTTGAAAGGGACATTTTCAGATGCAGCGAGGAACAGAATCGGAATCGAATGCGCGCTCATGCAGTCGTTTATACCACAGGCGCTTGTAACTGAACACGTGAGCGCCTATGACGCGTCTCCGTTCTTTGTCTTCAGTCTTTATGACTGTATCAGCCTTTCTGAATGTTTCAGTCTTTATGGCTGTATCAGCCTTTCTGAATGTTTCAGTCTTTATGGCTGTATCAGCCTTTCTGAATGTTTCAGTCTTTATGACTGTATCAGCCTTTCTGAATGTTTTAGTCTTTATGATAGATACATAGAAGGGAGACGCATCAAAAGCGCTCGCGTGTCAAGATGCAGGCGCCTGTAGTTTATACTGCCAAAAATACTTTACTGATTTTGTAATCTGGTTATCACTATGTTCCAACCAGCTCTATATTTCGATAGGTAGTGTTCTCACGGCTATATACTCCTACGACTCTTATGTACCCACCCCAGCTCTTATATTTAAACCACTATGTTTTCACAATTGCACGTTTCCTCCAGTTCTATTTTCCCCATATCTCCATATTCCCCAGACTTTTTGTTGAAGAAGATGAGAACGTTTCTCAATAGAACTAGACGCGTGAGAACATAGGATCGTGGAGATGTGAGGCTGTGAGAAGCTAGTGGTTACCCCATTACAAACCATGTTCTGTCTGAAAAGTCGCCGAGATACCAATATTTCATAATTACATAAATTATGCAAAAATATAGGCTTACTTCAGAAACTGTACTCCTTCGGATGAGAGTATAAGTCGAATCTAGTAGTCTGTGTACATACGCATTCCACCGCATGGACTTTAAAGATCCTGACGCTCATGTCCTAGGCGAGTGAGTGTCAAAAACACCACTATACACCCAGCATGTACTATTGTAAGTTCCCTTTCCTCCATGTCCTGGATGGCGCTGCTCATAAAACTCGCAAAAGTAACAGGTCACAGATTTTAAAAAAAAAAAAATCTCATCCAATATTAATATTAAATGTGTGTGCCGAATGTCCTAAGACGTAACACCTACATGTAATACATGTACCTAAAGCTTTCAAGTCGGAGCTGATCCAAGCGTCTATGATATTCATAGGCCGAGAAATCGCCAAATATTATACCTACAATTAAATCAGTGCTTCCGAGCCTGCCATCGTGGGCTGGATGGAGGGTATTGTGGGAATTGGGGGAGGTAAGTGTTAATACTCGACCTCCCCCACTCTCCCAAGTCCCCCTTTCATGTCAAAAGTGCGGTTGGTGGTACTGGGATAGAGGGTGGAAGGGTATGGATGTGAATGGGCTGATTTAAAACATTTCTTTTCTATTTATACAAATTAATGCATTCCTTTATCGCTTTATGTTATTACTATTTTTGTTTCATAATTGTGTAAAATTGAAGTCTTGGTTTTGTAAATGGAAAGGTGTATTTTATTATGTGTATAAAATTTTTGATGTGGCATGTAGTTGCCACTGCTCTGTATATTCGTTGTTTAGCTGTGAGCCTGCCCGTTCTGTGTGTGTGTGGGGTACGTGTGTGCGTGTGTGGGTGTGTGTGTGCATGTGTATGTGTGTGTGTGTGATCATCATCATCATCATCATCATCATCATCATCATCATCATCATCATCATCATCATCCTCATCACCATCATCATCATCATCATCATCATCATCTTCGGTGGACATTCTAATAATATAGGCGAGGCTTTACGATCTTACTTGTTTGCTATTGCACTATATCCGGCAGTGACCATCTTTCTCTTCAACTTTCTTCGCAACCAGAACCAAACCACCAAAACCAGCAGTAGTCAATATAGGCACAAATCTAACTTTCTCTGCCTGTGGAATACGAACCACAGTTCTTAAACTTTTAAAATCTTTCCGCTCTGTAAGCCCTTGCGGTATTGAGTGATGGTAATGCGAGTAGGTCTGCAGGCAGGAGCCCTGGACTGTAAAGCTTCACCGCAAGCTGGCTTTGCACAGTAAAGCATCCTCTGCAACGGCTGAGATCCCCCCTTAATTCTTTATGAAAATAGTCCTTTCCTGACATGCTTCCAGAATCCGATATGCGATCGAATCTTCTACCCACCCTCTCCCAGCCTATCGACTCTTCAAGTACCACTATCACCCCCTCCCTTCTTGTCTACCCAACATTTTCCTCTTCTTTTTTTTCCCCTTTCTTCCGATACCCACCTTTTCCCCAAGCTCTCTTTTAACCCATGTTGAAGTCACTCAATGCTTCTCCCTCGACCCTTCTCCAAGAACCCATAATGCGCAGCTGGTGTGTCGTCCATTCCTTCCCGTCCCGACCAGACCGCTCATCCGTGGAGACAGTGGGAAAACCACTCTCCCATTCTTTCCTACAGGCTGTTTTCTTTGTCCCTGAAACTGTAGTCCATCCTTTTACCATCGTTCACGCTCCATCACCTCCGCATGCAGTGCTCGGATCACCTTGGCATCCGATTTTCCATGAAGCAAGCTTGGACTAAACAAAAGTTCTCATCAAACATAGTTTTAGGAAGAGGGGGGAGGGGGTATTATCATGTACACAGTATAAGGAGAGGGATAGAGATAAGGGACAGGATGGGGCTCAGTCGTCTTGGGCTCTAAGTCCTCCGGCTGCTTGAGTTAGATCCGGTATCGTCCAGCGCCTTGAGCAGCTCTTGAGCTGGAAAAGCGCTATATAAAAACGATTCAATTAATAAATAGGAGACGGACCATCGCTAGTACATGCAAATCTGGGATCACTGCCCCCCCTCCCCCACCCCCATTCCCCCCACCCACACCATCGAAAACGTATCCTCCCTTGCAATCACGCAATGTATAGACTAAAAGAGTCTCGAATAACATATTCTGCAGTGATAAAAGATAGCTTCGACAAAATCATGTGGGAACTAAGAGAATTATAAGAAGTGTGTGGGTGAAGTCGTGGTGTGGGTAAGGAAGTGCGGTGTCAATGTATAAATAATTCTCGGATTTTCCCACCACCCGCACCTTGCGAACATTCTTCTGCATTGGCAGTTGATATAAGCTTGGAGACATTTACGGGACATGCTTCCCAAACTAGGAAAGGGCAGATGGAAGTCGTGTACTCAACATGCACATCTTTGATCACCCACGGCTACCCCCCCCCCCCTCCTCCCGCCCCATCCCTCCACCATTTATAAATGGAGACACAGTAAACTCATTAGGGAATGACAACAGCTAATTTCTGGAAACGCAGTACGTACATAGTCGAAATAAACAACATTCAGACAAGAAGAAGTCTGAGACGGTATGAAGGAACAGTTTGCATGTTACCAAAATAACTGAAGCTTGGTACGTAGCGAATGGTCAAACAATTTGACAACAAGAAGTCTAAGTGGCTTTAATGTAGAAACCCTTGCACGTAAGGAGAAGAAAGGAAATTAGAAACTGTTGCCTTCACTTACTTGTTTCGCTGCACAGAGGCTTTGAGGACATCTGCTGCCATATTTATGAAAAAGGTAGAAAAGATGGTGGGGGTGGGGGATTTGAGAGAGAGTAGTAGGGGATACCTTTGACTGTGACAAAACAAAATATGGAAGGGTGAAATAACCTACACTGCGCTCTAGGCGAATGACAACAACACATACAAGAAGACTGTCGAAATATTCTCGTGAGATTTTCTGAGAAGGAAAGTAGGTTTGGAGAAAATAATTGGCAATATTGAGAGAAAATTACAACATTAAAGGATGTGGAAAACTTCAAAATATAGTCTTGACTTTTGTTTTCGCTGCATTGAGTTTCCGGTTTGTCCTGGACAATTATTCCCTATTCCTAAATGGAATCGACAACGTTCACAAACACAGGATTACAAAACATAAATGCGTTTACAATTAATAGGAAAGGTAGGACAGAGGAAGCGGAAGGGGGTGACGGTGGGGGAGGGGATGTAATCTAGGAGAATGTAGGCTTACAGGATACGGTCTGTATCCTCTGTATCTGTATCCTGCGAGAATGACAGAAAATAAAGGGTGTGCACGACTGCTTAACCAAAATATTGCCTTGACATTTACCGCCGTGGTGAGAGAACGTTGATTTTATAGGCGACAACTTTTAACAGTTAGGATCAGAAAACATAAATGCACCCCGAAGGCTAACGACGCCGAGGGAAATTCTGTCTTGACAATGTCCCGGAATCACAGAGGTAGTGAGAACGTCTGCAATTTGACAGAAGGTACGGGAATAAAAGGAAAGATAGCAAGATATCGTATTGTCCTATGACTTGGCAGCTTCTCGTGGACGATTTTTCCTCTTCCCATAAACCATACTATTACAGCGACTTTTAAATTGTCGAATACTGTTCCTGCTTGTGCTGCGTTACTGAGAATTATAGGCCTTTCGTGTACGCGTAGATGACTAGAGACTATCAATGGTGTTCGCGTTTTCGTGCAATAGTGGCAGACAATTTTAGTTTAGTTAAAATAGATTAACGTCCCCGGACACATAAGCGTATAGGGGACGCCACTGGCAGACAATCAGTGGCCCTACACCTAATATCATTGCCCCCCCCCCCCCCCCCCCCTTTCTCCACATGTTGTGCACAATCACTACTTTAACCCTGTATCATTTCCTGCTTCTCCTCCTCCCATTTTTTTTCTATCTGTGCTACATTTTCCTGGGCCCATCGTTTATGGTGAGTTGCTTCGCTGGTCCTGGGTGATGATTTCCTTCCTAGAAACAATATTATCCTTTTCGGTCTTGCACGCAAGTCAAAAGTTTTGCTACGTGACGTTTGTATCATTTTAGAATCATGGTTGTTATTGTATCTTCTTCGCACTACTGTGATCATTACCGTTTAAAAAATGTTAATGTCAAAAACACAAATAGTTCATGCCAATTAACGCCACTCTCCCATTCACTTCAAACTCTCTCTCTCTCTCCCTCCACAAACCCCCATCCCTTAAATTCCATGCAAGGCTTATTTTAGAAATATTTGTTGTTAACTTTGAAATAGGGAACAGAATGAAGAAGAAGAAGAAGAAGAAGAAGAAGAAGAAGAAGAAGAAGAAGAAGAAGAAGAAGAACTACAAAAACAACAACAACAACAACAACAACAACAACAACGAACGAACGAACGAACAAACAAAGAAAGAAACAAACAAAAAACTCCGTTTATTTTAAATCCTTTAGCAATGAAACATAACAGCATCCGACTTTTGAAAATGTGTTCCCTTGGCAGATGCTTAAAACTTTGTTGGTTTAATGCAAGAATAACACTTTCCTCAAAATTGAAAGACTCAAATGTGTCGGAATTCGTTTTACGTGAAAACCTTCGTAAAATATAATATTTAAAACAGAAAGAAAAAAAAAACGTTTTTGGCAAAGTGTATGTATGTACATATATATATATATATACACACATACATACACACACACACACACACACACACACACGCACACACACACACTGAAGATACAAGATAAAGTATTGTCCCCATTTACAAAAGGAAATTTGACACGTCCGCGACAACTTTAATGACGTTTCAAACAGTAAACAGTTCAGAAAACAAAGTATCTCTGTTAACATACATGTATCTATCAATTCAATGAAATTATTTAAGTTTAAGGTTCGTTTCTAAAATAAAGTAATTTAAGACATTACGTTTTTAAAACTTAACATGTAAAAACGAAATAAAATAAATGTACTTGACTGATAAAATACAAGTTTAAAAACAATTTAAGAACGACTAGCGATTAACCAATGCAACTTAGCGTTGAAACAGCATCTTCGTAATATAAAACGTGCATCGCGTAATAATCATTATTACAACACGGTTTTCTTCCGAGTACCTAAAAATGTTGTACTAATTCATACCCTTAGTCGTATATAACTAACCCTATACAGGCTCAAGGCATAGTATAGAAAACCACAAAAAACTAAAACAATGGATTTGACTACAAGCGCAAGAAGCAGGTTATACAGAATTCTTTTCGGGTGTACGCAAAGAGGATACAAAGGACGAAGAGGAATGGACTCAAAGGTTAATCCTATCTGCTGGAGATGCGTGGAGTGGAGTAGGCTTTGGCTTAAGCATGAAATCTAAGCGTGATGGAGTGTAGAGTAGCCCATCCCATAGTCAATGCGTGTGCCTGGGGGTGGGGAGAAGGGTTGACGGTTAAAGAGAGAGAGAGAGAGAGAGAGAGAGAGGGAGGGAGAGAGAGAGAGAGAGAGAGAGAGAGAGAGAGAGAGAGAGAGAGAGAGAGAAAGAGATGTGATCTCAGAGTTGATTCTACTCTCTAATGTTCCCGACGCAACTTAATATCTGTAAACTTTATTTCTATTCTTGGCATCAATATGTGGAGAGGGAGGTGAAGAGGTGAAATCGTATCACTTATATATAATACTTATATAGAGGTAAAAACCAGCTATACAACAGAAACAGCAATTTCAGCGCGCACACACACATACACACTCATACACACAAACAAGCGCATGCGCGCGCGCGTTTCTATATAATTATTCAAAGACAAAAGCCTAAAATTGAGCAATAAGATACCTATGCATTTTGTTAAAATTTTTTTTATTCTTTTTCAAAGTGTTGTTTCTTCTTCTTCTTCTTCTTCTTCTTCTTCTTCTTCTTCTTCTTCTTCTTCTTCTTCTTCTTCTTCTTCCTCCTCCTCCTCCTCCTCCTTCTTCTTCTCCTTCTTCTTCCTCCTCCTCCTCCTCCTCCTCCTCCTCCTCCTCCTCCTTCTTCTTCTTCTTCTTCTTCTTCTTCTTCTTCTTCTTCTTCTTCTTCTTCTTCTTCTTCTTCTTCTTCTATGGCCAAAACTAAATGCGACGAAGCCATACATCTGCAAGATTTTGAAAGAAGATGGGCATTGAGATTTCTGGTTGAAATGCTATCACTAGTTGGATATATAATACTCGGATACTGCCTGCACCTCTTTCTTCTTCATGTTCTTGTTCTTCTTCTGCTTCCCTCTACTTTCTTCTTCTTCTTCTTCTTCTTCTTCTTCTTCTTCTTCTTCTTCTTCTTCTTCTTCTTCTTCTTCTTCTTCCCTCCTCCTCCTTCTTTTTCTTCACTCTATTTTCTTCGTTCGTCTTCCTCATCTTCCACCTCATCCTCTTCTTCCTTTTCTTCTCTCTACCTTTTATCTTTCTCCCCTTCTTCCTCCTTATTTGTTTTTTTTTCGTCTTCTTCTTCTTCTCCTTCTTCCCTCCTCCTTCTTTTTCGTCACTCTATTTTCTTCTTTCGTCTTCCTCATCTTCCACCTCATCCTCTTCTTCCTTTTCTTCTCTCTACCTTTTATCTTTCTCGTCTTCCTCCTCCATATTTGTTTTTCTTCTTCTTCTCCTTCTTCCCTCCTCTTCCTTTTTCGTCACTCTATTATCTTCTGTCGTCTTCTTGATCTTCCTCTTCCTCCTCTTCTTCTTTTTCTACTTCTTCTTCCATCCACCTCTACCTCTTTTTTCTTCTTCTCCTCTTTCAACTTCTTCTTTTTCTTCAATCACACTACGGAACAAAAATGCATTTCATCCATTTGCACGCTAAACGCACAAAAATAGACTTGACTAGGAGCATCCGTCATTCGATTAAAGAACACTAAAGTGTTCTTGCTGTCAGCGGTAAATTGAAGACTGGTTTAGCACTGGAATTTTATTTCTTTCTTTCTCCAGTTACTGTCGAATCTTGTAATCTGGATGACAGTTTGCAGTTAACTGTCTTTGCGATTCTAATCGGAGAAATCAAAACCAGATCACCAGGCCTTTTCTTCCTTCTTTACTTTTTCACCCTTTTAGTTCTACGTCGTACGTTATCCTTGAATTTGACTTACCTCAATCGCTCAGTGGTATGCGTTTGCACTGCACACCGATGACTCAGGTTCGAGTCTCGTGGTGGGCAAAATAAAAGTGGCCATTTTTTGCAGTCCGTTTTAGCAGTATGATTGCTCTAGTGGTTCAGTGTTGATTTAATACCTTTCCCCTCTCTGTCCTGGGATGGTTATCCTGGTCTGACGTATCGTCAGTGGTGGGTGTAGTTGTTAAACTTCAATGTTCGTTTCACATCTTCGTGAATGGGTTGCCATCATAAATTCGGGATTAGCTCTTGATACCTTTTCTGAGAGTGTGTGTGTTTGCGTGTGTGAGAGCGTGCTTGTGTGTGTGTGTGCGTGTGTTTGTGTCCATTTTTATGTCCATGTGTGTTTTTGTCTCTATTTATATGTGTCTATCGTTTTGTCTGTGTGTGTGTTATGTGTGTTAAAAGTATGAACGAGCGAGATAGCTCCAGAAAGGCAGAAAACGCGTGGTGGGGCAGAGGAATGTTAAACTTTTTTTTTTCCAATGAAGACTTTATTTATATCCAGGTCTTCAAGGTACCTTCAAGCTGTCATGGCGCAAGTATCAAAAGACCAATTTCTCGACGCAGAACACTTTTTAACCTCAAAATAATTTTGAGCGCTGGCGGCAGATCAAGTTGTCAGTTACGTTCATGAGTAATAGTAATAATGAGTCAGCGATGAGGTCTGGAAGAGGAGAAGAAGAACAAGAGGAGGAAGACGACGATGTTAACATTGTTCGGTCATTATCAAACAATTAACAATGAATACCAAAACTAGAAGAAATTTTACAAATTCTTTGACAATAAAATGTTTTACCGCTTGCGTCTTTTGTATTATACTGGGATCACTATATTCTAGCAAAGAATGATCCGATATCAGTTACCAGACACGGGTTTTAGAAACTATCAGATAGCCTACCTGTTTCTCTATGACGATGGCAGAAAGCTGACTGGATGTGGCTTATAACATATTAATCATCGTCTTTTAAGAAAAAAGAATCTAAACTATTTATCATATTTCCCATGCTAACAACGTGCAGCATCGCCATCACGTAAAACAATAAATCCTCAGGTTGGACAAGGTCAACGGGTACTTGTTTTTTCTTCTAAAAATATTGTCAATGACTTTTGTTCAAATGTAGCTTGTGCCAGATTTTTTTTTCTTAAAAATATCAGCGTGAAAATTGTGTTTGGCGTGAGAGACTGAACCTCAAATTTGGGGTTTGGGATTACAGAGAATTAATTGTCATGGGAGTCGACGACCTAGGTCTCGCCCTTATTTGAGCTGGGCATGTACGTTAGGTGGATTCCGTCTCGTCTAAAATTCAATTTCTTCAAGACGCCCCCACGACATGTCGACGTTCATTTAACACACTTGCTATAGTTGAGATCTTTTAATAATATAAGTGTGTGTGTGCGCGCGCGCGCGCGTGTGAGAGAGAGAGATAAAGAGAGAGAGAGAGAGAGAGAGAGAGAGAGAGAGAGAGAGAGAGAGAGAGAGAGAGAGAGAGAGAGAGAGGGGGATTCAGACATTTTATTCACAACAAGGATGCAGATTTTAGGCGGGAGCCTCATTTTACGATCGTTTCTCATAACATTCACCCTCACATTCTCCGAGGCTCAGTCATACATTCCAACGACAAAGCCAATACCTTTGATAGCACGACAAAACAGATACCTATCATAACTATCAGAGAGAGATAGAGAGGGAGAGAGCGAGAGAAACAGACAGAGAGAAAGACAGAAAGACAGGCGGACAGAGAACAAAACAAGACGTTAATGATTCTTTTAGTCACATGCAAAATGGTCCTAGCACCGTTTCAGCGCCCCCATTTACTTACTAACAAACTCTGTCTCTCTCTCTCCTCTCTTCTCTCTCTCTCTCTCTCTCTCTCTCTCTCTCTCTCTGGACTCTCTCTTCTCTCTCTCTCTCTTCTCTCTCTCTTTCTCTCTCTATCTTTCTCTCTCCCTCTCTCTCTCTCTCTCTCTCTCTCTCTCTCTCTCTCTCTCTCTCTCTCTCTCCCCACTAATCGTCACGTAAAACATCTTCCCCCGACACTCTTCCCAGAATCCAACGCGTAAGCAAGCACCGTGTGATTACCCATGATTCCGGGCTACTTAAGGGCGCTCGGGAAGATTAAAAGGGCCGACACAGGTGTTTTGTGAGCGTCGGGTTTGGTTAATTACAGGTAATGAACAGCGGCTGCCATGCCAGAGGAAGCGGCGAGGGTGCCAACACGCAAACAGCAGAGTACTGAAGAATGACGAAACACCCTTATACTTCCGGGCAGCCACGTATGTTGTTGACACAACATATTTTATTTGTGGTTGTGGTTGTGGTCATGCGCCGCTCTACCCGTTTCTCCTCTCTCTCTCTCTCTCTCTCTCTCTCTCTCTCTCTCTCTCTGTTTCTCCCTCTCTCCCTCCATCCCTCTCTGTTTGCCCTCCCTTTCTCTCTCTCTGGATCTCTCTCGTTCTACCTATCCATCTCTCTCATCTCTGTTTCTCCTTGACTGTCTGTCTCTCTCGCTCTTTTCTCCCTCTCTCTGTATCTCTCCATCTTTGTCTCTCCCTTTGGTTATTCCCATCTAGCTCTCTCTCTCTGTTTTTCTGTCTCTGTCTGTCTCTGTATGTATGTCTCTGTCTGTCTTTCTCTCTCTCTCCCTCTCTCTCATGACAGGTTGGCAAGATTCGGGTCGATCGTCTAAAGCCCTAAAGCCGGTATACTCATTAAAGTTTCAAGCATCTCTCTGTCCCTGTCTATCTGTCTGTCTGTCTCTCTATCTGTTTTTTCCCATCTATCTTTCTGTATTTATCTGCCTCTCTGTCTGTCCCTCTGGGTTTCTCTATCTCTCTGTCTCTATCTCTGCCTCTGTCCTTCTCTCTCTCTTGTTCACACACCCACACACACACACACGATCTATACTTCCTTCAAAAAGTACATATACAAATTGTACGGAAATAGATGGGCACGCGCACACCTTCCGAGGAATACAAGACGCGCCTCTTTCCCCTGCGCCATCATCAGCTGTCACGAAGCGCTGCGCCGTGAGGATGCCCCGACAACAGTACTATAAGCTACACATTACATTACATGACATGATTATTGCTTTAGGTCCAGCGGACTCTTCCGAGCCAAATCAGGACCGGACAACCCCTGATCCGCATCAAAGATCTGCTGAAACAACCCTAGTGGTAAAACTGAAAGCTCTCCACCAGCCAGTCACTTTACAATAAAGACATCCCACGCAGGGGACGCTGAGGTTGTACTCTAATTTATCGAACCCCCGTTTACAAAAACAAAATAGATTACAAACATCATTATAAGTTATGAACAAAACACATACATATAAAATGCCTACATTGCTAAATAATAACATCACAGGAAGCCCCAGTGACCACCTGGCAGAAAGCGTCCAATATTCCCAAGCTGATCCAACAGACCTCATACACAAATAAGGAGTTTTGTCTCGGAAGAGTTTTCAAGAAAAAAGGTAGGGGACTGGTCTAGCGAAGAAGAAGGTAGTATATCAGATTGATAGAACAGAGCAGGAATGAGAAAGAGCAAATGAGAAAGACAGCGACAGTGGAAATTTAAAGCACTAAATTTCCATAAGCTACACAAATGGACTTAAGATCTCACAGGATGGGGGAGACTGGAGTGTGGAGGGGAAAGAGAAAGTGTGGGGGAGGATGAGGGAAGGTGGGGGAGGATGCGGGAAGGGGAAGGGGGTAAGATCCGGTTTCCTCCCTCTCTTCAATAATAATATTGGATGCAGTAAGTCTAAAACTAAAAAAAACAAAAACAAACATTGTTTCTATAATCCGACTTGTGCCATAGGGATTTCTTCAGATCGCCGATCTTTGAGTTTGATTGAAGAAAAAGCGCGTGATAGAATTTAGTAGTAGTAGTAGTAGTAGTAGTAGTAGTAGTAGTTGTTGTTGTTGTTGCATTAGCAGCAGCAGCAGTGGCAGTAGTAGTAGTTGCAGTTGCAGTTGCAGTTATGTTTCCAAGAGAGGAACGCATTGCCACAGAACAAACCACACACACACAAAATGGCCTAAGTAAAGCAATAAGCTTGCTCCACAAAGCATGGGCTGCGTTTTGTGTATTCATGAAAGGATGCTAGACAGTGATGAGGTATAACTTGTGACACACTGCAGGCAGGTGGTCGTTGCACCGCATCACAGCGTGAAGTATGCTTTATACGATTGGTTCGTTGTTGATGCGGGATAAACTTAACATTATGGTCGTTTGTATTTTGTTGAGTCGGTATTATTGTAGCAATATTGAGGTCTTTCTAGAATTGCTTGTTTACCACCGACCGAACATTCGAGATCTAACCATCCTATCCTATCATAACCCGTAACTCGAAAGTCGTTGGGGCACCAATGATGATCGTTTAACCAGCGTACTCCATCTTTCTCTGTGCTCAGCAGCCCTCAAGACTTCGCTCAGTGTCAAACCACTCCATTCTCGAAAGTTGTCCTCCCACTTCTTTTTCTGACTCCCTCTTCTTCTGCCTCCTTGCACCGTGCCTTGCAGGATGATCTTTGCAAGGCTTGATGCTCTGGTGACGTGGCCATACCATCGGGGTTTCCGTTTCTTCACCACTGTGAGCATGTTGTCCAATGGCTTGTGTGACGGTCTGTGGGACTTCGTCGTTGGTGATGTGCCGGGTATAGGAAATGCCCAAAAGTCTTCTTGAGCTTCTCATCTCCATGCTTTGTATTCTTTGTTATAGGTCGGCTGTGTGGATCTGTGTTTCGCAAGCGTATAGGAAGATGGAAGATTCGAAATCTATCAAATAGTTAAATATAATTATTTGAACTGCGTAGACTATTCTATGGCGTAACATTGCGCGTAATTCCCGTGACGATTTTTTACTCTGATTAATTGGTTATTGGTTGCATCATTCTGGAATACTTCCGAAACTTTTGACACCGTAGTTAGTCATTGTTTATTTGGTCAGCGGACTGTAAAAGAGCCGAATCAGGACCACAACGTGGTTGAAAGAGGACTCACCCCTGATCCGTATAAAAGATCTGCTGAAACAACACTAATGGTAACACTAAAGGCGCTCCAAAAGCCGTTCGCTTTACAATAAAGGTATCCCATGCAGGGGACTCTGAGGTTTTTCTCTAATATATGGAACTCCCATTTACAAAAAAAAACAAACAAAAACAGAATAGAATGTAGAAAGACATATAAATGAAGCTTTGCCTGCATGCCTAGTTGTCAGGGTGTGCATGCAGTTGTTCAGGCCGTTCGCGTCTCCTGCTGAATAAAGTTGGAAAGGTTTATAACGAAGACTCTTTGCCTTGTTAACGGGCTGCGTGGATATGAACATGAGTCACACAAATTCAAGCATCGAGGTTGAATCGACTATGTAGGCCTATCTTTATTAGACTTTATCTTTCGTGTCGTTTTTGTTATTCTTTATTTCTTCTTATTGTGCACTGAGCAATCGATAATGGATGGAGACACGCGCGTTATAAAAGGGCATCATCATCATCATCATCATCATCATCATCATCATCATCATCATCATCATCATCATCATCATCATCATCATCACGAGGTAGTCTATATAGCCTATACCACGGCATAAAGTTTGCTTTTTATGACTGAGACTTGGTGAATGCTAAGTCTATGCATCATACAACATAAAGGTTGCTGTTTATGTTTTTCCTTATGTCAACCGAAACAGGTTTAAGACTTTGATCTGAAGTAGAAAAGGATCGGTGCTCTTGACATGGGTCATGGGACGAATAATGGATTGTTTTATTTACTTGCTTGTTTCTGTTGTTTGTGTTGCGTTAGCAAAGAGAGGGGGAGAGAGAAAGAGAGAGTGAGCGAGAAAGTGAGAGAGAGAAAAAAGAGAAGAGAGAGAAAGGGGAAAGAGAGAGAGAGCGGGTAAGGGGGGTAGTGATAGAAAGAGTGAGAGAGAGAGAGAGTGAGAGGAGGGGGAGATGTGACGAGGGGTTAACACAGACAGAGAGAGTGGGACAATATTATCACTTATTACAACTGTAATTACCAGGGAACAAAAGTCATGCAAACTATAGTTTTACTACATTTGCGTGAATAGGTTGAGAGTAACGTGCTTTAAAGGGTTCTAACCCGCCAGAAACAACTCTTTGTGTGGGTTCAATTGTATAGCCAAACTATAGTCTAGTGTGGGTTCAATTGTATAGCCAAACTATAGTCTAGTGTGGGTTCAATTGTATAGCCAAACTATATGTTACACTCTGTTTGATGTTGGTGTTTTCCTATCAGTATCTGATTCAGCCCCGATGCTTGAATTCCTGATAGTTGTGTAACTCAGATTCGTTTATTCACGCAACCCGCTCAAGCAGCATACAAGTCACTAAGTCGACGTATGAAGTTTTCCACTTTTTATTCAACACACACCAACAACTGCATACAATTCTCAACTCAACTCAACAACTTTCACAGCAACTCTCTATCAACAACTTTACTATCTCTCAACAACAGTGCGGCACACAATTTTATAATCTCTCTCTCTTCCGGAAGAATTTCGAATACAGTAGAAATGACGCACTGCCACCAATCGAATAAAAGATCGTCATCACTGACTTACGTCATACATGTCAAAAGAATGTTCTCCATTATCTACGTCCATCAAGAAGCTTCGATCGATAGTAAACAAACGGATCCAGAAGATTCTCCAACAATATCGACTAACGAAAATTATCAACGTTATACAAAGCCTCTCCTAACAACAATGCAAACTCAAATCAAAGGTAAATAAACTCCATTATTGAATACTTTGCAAAACGAAACGATTAGATCTATCGTGCGCATTTTCGACATACTTTCGTTCGCGTTTCAACGTAACATAACCCCCCACTCAAGAAGAAATTTACCCAATTTCTTTCAACAATGTTGAAACGTAATGCACAAAGTACAGAATTAAGACTTATTTCAGACTGTCTGAACACTGTCAATGTTCTTAGCTCATTCACACAGAGTCAATGGTTTTCATCTTCAAATCTGTCTGGATATTGTCAATGTTCACAGTTCATTCACACAGAGTCAATGTTCTTTACTCACACACTCTGCTGAGGAAGTCCGCACCAACATTGTCTGATCCTTTGATAGATTCTACTCGCATGTTAAAGTTCTGCAAGTACATAGCCCATCTCATGATGCGACTGTTCACAAACTTGGCAGAGTTCAAGTAAGTTAACGGCTTATGATCAGTCTGCAGCACGAACTTCACTCCTTGAAGGTACAGTTCGAACTTCCGGATTCCCCATATGATGGCAAGGCACTCTTTCTCCATAGTCGAGTAATTTTTCTCAGCCCTGGACAGCTTCTTGCTGGCGTAACTGACCGGAAATAGTTTCCCTTCGTGCTCTTGCATCAGTATGGCGCCGATGCCTTCGTCCGCTGCGTCTGTCCTTAAGACGAATTCCTTGGAAGTATCGGGCAGTCGTAGCACCGGATCCTTCGAAAGGAGGTCGCGCACAGTCTGGTATGCCCTCTCCTGAGACGGTCCCCACTGCACTTGGTTTGGACAGCCTTTCCGCACCAGGTCCGACAAAGGTGCTGTGATGGCTGAGTAGTTCGGTACGAACTCCCTATAATACCCAGCCAATCCCAGGAAAGATCGTACTTGCTTCTTTGTTTGGGGACGTGGAGCGTTCAGAATTTTGGTGACGTTTTCTAGCAGAAGCCCCTTTTGTCCTTCTTTCAACGAATGGCCGATAAAGTCGACGTTGTCAGTCCCCAGAATGCACTTACTGGGTCTCACGGTCAGGTTAGCTTCTGTTAGACGGTGAAACAGCTCCCTCAAGGTCTGCAGATGCTCTTTCCAGGTGCGGGTGTGGACTAGCAGGTCGTCCCAGTAACACACGACGTTGTCCATCCCTTTGAGCATCTTCCTCATTCCTCTCTTCAGGGTAGCTCCGCTGTTGACCATGCCAAAGGGCATCCTTAGGCACTCGTACGTCCCATCAGGAGTTATGAAAGCAGTCTTTGGTATGTCCTGTTGACGCACGGGGACTTGCCAATAACCCTTGCTGAGGTCAATCTTTGAGAATATTTTACTCCCCGACAGTTGGCGGAAGAGGTCTGCTGCGGTAGGCATCGGCTCAGGGTCGAAGACGGTGATCTTATTAACCTTCCTGTAGTCGATGCATACTCGGTCGCTCCCGTCCTTCTTTTTCACGACCACGACAGGGGACGCGTAGGGGGAAATGGACTCCCTGATGATGCCCATCTTCAGCATCTCATCGATGTCTTTCTTCAAGGATTCACGGGCCTTGAAAGGGATCGGGAAGGGCTTGGACCGAACAGGGATATTCGAAGTGAGGTGGACTTCGTGTTCGACCAAAGTTGTAGAGCCAGGGACATCGCTGAAGTTGTGGGGAAACTCGCCCATGAGGTCCTTGAGCTCCATCTTTTGACCTTCCGTCAAGCTTGGTCCTAGCTTAACATCGTTGATGCCTTCTTTGCTGTGGAAGTCTCCAAGTTCCAACAGTTCCTCGCTGTCAAAGCTGTTGTCGATCTCAGCTGCTGTTGCCACATGCACAGTCTCTGATGGCCTTTCCACGTACAGCTTAAGGAGGTTGGCGTGGTATATCTTGGAATGCTGGCCGACCTTCACCTTGTAGTCGTTGATCCCCACCACGGTCTCCACTTCGTACGGGCCTTTCCACTGCATCAGCAACTTATTGTGATCAGTAGGTAGCAGCACCAGCACTTTGTTGCCAGGTTTAAACTTCCTGTTCACAGCCCTACGATCGTAGTAAAGCTTTCCACATTCTTGGGACTTCTTCAGGTTTTCTCTGGCTATCTCGAGAGTCTGCTCCAGCTTCTCCCGTAGCTCAAACACGTACTGGTAGCTGTTCTTCACCTCTGGGGTCTCTACTTCTTTCGTCCATAGTTCTTTCAGGATGTGCATCGGCCCTCTGATGGTTCTTCCGTACAGCAGCTCGAACGGAGAAAAGCCGGTGGACTCCTGCGGTACTTCTCTGTAGGCGAAAAGTAGGGCGTTGATGTAGCGATGCCATTGTCTGGGCTGCTCGCTGCACAGTTTCTTCAGGGTGGACTTCAGCGTAGCATTGAACTTTTCGACGAGCCCGTTGCACATCGGATGGTAGGGTGTCGTAGTTAAATGCCGGATGCTCAGCAGTCTGTTGACCTCCTTCATGCAGTCAGAGACGAACTGCGTCCCGAGGTCTGTCAGGATCTCTTCAGGCACTCCAAGTCTACTGAACATGTCCACTAGTGCCTCTGCTACAGTCTCAGTGTCAATCTTCTTCAGTGGCACTGCTTCTGGGTACCGAGTCGCATAGTCTACTAAAGTCAGTACCCACCGATGACCTTCTTCACTCGGAGGTCTTATTTCGCCGATTAAGTCTAAGGCCACCCTCTTGAAAGGTCGGTCGATCAGAGGCATCCTCTGCATAGGCACTTTCGGGACCCTTCCTCGAGGTATGGTCTTCTGGCAAATGTCACATGATCGGCAGAAACGGCTGACGTCCGCATGAAGTCCTGGCCAGTAGAACACTGCCTGGATTCTATCCGACGTCTTCTTGATACCTAGGTGACCTCCCATGATTGAGTCATGTGCTACTTCCATCACCTGGCGCCTTAGGGGTAACGGTACCAAGACTTGACGTAGTGGTTTCCCTCCGTTGACCCTCTGATGCTGGAAGATTCTGTACAGGATCTTGGCCTTCACCTCGAAATAGACCGTGCCACTGCCCTTGGTCACGTGGTCTTGGCGGTTCCTGTACTTGTTTAAAGTGCTGTCAGCTTCCTGGAGCTGGATCAGCTTATCTCTGTCCACGATGGCAGCTTTGGAGTTGTCGGCGACCTTCAGTGGCGTAGACGTTTTGTCTCTCTTGGCCTGGGCCCTGGTGGTGACAGCACCGACGATCTCTGGTCGGCAGGGCTGAGCCGGAGTAGCCACATTATCCCGTAGCAGCTCTGAAAGGTCTCCATCGGGAAATGGCAATGGATCCTCCTCCACAACTTCGACGCGTTGGGTTGAGGCAGGACTCCACTCTGGATCGGGGTCGTCGGGTCGTCTCGCGCCGTCGATGTTCCCGATCATCAAATCGTATAGCGGCTTCTTCAGGCAAACCGCTTCGACTTCGCCTACGTAGAAAGGGGTGTTGACATGAATTTTTGCAACTGGCGCTTTCACACATTTGCTGTCGGCCATGAGTGTCCATTTAGAATCGCCAGTGAATTGTTCTTTAGCGATTAGGTCTTCTCTGACGATGACACAACTACAGCCAGAGTCTCTTAAGACAGTCACTTCATGATTTCCGACGCGTCCCTTGGAAACTGGCATGTTCTGGACAGTCACAGCTGCGCTGGCGACGACGGGGATGGATTTTCCGTTGGCAAGGAGAAGTTGGCCATCGGTCATGCACTCTTGCACGTCCGCAGGAGTAGCTGTGCGCTTGGTCTCACTCGGAAGAATGACGCTCCCGCCGCACACTTGATGGTGAGATCTACTGTTTTGCCGTTGATTGGAGAACCGCCTCTGCCGGTTGCCCACCGCTGCATTGTCCGTACTGCCCCGCTGTCCGCTACTTTTGTTTTGAGGACAGTTAGCTGCTCTGTGGTCTGTAGCGTTGCAGGTGAAACAGCCTCTTGACTGCCCTTCCCTGGAAGGTGGCGTGGAGTCAGTATGTCTCTGGCTCGTCTGACTCCCCTGGATCTGGTTCCCATGGTTTCCAGTCTTCTGAAAATGTTTCGTCGCGCTGGGTGGCCCCAGGGTTTTCCCATGAGCGATAAGATATCTTTCAGCAGCCTCGGTCACATCTTTAAGCGTCTGCAGCTTTTGTTCTTCTAAGTGGGTCGCTAGGTCCTTGTGACAGGCATTGAGAAATTGTTCCTTCACGATCAGGTCATGGAGACTGTCGTAAGACTTCCTTTCGCCTGATAACTCCACCCACTTGTGTAGATATGACGACAGGCGCTCCACAAACTGCTTTGGCGTCTCGTCTGACTTAGGCCGGCATTCACGGAAGCGTTTACGGTAGCCCTTCTCTGTAAAGTTGTAGCACTGCAGTAGGGCCTCTTTCAAGACGTCATAGTTTTTGGCGTCATCGTTCGACAGTCTGGTGTAAACTTCGAGCGCTTGCCCTGTCAGAAGTGCACTTAGTCGAATCGCCCAGTCTCGAGGTTGCCAATTGGAGCTTTCGGCGAACCTTTCGAATCTCGCCAGATAGCTGTCGATCTGGTCCTTCCCGTCGACGAAAGCTGGCAATTTTGGAGCCGTATGGTCGTTGGTGACTTGTGGCGCATGCTGATTGTTCTGAATACGCGCCAACTCTAGCTGGTACTGACGATCAGCTTCTAGTCGTCTCTCTTCCATCTCTCTTTCTTCTCGGCGTCGCTGCTCTTCTGCTTCTCTTTCTTGACGCCGCTCTTCTCTTTCTTGACGCCGCTCTTCTCTTTCTTCTCGGCGACGCTGCTCTTCTAATTCTCTTTCTTCACGGCGACGCTGCTCTTCTAATTCTCGTTCTTGTATTCTCTCCTGGGACTTGACGTACTCCGTCAACTGTTTCCCTTTTAGATTCAGTTGAATCCCTTTCTGCCAGAAGTCAGCCATCTTGATGCTTCCGGAAAGTTCTGGAAAGTTCTTGACTGGAAAGTTCTTTTCTGGAAAGTTCTTTTCTAGAAAGTTCTTGACTGTGCTGTACCTTTCTAGACTGTTCTAGAACAGCACGCTTTCTGCAGTAGCGCTGATGCTTGCCACTAGTCGCTTTCGCTGACGCAGGCCCCGCTGTCCTCGTCGTATGCGACGCTGCACCACGCTGGTGTTGATGTATACGCTCCTGTGCTGAAGTAGACGCGACGTCCGCTCGCCGCTCTCTGTAACACTGGCGATGTAGCTCCGAGACTGTCCCTCGACGTAGTCTTACGGCAGCCACGTAGTCACGTTCTGTTGTTCGCTCACGAAGCAACTCTTCAGCGACTACACGCCCTTGCAGTCAACCCGAACCTATCGGTGATGTAGTCCCAGTATGTTGGCCCCTCTCGACGCAACTCGTTGGCGGCTACCCTCGACGACTGCCTCTCGTAACGTTGACTCGCTTGTTGTAGCAGTTGAACCCTTGGCTACGGCGTGAATCCCGGCTTGGCCCCCAAAATGTTACACTCTGTTTGATGTTGGTGTTTTCCTATCAGTATCTGATTCAGCCCCGATGCTTGAATTCCTGATAGTTGTGTAACTCAGATTCGTTTATTCACGCAACCCGCTCAAGCAGCATACAAGTCACTAAGTCGACGTATGAAGTTTTCTACTTTTTATTCAGCACACACCAACAACTGCATACAATTCTCAACTCAACTCAACAACTTTCACAGCAACTCTCTATCAACAACTTTACTATCTCTCAACAACAGTGCGGCACACAATTTTATAATCTCTCTCTCTTCCGGAAGAATTTCGAATACAGTAGAAATGACGCACTGCCACCAATCGAATAAAAGATCGTCATCACTGACTTACGTCATACATGTCAAAAGAATGTTCTCCATTATCTACGTCCATCAAGAAGCTTCGATCGATAGTAAACAAACGGATCCAGAAGATTCTCCAACAATATCGACTAACGAAAATTATCAACGTTATACAAAGCCTCTCCTAACAACAATGCAAACTCAAATCAAAGGTAAATAAACTCCATTATTGAATACTTTGCAAAACGAAACGATTAGATCTATCGTGCGCATTTCCGACATACTTTCGTTCGCGTTTCAACGTAACACTATAGTCTAGTGTGGGTTCAATTGTATAGCCAAATTATAGTCTAACACGCGTACCCTTCTTTTCTTTACAAACATACACGGGCCAGCGTACATCCCAAGCGAAGTTCACGTTTCCGGAGATTGCCCAGAGCGATTGAAAACACCACGGCAAAACCAGAATTTCCTCTCTTACATCACACACCTTGAACATCACTCGTTGTCTTGATAGAACCGTGGCCATTTTGTAATAGGTGTTAGTACAGGCTAATACCATATTCTGTCTCTGCGTGATGACACCGGCGCTGATAGACACCCGAAGGCAGCACATATTCGACTCATCTCGATTTCCTTCTCTGCTGTTCCAAACGGAAATCCTCTTTTGCCGTTTGACTTCTGATTTGGCTTTTCAACACAAGCGCTTACAATTCAGGTCTTGCTAACGGCGTTATAGAGAGGGTTGTCGGCTGTCAAAAATACTTTCATTGACACGTGACCATATGGCTAAATTTGCATCAAAACTGTATGTAAGATAAACTTTAAAGATCAAGAAACTCGTGTCCTGGACGGATGAATACCATTTACACCAACATTCACATTCATTCGTACCACTAGCGATCGCCTAGGATTGTGCTGACTTTGTCTTAAGCGTTAGACGATGCGCCTATTTGAGCGGTAAACTGGCGCTTCAGACGGCTTGAGTTCAGTGCTTTTATCGGTCAGCGCCTTGAGAAGCTCTCGGGCTAAAAACGCGCTATATAAAATTAAAAACGACGAAATAATGATGATGACAAATGCAGGGCAGACCTGGAGGAACAAAACAAACTACTAGAGAATTAAATAAACCCTTCCCTTTCCCCCTTCCCTCTCCCCCTTCCTCTCCCTTCTCCCTCCCATTTAGAGATCTGCATTCTCACTCTGCCTCGAACCAGGCCAGAGTCGGGCAGCAATGAAGATTTACGGCGATTTGACCAAGTCTTAGACCGGGGAAAACAAAAATAACCCCCGACGAAATAACACAGAAAAGAAAGCACAACAAAAACCGCGAAAGGGTCCCCCAGTCCACTAAAACGTGCAACGCATAAGAACAGTCCACTGATCAAATTAAGTAAATCCTTCCCAAACCCGTTGTGAGTCTCAATGGGAGCGCTGTCTATGTTCTCCAAGGTCTAAGTTTATCCCAGAGCTGGGAACATAGACCTACGGAATGGAGAGGCCTTAGGCCTAGGGCAACTTACACCGGGCTGACCGGGCCCGTCTCAACCAGACGGTTTGGCTGCAAGTTGTTGCTAAGGCAAAAAGGACACTTTAAGAAGGGTGAGCAGACTGAAATAGCTTTAGTTTGACTGTTTTTCTTCTTCTCAATTCTCCTCCTTTTTTTGTCGAGACGTTCGGAGAAAGGAAAGGGGATGAGAGTGGGAGGGGGGGGGGGGGGGGAGGATATGACGGGGAGCGAAATCGAGTGGTCGGGGTGGGAAGTGCTTTCCGAGTTTAACAGAGGGAACATACACACATAGTAAATTATATTATTATTGGAAAACATCGGATGAGAGTATAAACCGAGGTATAGTCTGTGTGTTGTTGTTGGTTGTTTTCTTATAAATAAGAAGTGATACAATGGTACTAAGCGCGACACTGTCCAGTGGTATGCAGCAAGCGCGCCTCTACTACAGGTTTAGTGATTCATGTTCTGCTATGAAGGCTAATTTGTGTTTAATGTTCTTTGTGTTTTGTTCTCACTACCCAAGCAGGTCTTCCCGCGGTTAGAGGAATATTCTGCATCACAACACACCCGCATATCTCGTAAACTACGCTTAGTTTTATGTTCCTGGAAAAAGACGGACCAAATTATTATTTTTAAAAAAAATGTTATTAATTTGTTTAAATTGTATTATATTGTATTGTACTGCATTGTATTGTATTGCATTTCGCTGACATGTTTTCAAATCCACTGGCTTCCACTTCCAAAACACTTCTCATTATAGTTTAAAGCTGCAACCAGCAAAAATTGTAACTCTCACAAACTTTCCCTCAATGTAACCTACCAATGGTATAATACGTTTATTCAATTTTATATAGCCCTTTTCCAGTTCAAGAGCTGCTCAAGGCGCTGGCCGCTACAGGATCTAACTCAAGCCGCCCGAGGCGCCCACTTGCAACCATTGGGTGCATAGTCTGACGCCCAGACGACTGAGCACAACCCTGGGAGACCAGGGATGAGGAGAAAGGGACCTAGTGCGTGCTGGGTGTATTTGTGTAGCCGGCACTCACCCGTCTAGGGCATGAGTGTCAGGATCCTTAAAGACCGTGCGATGGAATGCGTGCGTTTACAGACTAGACCTCGGTTTATACTCTTCCGAAGGAGTAGGAGCGCAGTGTCAAACTCCAGGCTGTCAACTGGGTTTGAACCACTGCATGTAGGCCTACATGCTGCAATGTTATCGCCGGACATTCCAGTACATTGCGACACCACTGAGCCAACTATTGAAATCATGCCCTGATACCTCTTTTCTTTCATCCGGTACCCCCGTTGGGGTGCCGGGGATTTCAGTATAAATAGTATCCCCACTTTCTGAAATTTAGTGCTTTAAATTCCCACTGTCGCTGTCTTTCTCGTTTGCTCTTTCTCATTCCTGCTCTGTTCTATCAATCTGCTATACTATCGTCTTCTTCGCTAGCCCAGTCACCTACCTTTTTTCTTGAAAACTCTTCCGGGACAAGACTCCTTGTTTGTATATGAGGTCTGTTGGATCAGCTTGGGAATATTGGACGCTTTCTGCCAGGTGGTCACTAGGGCCTCCTATGATGTTATTATTTAGCAATGTAGGCATTTTATATGTATACGTTTTGTTAATAATTTATAATGATGTTTGTATTCTATTTTGTTTTTATAAACGGGAGTTCGATAAATTAATGTGCAGCCTCAGCGTTCCCGGCGTGGGATGTCTTTATTGTAAAGTGACTGGCTGGTGGAGGGCATTCAGTTTTCCCACTAGGGTTGTTTCGGCAGATCTTTTATGCGGATTGGGGGTTGTCCGGTCCTGATTTGGCTCGGAAGAGTCCGCTGGACCTAAAGCAACAATTATGTAATGTAATGTAATTTCATCCGGTGTTACCTCCAGACCGACCTGTTACCTCCAGACCGACCTAATACACTTAAGACGTACGCGTAACCGTTTATCACCCTATTAGACAGTGCACGGAACACAAAAACATGAACATTCCTGGATTTTAAGAAAAAATACAGACATCCCTGTTGAATGTTGATTTCGCCAAAGCAAGTGTAAGGGACGGCATGAAGCTTAGTGTAAGAGGTTTATTGCTACATCAGTAAACCTAATTCTTCCACATTTCACAAATGCTGCAGAGCCTGCCAAAAGAAAGGGAAAGAGGGACGCTTGATACATAGTGTTACAGTTTTACTCTGACGTCAAAGCTGCATGTTTCAGCTCAGCAGTGGAAGAAGAAGAAGAAGAAGAAGAAGAAGAAGAAGAAGAAGATGATGATGATGATGATGATGATGATGATGATGATGATGATGATGATGATGATGATGATGAGAAGAAGAAGATGATGATGATGATAATGATGATGATGATGATGATGATGATGATGATGATGATGATGATGATTATGGTGCTGATGATGAGTAAGGAAGAAGAAGAAGGAGGAAGAGGAGGAGGAGGATCCTAGGAAGAGGTGGGGGCGAAGAATGCAAGAATCAGCACATCATAAATCGTTACTCAATCCAATCAGACACACTATTATCTAGCGTATACAAGAAAAAGAAAGAAAGAGAAGCAGCAGCAGACCCTTTCTAAGATCCTCTGTCTGTGTGTGGAAAGAGTGTGTTTGTGTGTAGGTGTGCGAGCGCGTGCACACGCAAATGTTCATTTGGGAATGTATCAGAACATGTGCGTGCCCAAGCGTACGTTTGTAAAAGACCTACTGAAATTGTCATAAAGAGGCAGCAAGAGAGAGATAAAGAAAGAGAGAGATAAAGAGAGAGAGACAGACAGACAGACAGACAGACAGAGAGGCCAGAGGGGAGATTGTACGTACAAATTTGTAATTGTTTTGTTCTAGTATTGGTGGACATAAAGACATCCTACTCTCTTGCAATACCAATCTCACGGCTGCTCCACTTTTCTAGCTGCCCTCTTCCTTGTACCGTCGTTTCCTGTTACTGCCAGTTTTATAGCAGGAGGGACATAGTTTATTGTTGGCCACATGTCTAGAGCTTCTAGAACTGCAGAAATTGAGACGTCACATACTTTGCCTTTCTAGGACTGCGGAAATTGAGGCGTCACATAATCTGTCGTTCCTAGAACTGCACAAAATTGTGGCGTCACATATCCTATCTCTTCTAGAACTGCACACACTGAGGCGTCACATGTCCCGTCTTTTCTAGAACTGCACAAATTGAGGCGTCACATGTCCCGTCTTTTCTAGAACTGCACAAAGTGAGTCGTCAAAACGCAGGGAGGTGTATTAAAATATGTGTGTAGCGATGAATGCGTTTGTAAAAACCAGAAGTCTGCAGTCGTCACATTTCCTGTCTTTCTAGAATTGCGAACACTTAGGCGTCACATATTCTGCATTTCTAGAACTGGGGAAATTTAAGCATCACGTATTCTGTCTTTCTAGAACTTCGGAAATTGAGGCGCCATGTGTCCTGTCTTTCTAGAACAACAGAAATTGAGGCGTCACATATCTGTATTTCTAGAACTTGCAGAATTTGTAGCGTCAGTTTAGAACTGCTTAAACTGTAGCGTAACTATGTCCAGTTCTTCCAAGACTGCAGAAATTAAAGCGTAATATGTTAGTTCTTCCACGATTGCAGAAATTAAAGCGTAATATATATGTCTAGTTCATCTAGTACTACAGAAACTGAAGCGTAATATGACTAGTTTTTTTTTGTTCAACAACTGCAAAATTTGAAGTGTGGTATATATGTCTAGTTCTTTTAGGACAGCACAAATTGAAGTGCAATATATTTGTCTAGTTTTTATTGGTTTGCAGAAATTAAAGCGTGATATATCTAGTTCTTCCAGGACTGCAGAAAGTGAAGCCCAATATATGTTCATATACCTAGGCCTTGTTCTTCTAGAATAGACGAAAGCGTAGTGTACTGTAAATATGTCTAGTTCTTCAAGGACTGCATACATTGAAGCCTCACATATTTCATTTCGTTTAAAGACGTTCGGGTATTCAACGCTTAAAGAGGACGTGATCAACATTTTACAAAAGCACATCTTACTAGAGTCTAGAATAGTTAAGTGTTACTGTATTAGAATTTTTTTTTTTAGGTAGGCTTAATCATAATAGAATAATCAAGTTTCATGCGTGGTATATTGTATTTCATTTCAACATCTGGAGGGAGGTCAGAATTTTCTGTCTGTGACAATCTTTACGGTCTGTGACATTTCCATACTGAAATAACTGCAAAGGTTACGGACAAAGCTTCAGCCAGGAAATGGAAAAGACAAAGACAGAGAGAGAGAGAGAGAGAGAGAGAGAGAGAGAGAGAGAGAGAGAGAGAGAGAGAGAGAGAGAGAGAGAGAGAGTAGACAACAATAATAAATAACAGATGAATTTTTGTGTAGGAACGCTGACCTTTTTAATTTCTAAGCCACATAATCACTAGTACAAATGTTCTCTGTGAAGACATCCCAAACATGTTTTATCTGCGTATTGTAATTTGTTGTAGGTCTTGTGTCAAGGTGCCCTCTCGATCTCAGCCAACTAATTTCGTTTTGTTGGGGTTTCTCACAGAGCGCGACCTTCTAGAGATCGTGGTTTTTAAATTAAGGCTGCCCAGAACATAAAATGGCTCTGTGTGTGTGTGTGAGCACGCGCGCGCGCGTGTGTGTGTAGGTAGTGTGTAGGTAGGTGTGTAGGTGTGTGTGGGTGTGTGTGTGTGTGTGTGTGTGTGTGTGTGTGGGTGTGAGGATGTTTACACGGCGTTATTGGGACAAACTAGTGCAAGTTTACATACGTTCTTTGGACAGACCTCCTTGTTGGGACGTCCATTTAATGATCCGTGAGGGTTAGGGCTAGGGTTAGGGTTTGGGTTAGAACACTTTAAAGTACTTAAAAAGGGGGTCGTAGCACGACCCATTGTCCACAGAACGTATGTGGCGATAGAGGAAAGTCCAAATAACGGTGTCTGCGCAAGTAAGTGTGTGTGTGTGTGTGCGTGTGTGTGTGTGTGTGGGTGTGTTTGTGTGTGTGTGTGGGTGTTTATGTGTGTGTGTGTGCGTGTATGTGTGCCTGTGGAGGAAAGAAGTATATATACATGTGTTTGTGTTGTGTGTGTGAGTGGTGCGTGTGTGTGTATGTATGTGTGTTGCGTGTGTGAGTGTATGTATGTGTGTTGTGTGTGTGAGTGGTGTGTGTGTATATGTATGTGTGTTGTGTGTGTATGTATGTTGTGTGTGTGAGTGGTGTGTGTATGTAGTGTGTGTGAGTGTTTGCGTGTACTGTGTTGTGTGTGTGAGAGAGTGTGAGAGCACTGTCCATTGTATTATGTAAACCAGTGTGTAAAACCAGGTAAAGGTAAAGGTGTTCCAGAAACCTTTCGGTCGTTGGGGAGAAAGACGTCTGAAACCTCTTTTCTCTGGGCCAGCTTTATGAGGACAGTGTCCTTCTCCTCTCCCTCGCTGCTTTTCCTTTCCCCAGGTTCTAAGCCCTCCCAGGTGCTCATTCACAACTGGATGGACAGGGATGCGCATGGGTGCTAGTTTCATTATTTATGTGTCGTTCGACCGTTAACAACATTAAGATTTTTAAAAATTTGCGTATGTTTTGGCTAAGCGTGTGAATGTCTAAAATACATTTCATGGGCTTTCCAGCTTGTTTCTATTTCGTTTTATTTATATCACTGACCTTTTTAGTCCCCAGATGCTGTATGGAGCAGGGTAGTGTCGCTGTGCCCCCTTCCCTGACCGTGATGTTGTTGGGTGTAGGCAGGAAGACGGGGTCCAGAGGGATGTGGGTATATGTATCGAAAGCATTGTACATGTCCGGGCCTTTCTCGTCAGACTCATCTCTAGGCCCTGAAACATACACAATAACAAATGGTAAGCAATACAAGGATTATTCCACAATCTCGAACAAGCAAGCAAAACATTTACAACAAGACAACGATATATAAACAACTTAACTACCCAAAAGATATGAACACATATTAGCATAAAAGGTACAACAAATATATCTTTATCAAGTAAAATACTAATATCTGGTTGTAACGTCTTTTTTGTATATTCTCTTTTATTGTAACTTGGCCACGCGCGTGTGGACGTGTGAATGTGAATTCGTGTGAGCACTAAAGGACGTGTGAGTGTGAATTCGTGTGAGCACTAAAACTAGTAAAGCAAACAGTTTGAATTTTGCGCTTTATGAAATAAAATAATATTACTATCTTCATTATACTATTTATAGTTTTATGGTGTTGTGTTTTGTTGTGTGGGGAAGTCGGGGAGTGTAGGCTTATGAGGTAAACAAATAGCATTGAAGATGTTAATGATGAGGCAGGCTCCAACAATGAGACTGCGATTTTGACTGTTCATTATTTTTTAACCCGTTGGTCCAGTGGAAATATATAAGTGTACTAAAAGTGGATGGAGTATGCAGGGTAAACGATCATCTGTGGTGCCTCTACGACCTCCGGGTTACGGGACAGGATAGGATAGGATAGGGCTAAAAGTAAGCCAAATGCAATGTAGTTGTCACATATACTGTAAATAAATAAATAAAATAATAATAATAATAATAATAATAATAATAATAATAATAATAATAATAATAATAATAATAATAATAATAATACCCCTGTGTTACATTGGCTTGAACTGCATTTGTATCAAAAGAAGAAGAAGAAGAAGAAGAAGAAGAAGAAGAAGAAGAAGAAGAAGAAGAAGAAGAAGAGAGAGAGAGAGAGAGAGAGAGAGAGAGAGAGAGAGAGAGAGAGAGAGAGAGAGAGAGAGAGAGAGAGAGAGAGAGAGAGAGAGAGAGTACCGATAAGAACAGTTATCACAACACAGCCATTGCCTAGCTATTTCCGTATATTGGCTACAGCGTCAAGTGCAACACAAAGATTAATCTCCCCTTGTTTCCGGGTCCTGCTGAAGTATTTTGTATGCTGGCCCTCGATCGATCAGATTTGGGTCGTGTCACCCAGTCTTACAACATTGACACTAACAACCTTGTTGAACATTGTTTGGCAAACAAACACGGAAGAACGATGAACATGATATAAAACGTACAAACGTTTAGCAAACACAATGGAGTTCAAACATAGATAGTACCATGTATACACTACACCACGTCCAAAGTTTAGCAAGCGGGCGCTTTGGGTGGTCTGAGTTTAGAACCTGTTTCGGCCAGCGCCTTGAGCTGCTCTTGAGCTGGAACAGCGCTATATAAGAACGATTAGAAAATGACAAGTTTGACCCCCAAGCTGCGCAGGTCTAAACCCTTCAACCCCAAACGTCCCACAGCCCACCTTCAAACGCGTCAGCATAATCGTCGGCGTTGGCAGATGGTCCTTACTGATAACAAGAAGGTGAAAATGAAGAAGATAAAGAAGAAGAAGAAGAAAAAAAGAAGAAGATGATGATGAGGAGGATGACGACGATGATGATGAAAAGTAGGATGCTGCTGCTGATAATGATGATGATGATGGTGATGATGATGATGATGGTGATGATGATGATGATGATGATGATGATGGTGATGATGATGCAGAAGAATGAACATTGAAGTTTAAATTCTACACTCACCATTGGCGATATGGCAGACGGGGATAACACTCCTAGAGAGGAGGAGGTATAGACCTAAATGAACACTGAACCACCAGAGCAATCACACTGCTAAGGTGGACAGTGAAAATGGCCACTTTTATCTTGCCCCCACGGGATTCGAACCTGGGATCATCGGTGCGCCCGGTAACCACTGCAGCAGATTGAAGAAGATGAAGAGAAATAAAAAGATACATTGTTGATGGACAAATGGTAAAATCGTAGGACTTACACACACGTATGATCGGTGTTATGTGTGCGCGTTGAAGTGTTAGTTACCGATCGCTGCGCAATTGTTTCTGATTTGGGAATATTGAGGCGCCTATAGCATCCATTAATATTCGTCTTTTTCTTCTTCTTCTTCTTCTTCTTCTTCTTCTTCTTCTTCTTCTTCTTCTTCTTCTTCTTCTTCTTCTTCTTCTTCTTATTGTTATTATATTTTCGTTTTTTCATTATTATTACTGTTATCGGCAATGTCTAGAAGAGGACATGCAGAAGTGCTCAAATTGCCGGCATTTAATTTCCGAGAATGTAACGGAAGTCTGTAAAAGCTAAATTAAAAATTAGATGCCGTTGATGATAGGAAACAGCGTGACTCTTTGCACACGTCTTGAGAGACCTCCTCTCTCTCTCTCTCTCTCTCTCTCTCTCTCTCTCTCTCTCTCTCTCTCTCATATCGCGCGCGCGCGCGCGCGTTTGTGTGTGTGTGTGTGTGTTTGCAAAGCGATGTACATCTGAGACCACTTATCACACATCTCTACAAAGACGTACAGCGAACGTTGACCCACGTGCTAAACTTCCGTTACAAACAGATGCGTTCTAGAAAACGATTGCGAGGAAATAAGAAGTGTTATTTTAGGGTGGGGTGTAAGCCCCAAAAAGGGACAGAAATTCAATCAACCAAAAATAAGAAAGAAGGAAGATATAGAACGTAAAAAGTATTAAGAAAAGAAGTGAAGGGAATTGGAATGAATGAAAGAAAGACGGAATGAAACAAAAGAAACCATTGAATTTAGCCTTGAGAAAACCAATGAATCAAATAACGAACAGAGGGAGAAAAAACAATGAGGATGGTCAGGAGGATGCCAAAAAGAAGAAGAAGAAGAAGAAGAACAACAACAACAACAACAACATCATCATCATCATCATCATCATCATCATCATCATCATCATCATCATCATCATCAACACCACCACCAACAACAACAAAACAACAACAATGAAATGAAGAAGAAAAAGAAGAACAAAGGTGAGTGATAGAAAGTAGAATCCTGCAAAAGAATTGTGAAGAGAGAAGAGTGAAGATGACGAAGGGGAGAGGGATAGGGAGACAGGATGAAAACGACAACATGGCTGGGGCACGCTGTCAAGAAAGTCTGAAAGCACTCGAGTTAAGCACCAGAGAATGTCAAACGCAATGTGGTGATCGGAAGTTAAGATGCAAATCCAGATTCTCTTGGACTCTCCATTTAACCCTATAGAACCATGACAACTACTGCGGTGGTGACGGTGATGGTGGTGATGATGATGGTGAGGATGTTATTGATGATGATGATGATCATGATGATGGTGATGATGAGTAGGAGGAGATCAAGGAGGAAGAGGAGGAAATCTTGTTTAGCGCCAGCGTCTCAAGGAACATCTAACGAGGAAAGGAAAGAGGGGAGGAGGGTGGGAGGGAAGGGGGATTGTTTTTAATTAAGTAAATTCAATTTTTTGAAATTCGCTTGTAACACTATGTGCCGCACATATATGCTGATTATGATAAATACGATGACGGTGACGAGGGGGGTTGTGATGACGATGATGATGGTGGTGATAATGGTGATGATGAGGATGATGATGAAGTGTTCGCACAGCACAAATCCACCCTGGCATTATGCTCATGAAAGGATGGAGCTGCTGCTGCTGATGATGATGATAATGATGACGAAAACGACGACGACGACGACGACGATGATGATGATGATGATGATGATGATGATGATGATGATGATGACGTGTTCGCACAGCACAACTGCACCCTGGCAGTATGAAAGGATGATGACGACGATGATGATTATGACGATGACAAAGACGACGACGATGACGACGATGATGATGATGATGATGATGATGATGATGATGATGATGATGATGATGATGATGATGATGATGATGATGATGATGATGATGATGACGTTTTCGAACCGCACAACTCCAAGTATGGCAATATGCTCATGAAATGCGGTCTGGTTTCAGTTTGGTTTAGAAACATTTTTGTCATTCCCGCAGCTTCAATATTGATGGCTCATTCAAGGAAAGCATGACAGTCGCAGTGTAGCGCCAACTAAGACTAGAGGACACAGAACCTACATGACCGGCTCCACTATTTAAACGTACACCTTTATCTGACATCTCGTAAACGGAAATAAACCATACGTCAATGGAAGTAGTAAGATAGCAATTGCACAAAGCTTAATAACCTTAATATGTCGCCTTAGTGTGGACCTACATCCATCTCTATTCTTACTAACAAGACGTATAACTTAAAGGATTACGTTTTGGCGAACACGGGTTTACCCTCAAATTCCCATTGCTTTCACATTAAAGTTAGCTTTTGTTGCTCACACCAACTGCTAATGTTTGAATTTTCCATATCCGTTTTGACAGGAGTGATTTCCCTTGTTTAACGGTACACCACGGTTTGAATGAACTACGCGGTTTTCAAGAGTGCGTCTTTGGTGTCTGGGATAAAGTATACTGAATCTGTACCTAAAACGAAAATCCTTATGAAGCAACTTTCTTATGGGTTTTGTCTCTTACTGGCTTTGGTATTTGCTAAGACTATACATATGTACACTCTCTCGAAAGAATTAATATCGTTGTTGTAAGTTTATTTTGTTCAAAGGCGCAACAATCACTGTGAAATGTAAAAGGATTTGTCGAAGGGCAAGGTGGATCTCTTTAACTACCAGACTAAATACTTCACAAAAATAAATGCTTTTCAAGAGGTCAACCAGATATGTTGAATTAAACTGAAGTGAAGTCAACTGCGTTGAATAACACACCAGTGTGCAACGTTCAAAGCTATCTGGATCGAACACGCAATTATTTGTCACACGGGCTCCGAGTCTCTATCCACTGAACATTTTCTGGAATAGAGTGTTTGCTGATAGCACACCTCACTTCCGATTGGAATGCATTTCCCTTTTTGAAGTTTTACATTCCATCAGTTTGCTTTCGATTTGGCGTGATAACAGACAGACCTGGACTTCCTGCTTCTACGTTAGCTCCATCTCCTCGTTATTATGTTATGATTGTTGTCATCTTTTTAAATTTTCTTTTAAAGTAGGCTATATGGATTACCCCCACCCCCCACCCCTCTAAAATAATAACATTTCTTCTAATGTAATTCGGGCTGATTGGAATAAAATGCGAACACAAACCTCCCTCTGTCTCTGTCTGTCTGTCTGTCTGTCTCTCTCTCTCCCTCTCTCTCTGATTCTGTTTGTCTGCTTCATCCATCTCTCATTCACTAAATCTTTCTCTTTCAATATATTTCTCTCACGTTACTGCGTATGCATAATTATTGTTCGCGTGCATGCAGTGTGTTTGTGTGTGTGCATGTGTGTGTATGTGTGTATGTATGTGTGTGTGCGTGTATGCGAGCGCGCGCGTTTTATTTGTATATGTGTGTGTAAGTGGTTGTGTGAGGGAGCGTGCGCGTGCCATTAAAAAAAAATCAATTTTTATCTTCTCATACAGTTCAATCAGGGATGATGCACAAGCAGTTCAATCAGGGATGATGCACAAGCAAAACGGCGTGTCTGATCACGTTCCAAAAACTAGAATGTTATTTACTAGGCATACATTGCCCCGTCGAGTATCTCTTCCTGATCCCCTCTCCCCTGTTCTCCCCCATTTTTGCATCCCCTCCCCTTTACAAAACCTCCCATTCTTTGCTTCTCCCCCCCCCACCCACCCCGCTCTCTCTCTCTTTCTCTCTCTCTCTCTCTCTCATCATTATAGGAATACATTGTGTTAAGACTGAGACGCGCGCGATAGATCCGGCCATTTTGCTTTGCAAAGCATGCAATGATAGTGATTTGATTTTGCGTTGTTTCTAGAAGAAGCTTTGTATAACTTTAATAATATTCGTCGGTCGATATTGTTGAGACTTTTCTGGAATTACCTCTTTATTATGGATCAAAGCTTCTAGACCTTACGGGTAAAAGCTGGTCGAATCTAAACATTATTATGACGTAAGGCGGCGAATAGTTCCGGTGACGAGATTTATTTTGCTTGGGTGTTATTGCGTCATGCTGCTGGAATGTTCGAATTTTTTTTCGATTGCAAAGATGTTATATATTAAGTAATGCATTGTCTGCTTTTGATGGTGATGATTTTTGTAGTGATTTTCGGAAAGCGATCTTCTATGCAGTTGTTGATGTTTGCTGAATAAAGTTGGAGATGTATACGACTCCTGCCTTGTTGTTGAGTAAACAAGTTGCGTGGATAAAACGAATTCGAGTTACACCTAACAAGATTCAAGCATCGGGGCTGAATCGGCTATTGATAAATAACCGTGTAACACATTGAACATATAAATAACAGTCCCTCCCCACCTCCCGCCTCCCCCCTTTCTTCTTTCAAAATCTTTACTCTCTCTCCCCCTCTCTCTCTTTTCCAAGGGAGATACATACAAAACTGTTTCTTATCATTATTAGTGTAAGCTGTAAATAAAGACAACGTCCCCACTGGCCCATCCCGTCTTCTTCCAACGTATTTTGCTCTCTCTCTCCCTCTCTCTCTCTCTCTCTCTCTCTCTCTCTCTCTCTCTCTCTCTCTCTCTCTCTCTAAATCTGAGTTGTGTTTGTGTGTTTCTCTCTCTCTCTCTCTCTCTCTCTCTCTCTCTCTCTCTCTCTCTCTCTCTCTCTCTCTCTCTCTCTCTCTCTCTCATTAAATATGAGTCAATTTCTCTGTCTGTGTGTCTATTTCTCTGTCTCTCTCATTCTCTCTCTCTCTCATTCTCTCTCTCTCTCTCTCTCTCTCTCTCTCTCTCTCTCTCTCTCTCTCTCTCTCTATCTCATTAAATCTAAGTTCAGTTCTCTGTCATTCTGTCTGCCTGTCTCTCTCATTAAACCTAATTTCCGTTCTCTCTCTCTCTCTCTCTCTCTCTCTCTCTCTCTCTCTCTCTCTTTCTCTCTCTCTCTCTCTCTCTCTCTCTCTCTCTCTCTCTCTCTCTCTCTCTCTGTCTGTGTGCTTTCCGAGTTTAACAGAGGGAACATACACACATAGTAAATTATATTATTATTGGAAAACATCGGATGAGAGTATAAACCGAGGTATAGTCTGTGTGTTGTTGTTGGTTGTTTTCTTATAAATAAGAAGTGATACAATGGTACTAAGCGCGACACTGTTCAGTGGTATGCAGCAAGCGCGCCTCTACTACAGGTTTAGTGATTCCCGTTCTGCTATGAAGGCTAATTTGTGTTTAATGTTCTTTGTGTTTTGTTCTCACTACCCAAGCAGGTCTTCCCGCGGTTAGAGAAATATTCTGCATCACAACACACCCGCATATCTCGTAAACTACGCTTAGTTTTATGTTCCTGAAAAAAGACGGACCAAATTATTATTAAAAAAAAAAAGTTATTAATTTGTTTAAATTGTATTATATTGTATTGTACTGCATTGTATTGTATTGCATTTCGCTGACATGTTTTCAAATCCACTGGCTTCCACTTCCAAAACACTTCTCATTATAGTTTAAAGCTGCAACCAGCACTCTCTGTGTGTGTGTGTCTCCCCCGTGCTCTTTCTCTCTCATCATTACTGGAACAAGCTGTAAACAAAACTAACAGCCATATTACGCCTCTAGCTACCCCACCTATTTTATTTTCCTAGCTTCCCAGTTCATACTCTTCAATCCACGGCTTATCTACATTGTTTTTGTTTGCTGCTGCCACTACTGCTGGTATTATTGTTGCTGTTGTTGATGTTGCCTTTATACTGTCATATTATAAGTGTTGTTCTCTCCTCTCTCTCTCTCTCTCTCTCTCTCTCTCTCTCTCTCTCTCTCTCTCTCTCTCTGTCTCTCTCTCTATTTCTGTGGATATTACTTTTAAAAAAAATATTCACGATTCATAAGACGTAATGTAATGCACTATGGTCTATATTGTTTCTCATTCCGATCACGGATGAATTGCTAAAAAGCTGCTAAAAACAGCGAGTTACGTGCTGTACATTGGGGAATAACACATATTAGCCCTATTTTTTTTCTATCGTTCGCAGACATACACTCTCTCACACACACACAAACACATCCACACACACACACTCACACACGTTTCGATGTTACAGAACACTGCGCGTGTCATTGTCGGAACAGATTTATATAAGTTTGCTATAGGTTCTGTTTGTTTGTTTCTTATGGTTGTCTAAAAATCACATTGTTGTCAAAAAACGTTAATTTAAATTATGGAATTGAATTGAAATTGAACACGCACACACACATGCAGACATAAATACACAACCCTACAACACTTCGGCGCCGTGAGAAAGCTCCTGAAAGAAAGAAAGAGATTTCTCTTATATAGCGCACTTACAAGCTCATAGAGCCTCTCAAAGCGCTGGCCACTACTATCCAGCAATCACAAAATAGTTTGCTGAAGTCAGGATTCGAACCCACGTCGCCCGAGACGCGCGTACACAAGTATAACGCTGACAGAGTATAACGCTGACAAGTATGACAAGTATAACGCTGACAGAGCGCATATAAGAACGATTAAATACGAGCTTAAATCAAATAAACAAATTTTTAAAAAAACAGCACACACACAAACACACACACACACACCCACACACACACACATACACACAAGAAAACCAACTACCAACTACAGCAACAAGAAGAAGAAGAAGAAGAAGAAGAAGAAGAAGAAGAAGAAGAAGAAGAAGAAGAAGAACAACAACAACAACAACAACAACAACAACAACAACAACAAACAATAACAACAACCAACCAACCAACCCTCCAACCAAACAAACAACAAACGATTTTTTTAATACGTCATTATAAACGTCACGGTGATAAAGATGTCAGAGAAGAGGATGAGAAAATAATGATATTTTAACAAAGAAGTCAGGAAAGAAAACCTACATGGAGATGCTGGAACCACGAAGCAGCCTATGTCTGTTGTTATTAAAACTCTTGTTCTTGTAGTAGGATGGTAAAAGGTATGCAACTTTTTGTAGTGGGATGGTAAGAGGTATACAACTTTTTGTAGTGGGATGGTAAAAGGTATACAACTTTTTGTAGTGGGATGGTAAAAGGTATACAACTTTTTGTAGTGGGATGGTAAAAGGTATACAACTTTTTGTAGTGGGATGGTAAAAGGTATACAACTTTTTGTAGTGGGATGGTAAGAGGTATAAAACTTTTTGTAGTGGGATGGTAAAAGGTATACAACTTTTTGTAGTGGGATGGTAAGAGGTATACAACTTTTTGTAGTGGGATGGTAAAAGGTATACAACTTTTTGTAGTGGGATGGTAAAAGGTATACAACTTTTTGTAGTGGGATGGTAAAAGGTATACAACTTTTTGTAGTGGGATGGTAAGAGGTATACAACTTTTTGTAGTGGGATGGTAAGAGGTATGCAACTTTTTGTAGTGGGATGGTAAGACGTATACAACTTTTTGTAGTGGGATGTTAAGAGGTATACAACTTTTTGTAGTGGGATGGTAAGAGGTATGCAACTTTTTGTAGTGGGATGGTAAGAGATATAACACTTTTTGTAGTGGGATGGTAAGAGGTATATAACTTTTTGTAGTGGGATGGTAAGAGGTATACAACTTTTCTTCGTTATTTGCAATACGCCGGCAGGGATTGCTCCGTGGTTCAGGTCGCTAATATTGTGTACGTGCGTCTTTGGCGACGTGGGTTCGAATCTTGACTTCGGCGGCAAACTATTTTGGGCATGCTGGTTAGTAGTGACCGGCGCCTTGAGAAGCTTTCTGAGCCCGTACGTGAGCTATTTAAGAACACTCTTTATGAGAGCAATATTTTGTGATTTGAATTTCAGATGTCTGGTACAATTGTGAGTAGTGCGGAGGAACGTTCGCTAAAACTTTCGAGGCTGACATTATCAGAAGAATCTTTCATCCACATTATTAGTAACACAATTTTAGATGTCTGCCAGGCACTATCTGTGGAATGCACCTGCGTTTGTTCGGTTGAAGCAACGCAAAGTGACAGTTTGCATTACAAACTAAAAATGCGGGTGTAGGGTGTGTAGGGGGCGGGGCGAGGCAGGGAGGGGAGGGAGAAAAAAAAAGGGGGTGGGGGGGGAAGGGAGCGAGCTGAGGGGCGTGGCAATGAAAACTCATCTCTTCAACAATACACACTGAGTTAATGAACTCCGGCACTAAAGCTCAAAGTATGTACATTTTTTCCCCACTTCCGTTTTTGAAACTGTATATTGACTATTTATAACGAGCTCGCTAGAGCTATACATTGCGATACAAGACACCACCATTATCAATATAATCATCAAGATCATCAGCATCAGCATCAGCTGATTACATATATAGAAAGAGTGCTTTTGGCGTATTATTAAAAAGGCATGAATTTATCATGACTTGACACTCACTATTTTGTGTGTTTTATGGCGTGAAGAGAAAAAACGTTAACCGAAGATAACGCTATCAGAACTACATTCCCTATAATATAATACATTTATTTATATATTCAAAAGAATATTTGCTGTCTGGCACTGACGGTGTTTTGTAATATATAAGTCTTGGGGGAAAAATAAATAAAAAGCATCCCAAATGAAAGTAGGTCATGTATGTAAAATTAGGTTTCACTCTCCAGGAAATTATTATTGGAAAATAACATTCTGATATTTGCCACACAAAGTCTTAGTTTTTGTGTGGAAATGTTTATGCGCGTAATAAATGTAGCCTATATTTATTAATTGATTCGTTTATATGACGAATGCAGGAAAGTAAACCAAACTGTCTTCGATGATCGCACTGTCAGAACCACATTCCCCGTATTACTGGAATAAAATGTTTGATGTTTTAGAACTGCAACTGTTTGATATATTTATTTATTTATTTATTTATTTATTTATTTATTTATTTATTTATTTATTTATGTGTGTTTCTGTTGAGATGCCTAAGAACATAAACCAAAGGTGACTAGGTATCAAGAAAGTAAAACAGGTTCGTGAGTATCTTTATAGATGATAGATAACGATTCTCTTCGCGACTGCTTCCTCCTTTTCTTCGTTGCGGTTTTGACATTGCCTTACCGCTACCACTGTAAAACATCTTGTCAGTCTCTTTTATGACGTCGTATACAGTAGCGCTCACATATACTACTTTATTTAGTTTTTATTGTTCTTATGTATTCTTTTTTTCCCAGCTCAAGAAGCTGCTCAAGGCCAATGTACGATCTAAACCAAAGCCGCCTGATGCGCCCCCAGGATGCTTTAGGCGCAACCTCTGACACCCCCAAGCCACTGAGGTGGACGTGACGGATACTTGACACAGTCTAAAGAGATATTTAACAAGACGATCGACTCCTGTGAGGAGCTTTCTTGTCGCTCACCACCAGACACATCATTCATTAAAGGCAGAAAACCTAATCTTTTGTGTGAAAACCTCTTTTGCAGCTAAACCAGATTTGACCCGAAGATACGTGGCAAATCAGGCTTGTGAAAATGCACTTAAAGTAAGGAGACCAAAAGTGTGTGTAAAACAGAAGTGACAAGGGCGTCTCGCCTACAGAGATGGAACAGGAGTTTACTGATAGCATCTTGGATATCATCCTTATTAGATGCCATTATCTGTGGGATTTGGAAATGATAGGACAGATTTATCTCCCCTTGGCTGCAGCCAATGGTTTGCCTTTGTGGATTACAGCCTTAGATACAGACGGCCATTTCGCGATGTTCTCAGCTCATCAGCGTATATGATCAGCTGGGCTTTTCTGAAAATCAAAGGACTAATTTTCCAAAGCATGAGAAAGCCCCGTTGGGGTGCCGGGGGTTTCAGTATAAATAGTATCCCCACTTTCTGGAAATTTAGTGCTTTAAATTCCCACTGTCGCTGTCTTCCTCATTTGCTCTTTCCCATTCCTGATCTGTCCTATCACTCTGCTATACTATCTTCTTCTTCGCTAGATCAATGACCTACCTTTTTTCTTGAAAACTCTTCCTGGACAAGACTCCTTGTTTGTGTATGGGGTCTGTTGGATCAGCTTGGGAGTGTTGGACGCTTTCTGCCGGGTGGTCACTAGGGCTTCCTATGATTGTATTATTTAGCACTATAGCATTTTATATGTATGTGTTTTGTTGATGATTTATAATGATGTTTGTATTCTATTTTGTTTTTGTAAACGGGGGTTCCATAAGTTGGGGTGAAGCCTCAGCCGTCCCCTGCGTGGTATGTCTTTATTGTAAAGTGACTGGCTGGTGGAGAGCTTTCGGTTTTACCACTAGGGTTGTTTCAGCAGATCTTTTATGCGGATCGGGGGTTGTCCGGTCCTGATTTGGCTCGGAAGAGTCCGCTGGACCTAAAGCAATAATCATGTAATGTAATGTAAAGCATGAGAAGACGCCTGAATGAAGTTGTCAGGAAAAACATCTTCATGCGAAAAAAAAAGGCCCCACAAATTTGCTGGTTGGCAGCGAAAACGGGAAAGGAACCTAATCTGACTGACTTTTTATAAGAGAAAGGGGTAAACGGTAAAGGTAGTCCCATAGCCTTGTGGCCGTAGGGGAGCGTGATGTTGGAGATCACGCTTATCTTGGGCCAGCGTAATGAGGGTGATGCCCATCTCTCTCCCTCGCTGCTTTACCTTCCCCACCCTTAAGAGAGTAGGTACTCAGTCACAGTTGAGTCAACTGGGGGGCGTTGTTATTTGTCGCTTCACGTTTTGCGGTCACCCATCCAAGTGCTAACTTGCGTAACTTGCGACACAGTAGCGATTGTTCCAACCACTGCGCTATCCGAGAAAGAGAAGAGAAAGCGTTGCCAAAAAAAAATAGTTCTAAAATCCAGGGTTGCAGTGTTGGTAGTTTTTGAGCACGGTTATGCTTAGAAAGTTTCTAGACATAAACATATACCAAAGTAGCCAATAGTGCTCCTAATTCTGCTGCAGTAGCATGAGTGGAGGATGAGCCCGGGGGTCGATCCTAAGGGCAGATGCTATCTGGGCTGTCAAGGGAAGGTAGGGATATGACATGAGCATGTTCCCACCCGACAACCGCCTGTCTGTCAGACATGACGAACCTATCACACGCTGACGTGCCACTAGGGTAGGCCAAAATGAAGTCTGGGCCTCAATTCAGCGTTATAACGCTCTCTCCCTAACCCGAATTCTTCTTTCGTGAGTTATTTTGTATTTCTGTTGTACCATTTAGTATAGAGCGCTTTTCCAGCTCGATAGCCGCTCAAGGCGCTAGCCCACTACAGGATCTAACCCAAGCCGCCTAAGGCGCCCACTTGCACAGTCTGACTCCACGACGACTGAGCACAATCCTTGGGCGACCGGGAATGAGTGGTGGGGAGACTGGGGTGGGGTGGGGTAGGGAGTAAAAGGGGGGGGAGTGGGAAGGAGCCTTAGTGCTTGCTGGGTGTATTTTGGGTAGCAGGCGCTTTACCGTCCAGGACATGAGCGTCAGGATCTTTAAAGTCCGAGCGATGGAATGCGTGAGTGCAGAGATTAGACCTCGGTTTATACACTCATCCGAAAGGGTAGGGGCGCAGCGTCTCGGGGTCGTTTTAGTTTATTTATTTACTGTTAGTTTTGTTATTTATTTATTATTCCAGGCCCTCAACAGGAGGTTTCCTGAACAGTCTGCAAATCAGTTTACTTCCCCGAGAAACAAGGGCAACACTGATGTTGCAGTATGCCCTATAGAGCACTTACCTTACCAACATGTATATCAAGCAGGCAAAATCGAATGTAGGAGGCGGAAGGGGTAAGAGAGGTGGGGTTCGGGGGGGGAGGGGGGGAATATAGATTTTTATCGAGTTACAAAATAGCATTCTGAACTACAAAAACAAACTGAAATGAAAAGCTCAAAATATCAAAAGGTACACTTGACACACATTATTGGGGATACGAGTTTCGGTTCGAAACACTGTTAAATAATAGACATTCGGTTTTTGTTGTTGCTGTTTTTGTTTGTTCTTAAAGCTAAAGATCGCTGCGACTATCTGAAGGATAGAACCTAGTAGCACAGGCCGATCGTTTCTTTCTCTATGCGAGGGAAACTAACTGGGAGATAGTGATTAACTCTCAAGTATTTTTGTTTTGTTTTGTTTTTACGACTGCGTGCCAATCCTGATAACCAGACCAAAACTCTCTTTCTCCCTCTCTCCCTCCCTCCATTCCTCCCCCCTCCCTCCCCATCTCTCTCTCTCTCTCTCTCTCTTTGAAAAAGAGCGGTACGGGAGGTCACAACCTCGGAAGAGAGGCAATCTCTCAAACAAGTTTGCATTGGTATGGAGCAAAAAAGGTCGTAAGTTGTGGATTGCACACTACTATACCCTCTCTGCCATTTGAAGCCGCAATAATGACTGGGAGCACCCAGCGTAACTGAGACGAGCCCAGTACATCCCTCACTAGTGACAAACAATCATAAGCCTCGGCAGAGTCTCAGCCACGCAGTGTGGGCTGAGAGAAGGGACAGACGAAGATGAAGGAGGTAACTTGGAACGTTGTCCTTTTATTTCATAACACATAGTTTTAGCTATCAATACAGAGGAGGTTGCGGGGAAAGAGAGAGAGACAGACAGAGAGACAGAGACAGAGAGAGAGAGAGGGGAGAGAGGGAGAGAGAGAGAGAGAGGCGGGGTAGGGGCCTAGAACCTAACAACACTTTTACTTATTCACTATCGCTTAACACATTCTAGCAAGCAGACCAAACATTATTTACGCAATCTTTTCACAAAGCGACTTATGCAAATAAGATGTGAGATCAGATAGTTAAACATACATATTAGCAAGACAAAAAATATGTCCACAGATTCTGCCTTCTTTATGCCCTCTGGAAGAGCAATCCACCAGATCTGTGCAGTGTATCTGAAAGACCTCTGGCCACAGCTCTTAGTCTTATACTTCTTAAGCCCAGGGACAACGAAGAGAGACTTGGAAGCTGAGCGGAGGCTGCGAGATGGTTCATACACATTTAGAAGTTCAGACAAGTATTCAGGAGTGTGCTCTTTAACTGCGCGATAGGCAACTGAAAGCACGTTGTGTTAAATGCGTTCGTGGGCATGAATCCAATGGAGTTTTTACTAAGAATAAGGGTGATGTGATCTGATTTGCGAGTTTTCGTGACCAAACGAGCTGCAGAACTCTGCGAAGACTGAAGGCGTTTGATCTGTGTTTGAGAAAGATTGGCAAGAAGGCTGTTGCAATAGTCAAGTCTAGACAAGGCCACAGAAACTGCAACAGTGTTTGCTGCACTATCGGGCCAGAGAAGAGCGGGTTTTACCAAGAGCTCTCACATGAAAGAAACAGGATCTCACTACTGCCGAAACATGCTGTTCAAGTAAAATGTCACAGTCAAGCACAAAGAGTCTTTACAAAAGGAGAGAACTGAATGTCGGCATCGCAGGAACTGGAAAGGACAAGACTGTCTTCTCATTCGCTGCCCGCATAGCAAAGCTTCTGTCTTCTGTTGATTTAGCTTCAACTTGTTCGCATTCATCCACCCCTTGATCTCTAGACTGCACTGTTCGATATTCCTGACAGCTGCAAGTGGAAGTTTGGATTATTGTTCCGAATCATGAGGGAATAAGTGATGATCAGTATAGAAACTGTTTGTGAGATTAGAGAACTGTCGAACATACAGTGAGGACACAACGGCCACAAGGGCTTAACCTTGTGAAAAACTCCACAGAAAAGTAGATTTTCAGGGGAAGTGTACCCCTTGACATGGATACACAGAGAGAGAGAGAGACACAGAGAGTGAGAGACAGAGACAGAAAGAGAGAAAGGGAGTCAGGGAGTAAGAGGATAGAGAACTTAAAAATACATACAGATCGACAGTGGCCTCGTGGCGCGGTGGATAAGTCGCCGGTTTCCTATGCCGAAGGTCGCGGGTTCGATTCCCGCAAGGGGCGAACGTATGTGACTTAGGTACGAGACTATTGAGGTCACCGAGGGTTTTCTCCGGGCACTCCGGTTTCCTCCCTCCCTTCAATAATAGTTTTCGCAGTCAATATAAAAATTTCAAAAATAAAAAATTCGATTTTCTTTCCGTCTTCTAATAGCGATCTCCCTGCCTTTACACCACCTGTTTGAGTGATGGATGTGTGTTTGGTATGTGTGAGGGTGGATGAGACAGGTGAGCGTGTATGTTGGTATAGGTCGCCGCGCTTTGAGCCTGAATGATTTGGGGTAAGGCGCGTATAGCATCCTGTATTATTATTATTATTATTATTATTATTATTATTATTATTATTATTATTATTAGATAGGCATGTAAAAAAATTCACACCCACAAAGCAGGACTTCTTTGGCGAGTCTTACACAACACACTAAAATTAATGTAAGAAAATATTTTATCAGCGCAAATAAAGTAGGCGGAAGGTTGAAAAGTCAAAACGTTGAAACATATCCAAACACCCTGCTATCACATTCTGTCGGCCTAACTCCATTTTGCAGGAATGATGTTTAGTTTTTATGCTCTAAAATGAACAATACATGTTGCGTGATCTTATATGCTTGTCTGTATTCTAGTCTATCGTTTCTTCTTCTTCTTCTTCTTCTTCTTCTTCTTCTTCTTCTTCTTCTTCTTCTTCTTCTTCTTCTTCTTCTTCTTTTTCCTCCTCCTCCTCCTCTGTCTTCTCTTCTTCTTCATCTTTTTAATAGTATTTGTAATTGACTGCCGATAATATAACTTTTACATTTAACTGGAGCCTAGTAACGTGACTGATGTAGGCGTCGTACTTGAGGGGGGGGGGAAGGGGGTGGAGGGGAAGGGGAGAAGCATCAGAGACTTAGATATAGAATATCATTGACGAAATCTTCTCTTTTGACGGTAAATCGTTTTTGTTTTTTGTTGTTGTTTCTTTCATGATTACTAAAAGGTAAATGTTACGACCCCGCCCTATTATGTACGTAATCAATACAGACGCTGACACGGTACTATCAAGATCGTGCAATGTCATCCAAAATTTTCATGTGATATTAATTACGTAATCTTTATTACAGTTTATTGCGTATTGCACTTGTTCCCATTGTGAGATAGGTTGACTATGATTTATAACACTGATGCTTATTAGTTAAGGCTTTTCGATTGTATGAGAATATTCCTTACAGAGAAGCAACACTGTTTGCTGCGTTAAAGAAAACGATAGTATCTGATAAAACTGCCATTTTATCTGGCCAAAATCTCATGTTCAACAGTTTTAGCGATCAAGTCCTCGGTCCAGTGATATTGGTCTTTTCTTATTTTCCACAGCTTATACTTTAATCTATAAAAATAAAACAGTTTGTTACGGGCTCTCCAATTTTAATCTCACTAATCGCTCTAACCCTTGATAACCACAATTGCTTTACCTCCCTACACCATCCCATCTCTATGCCTGATTTTGCTACCGGATAGACAGCTTTTGAGTGCACTTATCTATTCTGTTTTTAGCCGTTGATCGCAGTCAGCAACCACGTGCTGTCGTCGTGTGTTTGCTAAGTAGCAGTGTTTTCTCGTAGTTAATGTCGATGCGGTTTCGCTGCCGTACCGTTTCCGGATAGACATCTTTTGAGTGCACTTAATCTATTCGTTTTTGCTTTTTATTTTATTTTTATTTTTTTAAGGCGTTGTTCGTAGCCAGCAACCACGTGTTGTTGTGGTGTTGTGATGGGTAGGTAGTGTTTTGCTACCATCAGCACGGCTCTCAACGTACGCCAAGAAGCAGGCTTTGATCATTAGGTGGTGATGATAGCTACTCTTTAGCGTGTCTCAGCAACTATCGCATCCGCCGCTCTCCTTCTTGACACGGCAGCTTTCCTTGTTCTCGCAGCCCGCTGCAAGTCGCTTCTGATGGGGTGCGATCTGAGGGAGGGAGGAAGGTGACAATGAAACCGACGAGGAAGAGGATGATAAGGACGATTACGATGAAAACGCCGCGCGCTGTTGTTGCTTCATTTTGTAGGTGGATTCAATGGATGTTACATGATTTACGCCCACGATGTTGATGATGATGATGATGATGAGGAGAAGGAGGAGGAGGAGGATGGTGATGACGACGATGATAATGTTGTAATGATGACGATTACGTTTGCTGCTGCTTGTGATGATGACAAAGAAGAAGAAGAGGAAGAAGAAGAAGAAGAAGAAGAAGATGATGATGATGATGATGATGATGATGATGATGATGATGATGATGATGATGATGATGATGATGATGATGATGATGATGATGATGATGATATACACGGAATTCTTCAAAGTGTATCATCAACTACCACTTATGCCCCGCCGCTAAATAGGGTGTTAGCGCTGCTTCGGCTCCCTGTTTTGTTTATTATGCTGATGGTTATGTTATTACGTTTCAAGAGAGGTCAGGAAGCATCGTTGATAAAGACGGCGAGGAGAAGGAAGATGATTGTTATTACTAACTAAAATCCAGAAACAAATTAACACAAGGAGTATCAAAACGGAAGAATCTCGGACTTGGCCTCGGAAGAACGTGGAAAAACAACACGCATGTATACGCAAAGCAAAAAAGAACGCAAGGCAGTTTGCACGTGCGCCACGTGAAATCAGGTAATGAGTTTACAACACCCAAACCTAGTTCCCCAATGAAACGCCACTTTGTAGAAAGTAGAAATACAGATGTCAAAGTGTTGGTGGCGTTGTACTGTGAGTGGGACTCCGGTAAAGCCAATAAGATGATGTAGATGCTGTGGTTATATTAAATTACAGCAGCTGCCGAACTGAAAAGCTGCACGATAGTGTTATTGACTTGAAACAACAACAACAACAACAACAACTACAACAACAACTACAACAACAACTACTACTACTACTACTACTGCTACTACTGCTACTACACTACTACTACTACTGCATTCTGCTGCAATGAGTGGTGACGTGCAACGGACCAACCAATATATATATATATACGGGACTACATGTGACTTGCCTTGTCCACAGGCCAGAAACCAATGGCGCCTGACAGGTGTGGGTTCGATCCAGCATCTGGGAGTTATGTTTCTCCGAATATTATTTACTTTCGATTCGGGCAACGTCTCTGAGGTTTTCTCAGGGTACTCCGGTTTGCTCCCCCAGCAAAATTTCAAAAAAATCACAACTAGTGTTAGGTAGGTTGGGTGTGGACGCGCCACAGGCTTTGACTACGCTTTCCCCAGGGGAGGCGACCCAGAATTTCCCTATGAAAAGGGGACAATAAATTAATTTTTGTTTTAAAAATCAAACGGAACTTATGATAAATAAGCTTTTGAAAGAGACATGGAGACACACAATCCAAGATACAGGGACAAAAACTCTAGGCAATCAGTCAATCTGTCCAACAGGCGGTCCACACAGAGCAATGTTTCACCTCAGGGTTTAACGTCGGGCGTCCACATCCAGTAATGATCCCAGGGTGTTGGGATAAACGGCTGGACATATCGTACGCCCAGTACGCTTGGTCACTTGATTTGTGGCCCTAGGGGTCAAGCGTTGACCCTGAAACTCCGATGTCTAGCACCGCATTGGCGCACATTCATCATTGGCAGAACGTGACAGGGTATGGGTGGGGATGGGGGTGGTTGGGTTAGCGTGCGACAGTCGGTTATTGAATATTAAAGAGTCTGATAAACGGTTTCTTCTAACTTGCAATCAGCAGCTCTAAAACAGACTGATGAGCATTAGCGTGCGACAGTCGGTTATTGAATATTAAAGAGTCTGATAAACGGTTTCTTCTACCTTGCAATCAGCAGCTCTAAAACAGATTGATGAGCGTTAGCGAAACAGCCTGTCAAATGACATACCATTCTCTTTGGTAGAAGAAGGATGAGAAGGAGGAGGAGGAGAAGAAGAAGAAGAAGAAGAAGAAGAAGAAGAAGAAGAAGAAGAAGAAGAAGAAGAAGAAGAAGAAGAAAAAGAAGAAGAAAGACAACAACAAAGAGGAGGAGGAGGAGGAGGAGGAGGAGATCCTTGCAATATCCTTGACTCCAAGACAAATGAGTAACAGCAAAACTGTAGGATAAGACAAAAACATCACAGGCCTATGCGTTCAATCCCTATAGCAATCGCCACAACTCCTTAACAACAAACGTTAACACATGCGCATTCAGTTCCATAAACGCCATCTTAAACATCAACCTGCATTAATGAAGTCTGTTGATTTTCTTTACGTTAAATCTACAAATCTTAATTTAAACAAAACAAACGGTAAAAAGACATACTAATTAATTGGAGCCTAACTTAGAAAAAGAAGTACAAGAAATACAACAAGAAGAACAAGGATGAAGAGAGGAATAGGAGGACGAAAAAGAAGGAAGAAGAGACGAAGAAGAAGACAAAAGAAAAGGAGGAGGAGTAGAAGAAGAAGAAGAAAAAAAAGAAGACTCATGGAATCGTTGTCTCCAAGACAGATGAAAAATAGCAGAAAAGCTGTGGGAAGACCTACCATTTCCTTGACAGCTAACCTAACGATTTATGATGTCGGCATCTGCGACATCTTGAGCCGGAGTGTTTTGCATGCAATAATTTACCCAGTAAAAGAGGCACTTTACCATGGCAGGTACACATGCCGAAGTCATCATCATCATCACCATTATCATCATCATCATCATCATCATCATCATCATCATCATCATCATCATCATCATCATCATCATCATCATCATCAAAAGCGGCAGCAGCAACCTCAGCAAGCAGCAGGATAAATCGTCGTCGTCGTTGTTGGCACGCGCGCGTTTGTATGTTTGTGTATGTGCGTGTGCGCGCCTCCTGAAGGTATGCGTGCGTGCGCGCGTGTGTGTGTGTGATTGTGTGTGTGTGTGTTTAGGTGTGTCCCTGTGTATGTTTGATGTCGGCATTTGCATGTATGTTCGCGCGACTATTGTGCACATGGGTCTAAAATTCCAGAATTTGTAAACCTTATTTTAATTAATATTCACTTGCTTTCAATAACTTTCAGGAGGATACTCAAAATAATACAACACCACTACTGAACCAAATTCGCTTTAAATATTCGAGAAATTATTTAATAGCCGTAATTCATATTAAGAACCCTACACGGGCATAATAAATGCCGTCATAACGATGATGATGACGATGATGATGATGATGATGATGATGATGATGATGATGATGATGATGATGATGATGATGATGATGATGATGACGATGATGATGATGATGATGATGATGATGATGATGATAATGATTTGGTAATTCCCAAATACAAAGAACTGCTAAGCGATAGCGGCTACTTAGAAGGTAAACTAAAATTGTCAACCGTAAAGAGAGAATCTTATTTTCTTAAACTTCTTCTAAATGCGGGATGTATCATTTTCGGTTGGTACACCAATATTAACCAACTACCAATTAAAGGATATCAATATCCAGCACAATTTTTATTGATGACAACTTTTATGTTGCTATGACAATAATTGCGAGTAAATTAGAACAAAAACACAAATCGAAATTCTACTCTGAACCTCATTCCGTATCGACCAAAGCATCGTTAGTTAGTTAGTTATTCATTGCGTACAGGGTCCAGCGGACCACTCCACCAAAGCATCGTCCATAATACTGTTTTGAGCACAAGTGTTATACAAACTGAGGTGGCGATGATGATGATGAGGAGGCGGAGGTGAAGGAGGGGAAAGAGGAGGAGGAGGGTGGTGAGAGTGATGATGATGAGGAGGAGGAGGATGGTGTTGATGATGATGATGATGATGATGATAATGATGATGATGATGATGACTTGAACAGCTCCTTTGTCCATGAAGCAACAATCAAGGAACAGTTCAGCACACAATGAGAGAGAGGGAGAGAGAGAGAGAGAGAGAGAGAGAGGAAAGAAGGAAGGAAGGATTGGAAAGAGGAGGGGGATGAGCTGTGGGGTGCACAGTTGAGTGAGAAGGGGGAGGAGGAGTGGAGTTTTTTTTTAGAGGGAGGGGGTATTAATGGATGGACGAACAAACCCGGATGATGATGTTGCCGTCAAGTGAAGAACTACATCACAACACAACTTAATACAACTGTCATTGAGCACAACGACGCACGTAAAAGAATAAACCCGCAGACCTTTCTTAAGCGCTCAAACGTTTTTACTGTGTGAACTTTGGCAAAATAAGGAAAAAACTCACATTTTTAATAGCGATATGTGCCAACCAACCTTGGTTGGGTTATTCATTAGACTGCGGAAATGTCAATGAATTTATCCGTAAATGACACCAAAAGATCACAAGACAGCATTTTTTTAAAGTCAAGGATCGGGTTTCGATGATGCATCAAAAAGGTTGAACTTGTCAAGTCGCTGGATAAAACAGAAACCCGGCCAGAAATACTAAACTATAACAACTATGTTTGACTGCAGCATTGGTAATTCCTCTATAGAGCCCATGACCCTATCCTATCCTATCCCGTAACTCAAAGGTCGTTGGGGTACCACAGATGATCGTTTAACCAGCGTACTCCATCTTTCTCTGTTCTCAGAAACCCTCATGGCTTCGTTCGAACGTTCAGTGTCAAACCAATCCATTCTGGAATGTTGTCCTCCCACTTCTTTTTTGCCTCCCTCTTCTTTTACCTTCTCTGCACCGTGCCTTGCAGGATGGTTTTTGCAATCTGGTGATCCGGTGACGTGGCCATACCATGGGAGTTTCCGTTTCTTCACAACTGTCATCGTGTTGACCAATGGCTTGTGTGATGGTCCGTCGGACTTCGTTGTTGGTGATGTGCTGGGTATAGGAAATGCCCAGAAGTCTTCTTTAGCACCTCATCTCCATGCTTTGTATTCTTCGTTGTAGATCTACTGAAAGGGTCCATGTTTCACAAGCGTATATGAAGATTGAGATGACAAGGGAGCGGAGCAGCCTTACCTTGGAATATAGACTGATGGTCTTGTCTTTCCAAATGGGCTTCAACCTTGTCAAGGCAGCAGTAGTTTGTGCGATCCTGGAGAGGACTTCCTGTCGGGACCTATTGTCTAATACATTGGCTCATATGATATACTGTAGCTTCTAAATATCACAAGACTGATTTTTTTAAAGACGGATACAATTTTGATGAAGCGTCGAAAGGCATGATTATCTTCCAAGTCGTAAAGCATAAGGAAATGACACGAACTATAATATCATAATCACCTTTACTGGATCAAACTCCAGTCCTGATTTGGCTCGGAAGAGTCCGCTGGACCTAAAGCAACAATAAATCAATCAATCAATCACTGGATCAAAGAACTTCTTTTGGAATTGATACCACCCTTTAAGGGTAGGTTTTAGTTCAGGAATAGCACACCTAGAGAGACTATCTCAAAATAAGCACTGCACAATGCACAAGTACAAACGATCAATTTGCCAAGATAAGCCTTTTTAACCCTGTTTCTTTAGTCAGACGATGGGTTCTCATCTTGGCACTTTCCTTTCGCCGTTTTGGCCTAGAATGTGGAACACGTTCTCACTCAACATCAGGACGTTCGACATAACAGAACATTTTAATCACAGCTTCGTGATCATTTTGAAGCGTTCTGAAGTCAATCGATGTGTGCTTTAGAAGGGGGCATGTAAAACAAAAGGAAATATAAAAACCACCAACTTCAGTGAAACACTGAACCACTGAAATCCACCGCCGTTAGCTCAGTAGTAGAGTGTTCGCCTGCCTGGGACACCGATGACCCAGGTTCGAATCCCAGAGGTGAACAATATAAAGGCGGCCATTTTTTCACTGTCCACTTTAGCAGTGTGATTGCTCTGGTGGTTCAGTTTTGAATGATGTCTTTGTCCACTCTTCCCAGAGAAGGTAATCCCAATCGCCAATAGTTGGGGATAGACGTTTAATGTAATGTTTAGATTTCAATGTACGTTCATTCATTAGCAAACCAAGAAGGCGCGAACGCGGTAGAAACTCGATCATTGTTTTTGTTATTGGTGTGGAAGTTGTTGTTGTTGTTGTAGTTGTTGTTGTTCTTCAATAAATAAAAATACGCGCGTTGATAAACCCTTAACGCTAGAAGTACAGTTCCCCCCCCCTCCTCCTCCCTAAATAAAAACATTTCCTTTATATTTTACATACGTGATCGCTTTCTTAAAACACCCTCAACCTAAAAAATCACCTTTAAACGTATGAAATATTTACAGCGACAGACTTTGTTTTAGCAACACTTCAAGAGAAACACACAGTACACACGCTAGAAGAAAGTCCTTTGTGTTTGTTTAGTATGAATGGTCAGAGTATGGGAATACACGTGTCCCCACATACTAATATTAGTTCTAGATGCTATATACGCGCTTTTCACCCAAACACCAATAAGGTTCAAAGTGCGGCGATCTGTACAAACATACACGCTCATATGAATCCCCCACTCTCTCACACACAGCAAGGGCAGGAAGATCGCTATTAGAAGACGGGAAGGGAATTTGTAAGATTGACTGCATCCAATACCATTTATAAAAAGGAGGGAGGAAGCCGGAGCACCAGGAGAAAACCCTCGGTGTCCTGAATAGTCTCGTATCGAAAGTCACATAAGTTCGCCCCTTGCGGAAAATCGAACCCGCCCCGGTATATGAAACCGCGACTAACCCACTTTGCGCCACTAACGCAATGCGTCCTTTGCTATGCCCGAAGGCCCAGACTTTCTTTCCATCGCTTTACTAGTCTCTGCGACTGGGGCCGTATGCACGAAAAATGGAATAACTTTATGTTAGAATATTGGCTAAACCGGTATAGCTATTCCAGAATATTTTTTCAGCACAAATTGGTATGCATGACGCACTCCAGCGGAATAGGTATTACAGAATTGCTATTCCTATATTTAGAACAGGGGAATTCTTGCTACTGCGCATGCGCCATATCCCTCAAAGCACAGTGCCACTAGCATAAAAACGAAGTGCTTTGAGAAACTTCTGTATTTGAAACGAATGACTGTCCTTTCCCTGATTTTTAAATTGAGAAATTGAAATGAAGTGGCCGTCGAACATTTTTAGCCATACCTTAAAAAACATTTAATATCATATTTACGTCCCTTAAATGCTCATGTGTCTGGGGACATTCATTTATTTAACGAACGAACGAACTTGCAGCGGCAAAGATCCGTGCTTGTATGTGTTCATACATTTCGTCCGTTAGGTCTATAATGTCGTTCCTCCTGAAACTGAATTTGTCGTACAGTTCCACATCATAAAACGTTTCGAAGGGGTGAATTCGATCACGAAAAATGCGATCTCTGACGTACAGTCGTCTGCGCTTTTGTCAATACACAACAACAACGGCCATTTTGTTTCAGCGACGGAAACACGAATAGGAGATTTATCCCGACTGAAAGAATGGTATTACTTTATACAGGAATAAGAAAAGAGAAAACGCAATTACGATTTTATCCATACTAAATAGAGGTTTGCAATTCTGGAATAGCTGCATTTTCCAGAATAACTACTCTATTTATTTTTCATGCATATGGCTCCTGGTTACAGCAAAGTCTGCTCGGCTATACGGCTCAGTTACGCAGTATGGTCAGAAGACAGTGAAGGTCCCTCCATGAATATGCATATATGTATGTTTGTGTTCTATATATATCAGAATAAAATATATATCAGAAACGTTTTCCTACCAGAGTAGAAATTGATACACATACACGTTAAGGGCAAAATAAGACAAGATGTCACCAGAAGAATTAGGTATCTTTTTAAAGTGTGTGCACGCTTCTCAAGAACCTCCATTGCAAAGTTCAAGCAAGGTGAAGACTTTTTAACAAAACACTCGAGAAACAAAAGTAATGCTGCCTGCTTCTGTTCTAAAGCGATCAAATACTTCTTTGTCAACGCGTTTAAAATTATCCATTATATATTTCTTTATTTTTATTATTAGTATTTTTTTTTAATGGTATGTGAACCAATATGGTGCTGACAAATATGAATGTTCGAAATCTACCAAAAAGGAACACACACACACACACACACACACACACACACTCCCCCCACACACAATCCTCCTCCTCCTCCTCGTCATCATCATCATTATCATCATCTTCATTATCATCATCAGCATCATCATCATCATCATCATCATCATCATCATCATCATCATCATCATCATCATCATCATCATCATTATCATCAACATCATCAACTTCTTCTCCTCCTCCTCCTTCTTCTTCTTCTTCTTCTTCTTCTTCTTCTTCTTCTTCTTCTTCGTCGTCGTCATTATTACCATTATCATCAAACATCAACAACAATAAGGCAAAACATATCCACAAAATTTCCAAGCCAAACCGGAGAAAGAGTTCAGAGGGTGTCGGAAAGTACAAATAAATATTGCAGTGCTTTATTATTATTATTATTATTATTATTATTATTATTATTATTATTATTATTATTATTATTATTATTATTATTATTATTATTATTAAAAATGCTTATTACGACACACAAATATAATAATACGAACGATTTGCGAAGAAAAAAACAACTGAAAACAAGAAGTCAATTTGAGGTTCACAGACAGTTAGCTTTTATCAAGACCAATAGTATTGATACAAACGATTAACCCCACAGCTAGGAAGTGCTGGGAAGAAGGATGTTTTCCTCAGAAATGTCACATTAATATATGTCTAGGAAGTGATCGAGCAAGACAACTTAACCAGTGTATACCATTAGAGTATGATATACATGTGTTTGTGTTTGTGTGTATGTGTGGCTAGGTAGAAACGCCGTTATTCTGACATACACTTGAAGGTATACGTACTTTCTTTTGACGGACCCCGTTATTTTGACGTCAAAACAGTGTTCCATTAGGGTTAGGGCTGTGTTAGGCTTAAGGTTAAGTTAAGGGTTAGGGCTATGGTTTGAGTTAGGGTTAGAGTTAGAGTTGGGGTTAGGGTAAGCACTAGATCTATGCTTTATTTGTCTGTTATGTATCTTGTGCATGCCTGCCGCTGATCTAAAGCATTCTTTGTGTCATGTATACTATAACTGTATGTATGTCACTTGGTAAATAAATCTTGAATTGAATTGAATTGAATTGAAAAGCTTAAAAAAATGGACAAATTTGTAAAAATGTCGAAGTAACGTATGTAAAGTTTCATGAAAGTCATCACAACGGCGTTTCTACACGGTTGTGTGTGTGTGTGTGTGTGTGTGTGGTGTGTGTGTAGGTGTGTGTGGGTGTGTGTGTGTGTGTGTGTGTATGTATGTATGTAGAGTTTCATGACAGTCATCACCACGACGTTTCTACACAGTTGTGTGTGTGTGTGTATGTGCTGGAAGTAGAGGGTACGAGTTGAAGGTTGAGTAGATATTATGCGTGCGTGTAAGAGAGATTGTGTGTGTGTGTGAAAGAGAGAGAGAGAGATAGTGAGAGAGGAGTTCAAGGCAAAAGAAAAGGAAAGATGATGAAGATTGATTGATTGATTGATTTATTGTTGCTTTAGGTCCAGCGGACTCTTCCGAGCCAAATCAGGACCGGACAACCCCCGATCCGCATAAAAGATCTGCCGAAACAACCCCAGTGGGAAAATTGAATGCCCTCCACCGGCCAGTCACTTTACAATAAAGACATCCCACGCGGGGGACGGCTGAGGGTTGACCTCAACTACGCGAACCCCCGGTTACAAAAACAAAATAGAATACTAACATCATTATAAATCATCAACAAAACACATACATATAAAATGCCTATAGTGCTAAATAGTACAATCATAGGAAGCCCTAGTGACCACCCGGCAGAAAGCGTCCAACACTCCCAAGCTGATCCAACAGACCTCATACACAAACAAGGAGTCTTGTCCAGGAAGAGTTTTCAAGAAAAAAGGTAGGTCATTGATCTAGCGAAGAAGAAGATAGTATAGCAGAGTGAAGGACAGAGCAGGAATGGGAAAGAGTAAATGAGGAAGACAGCGACAGTGGGAATTTAAAGCACTAAATTTCCATAAAGTGGGGATACTATTTATACTGAAAACCCCCGGCACTCCAACGGGGGTACTGTTGCCGCAGTGAATCTGTCTTGCCTATAAAGGAAAGACAGGTTTTCAACTGTGGCTTTCACTTTTCCCTTTATAGGTTTGAACAATCTACAGTGGCAAGATTGCTCATGACCCCAAGGGGTCAGATGATGAAGAAAACTCGGTGAGACAATAGATGTGGTAAAAGAACGACTAGTACAACAGTTTTGTGCAAAGCCATATGGAACACCAGCATACCGATGAGATCCACAAATACATGTACAGGACAATGAGGGAGGTGGGTATCGACAAGTTGAAACAACTTGCAATATAACTTTTAAACAAAAAAGAGAGAGAGAGAGATAGGGAGAAAAAAAATCTGGAATACAGAGAATGGGAAAGACTAGGATGTGCTTGGGAAATGGGTGGGAAAGACATGGAGACCGGGGTGAAGAGGAAAGGGGATCAAGGTGTGGGCACCTATAGGTCCCACGAGAATGGTATTTGCATTGAGAGTGGTAAACATGATAAATGATTGTCAAAACGGACGGAGGCGACGGCTAATCGTGTGGGGAAAGAAATCGGGGATTTCGGGGATTTCGTTCCCCACGCGCCAATTTTCCACACCTCAGCATTCCCCCCTCTAACATCCCCCTCCAACCACAATGCCTGCCATCCATTTTTCTCCTCTTCTTCATTTTCCCCAGAGCGACCATTTTGTTCTTCATTTCTCACAGTGCGTCGTATGGAAATGCCTTGGCTGTGGACATTTGTTACAGAGGTTTTCCTCTTCTCTTTATCGTGAAATAGTTCCGCTGTGAAAAATAGTCGCATGGTCTGCTGCTTTATAAATGTTTGGAACCGCCGTGAAAATTTGTTAAGGTAGTCGGGTACGTCGGTTCGCGCATCGTTTTGCGCATTCATAATTATATCCAAGTGTTCGTCATGTCGCAGTTATTATTATCCAAAAGATTCTCTCCATCGTGTCTAAGTCTAAAAGAATGTTTCTCCCAATATTATTTACTTTCGACTCGGGCAAAGTCACGGGGGTTTTCTCCGGGTACTCCGGTTTGCTCCCCCAGCAAAAATTTCAAAAAATTCACACATAATGTTAGGTAGGTAGGGTTTGGGCGCGCCACTGGCTGCGACTACGCCTTCCCCGAGGTGGGGGAGGGGGGGCGGCCCAGGGTTTCCCGATAGAAAGGGATAATAAACTGCAACAACAACAAAAAACACCTTCTATCTACCATTTTATGATTTATTATAATTTTAGTCTCCGATGGGAATCAAAATTGCAAGTTTTGTAGTCTTAAAATATTTTACTGTCTCACTCAAATTTAATTTTTGAATCACAAAAATGTTCGAAAGGTACACTTCTATCTTTCTGGCGGTTGTCATGCTCAAGTTTTAATTTTTTTTCCATCTGTGCAGCTGTTTACTATTAAGCTACTTTCCCACCCTTCAATTCAGAAATGATGCTCTAAATTTAAAAGTTGCACGGCGTGATACACAATTTGTTTTTGCGTTTTATGTATTCTTAGAATGTTTGCTTTAAAGTAAACTTCTTTTTTACGAAATTCTATTCCGCTTTTGAATTCAACATACCCGACTACCTTATCAGGCTCTCTTCTCTTCTCATGAAATAACTCCGCAGTGAAAAATGATCGCATGGGACTGCTTGCTTTCTTTAACCTTCTACCCACTTTCAAAATGTGTACTTTGTCAAAAGGTCAAGGTCATTGTGCTTCATTATTTTTTATTCTAACTACGTACTTGCGCTGGATAATGTGTTGTTGTTTTTTTCCTTGCAGATAGTTCCGATCGTGGCCTATCATTCCCCATTTTGTTCCTTTTGCTTCGTTAGGATAACGCCGAGTCATAACACCGCCAGGTAGAGAAACACTTTCTATATAATGATTTTTTTTAAAAATAGGATGCGTGTGCGAGTGTCTGGAAATGCATTTGAATGCATTCCGTCCGCACAAACGTTCTCCGCGCACACAGTTTGAGGCTGCGGTTGCCCCTAAAGCGGCACACACAGGCTTGGCAAGATTTGTGTCGAACTAAATTCCGCTTCCGCTTTTTCAGACCAGCCCACAGTAGGGGTTTAAGGGAAATGCTCTCCCCCCTATGCAGAAAGAAACAGAATGTAGCTAGCACCGCTGAAACTGCCTCTGAGGTCTGAAAAAAGGGTTTTTGACACTCGGTAGTATGTGTTCAGCTGCTTCATACTGGACCGACATCCAAGTCTACGATGGTCTGGGTCAAGTTAAGGTATTCCCGAAACCTTGCGATCGTTGGAAAGAGATGCGTTTTGGGAACTTTCTTTTATCCGGGCCAGCCTATTGAGGACGATGCCCACTTCTTATTTTTCCCAGTTCTAAACTGAATCAGAGCAAGATACCCGTTCAAAGCTGGGTGGATTGGAGTGAGCTGTGCCCTTGTTTCATTCTCTTTTGTTTCGTTTGGTGATGATTGCCTTCCAAATGGACCTAAAGCAATAATCATGTAATGTAATGTCTTCCAAATATGGTCACTTGTCCAAGAACTAACCGCGCACGACGCCGCTCGACGCAAAGCTGCTTAACGAAACAGTTCTAGCGAGTACAGAAGCTACAACGCTAATGCGCCACTCCTGATGCTTTAGGCCACTTACACACACAAACACACACGCACATGCACGCACACACATACACACACACACCCACACACGCGCACACACACACACACACACACACACACCAAATTCCGCCAGGCTCTGCTGCCAAAATAGGCTATGATGGATTGGGTCGGAAAGTAAAAATGTGTCGTTACAAAACTTCAAGCTCTAGCCATCCAGGACTGGCAAGAAAACAGTGCGTTCTCACCACCATTACACTTACCCATCCCCTTTTCTCTTTTGTACCTTTACAATAAATATGCCAGCTCTCACACGTTTTCCTGTACTCTTTTCAATTTTGTTATTTTAGAAATAGTGTGTTTTGTCAACTCATGAACCTATATCTTCACTCTTTTGTACATCTATGATAAACCTGTCATCACTCACATTTTTCCTTTTTTTCTTTACAATAAAAAAATAAAAAAGTTTATATTGTTTTACTGTAATGGTTTCCCTTTATCACGTCGGATTCTTTTGTTTCTTTCTTTCTTCTTTTTCATTCTTCGTCTTCTTCTTTTTCTTCTTCTTCTTCTATTCGTATTTTTTGCATTCCCGTTCTGATTCTTTTTCCCGTAATATACTTAATCTGTCACCTCTGATCCTTCCGTTCTATCTTTCATTTTGTTTAAGCTCTTTTGTTTTAAATTCGCAGCTTTTATGACGAATTGCTAATCACACAAATCTGTGTTTTTTTCCTTTACATTTTTGTTCAATGTTTATTAGTTGTCTACTGTCCTGGTCTTTCCTTTTCTACCTTGAATCTAAATATGTCAAATATTACGATATTCCCCCTCCCCCACCCCCTAATGTTAAACACATATTTCCCTATCTTTTTCAGGTTTCTTCTGTTTCTTTGTTCGGCAACGGTCAAGTTCTATGACGGCCAACTAGCGCCAAAACCGAGAGTTACCAGTATCACGAGATAATTAAAATTTAAACGTGTTCTGTTTAATTTACAAATATACCGGTAATCCACAGTGTTAATTAATAATTATCAGTATTTGCCACATCTTCTTACCGCCCAAACCTGATAATAACAAATATTATGAGGTAATTACAATTATGATTTGACAATAACAATTATCAATGGATAATTACAATTATCATTGAAAAGTTACAAATACCTCCGCGTGATCATGTTTAATTTTTAGTTTTGGCTCTAGCAATCCGTCTGGATATGCGCCAAAACCGAAAATTTACATTTTCACTTCAAAATTACAATGTTTACATGTTAATTGTAAATATGTCGTTGATATTAGTAATTATCCCATGACATTTGTAATTATCAAGTTTTGGCGCTAGTAGGCCGTCATATATGTGAAGTATACAGAAAATATGTAAATTACAATTATCACTAATACCTGTAAATTCAAGGTTTGGCGCTAGAAAGCAGCCTTAGCCAGACTTAAGCATGATCACGTAAAAGTTGTAATTATCAAGTTAAATTGTAATTATTATGTGATTATTATGTGATTATTATGTGCTTCGGTTTGCGGTCATTGTGTTGTGTCCCTGGGAAAGACACTTTACTCCTGTTTTCCTACTCCTTCGGATGAGAGTATAAACCGAGGTCTAGTCTGTGTCGCATACATTCCATCATAACGGACTTTAAAGATCCTGACGCTCATGTCCTAGACGGGTGAGTGCCGGTGACAAGAAAACACCCAGCATGCACCTAGGTCCTTCTCCCCCATCCCTGGCTGCCCAGGATTGTGCTCAGTTGTCCGGGCGTCAGACCATGCGCCCAAAGGCTGCGGGTGGGCGTCTCGGGCGGCTTGAGTTAGATCCTGTATCGGCCAGCGCCTTGAGCAGCTCTTGAGCTGGAAAAGCGCTATATAAGAACGATTAAATAAATAAATTACAATTTTCGGTTTGGGCGCATTTTCAGGCGGACTGCTAGAGCCAACACTGAAAAATTAAACAAGATCACGTGAAGATATTTGTAATTTTGCAATGGTAATTGTAATTCTCCATTGATAATCGTCATTATCCAGTGATATTTGTAATTATCAGGTTTGGGCGCTATTAGGTCGTCATACACTTCTCTGCAATGCACGTTTATTCATTCGTGCCCTTCGTCATATCCAAGATTCAAGATTCAAGATTTAATCCCATTACTCGCCCCTTTTGGGGTTTGGAGGATACAAAAACATAAGCATAACAATCATAAAGCGGTTATTAAAAAAATAAAATTAAAATTAAAATAACAGCAACATTACTAACATTCCACTTTAACAGTCCAAACAACAATAACATTTTGCTAATATTGTTAATATTATTAGTATACGCCCTTTCCTAATTTCATATCCATATTTCATATATTAATATCCAGAATATTGCCAACCACTTCGTGCTTTCTTCTTCTTCTATTTCTTCTTCTTCCAACTTCTTCTTTTTTGTTGTCTTCTTCTTTTGATCTTCTCCTTTTACTTCTTGTTCTTGTTTTTCCCACCGCCGTAGCTCAAGTGGAAGAGCGTTCGCCTGGCACACCGATGACCCAGGTTCAAATCCCTGAGTGGGTGGAATAAAAAACAAAGTGGCCATTGTCACGGTCCATTTGAGCAGTATGATTGCTCTGGTGGTTCAGTGTTGAGTTAGGTCCCTTACCCCTTCTTCCCCATGGTCATCCCTATCTGCCTTACCGCCTATGCTGAGTGTAGACGTTAAACCTCAATGTTCATTCATTCATTCTTGTTCTTCTGCAGCTGCTGCTGTTTCTACTACTACACTATACTTTTCTCTTCTCGCCACAAATAGTATAAAAACGTCAGTTTATAATGTCCTCCGCAGAAGATAATTCCATATTTCTTCAAAGTTAATATAAAACAACCCAATCTCATGCAACTGTAACAATAACATAAAAAAAAGAAAACTTACAATTGAAGGTCGGAAATTTGACACACACAAAAACCGAGTGAGTTGGGTGGGTGGGGATGGGAGGTGGTTTCTAAAACGTATTTTGGAATGCTGTGTGAATTTTAACAAAAACAGCAGGGGTAAAAGACTGACTTTTTTTAAAAGTCCAATTTGAATATTATAATGAACAAAGAAGAAAAGGAACCCCCTTTCTTAAAAGCAAAGCATTGTGTTGCTTTATTGATCTGCTTTATTGGTTGATTTTACAATAAGATAAGATAAAGACAAGAACACGAATGATCTGGATGAAAACAAACGCACCAATTGTTTCCTTTTTTTACGTGATTTTACTAAACGTTTCAAACATTCTGTCTATGTCAATGTAAACTAATCTAACATATCCACGAGGGAATATATTTTTCCTCCCACATTTTCCAGAACATTACAATAAGCTTAGAAATAGCAATGAACAGAAGACATGGAAAAAAATTGAAAGAGAGAGAGGGAAAGCAAGAGGGAGAAAAAGAGAGAGAGAGAGAGAGAGAGAGAGAGAGTGAGAGAGAGAGAGAGAGAGAGAGAGAGAGAGAGAGAGAGAGAGAGAGAGAGAGAGAGAGAGAGAAACACACACACAACCAACAACATTCGATTGCATCAAATAGTATTCCAAACATTAATTATACCTCTGAAACTTGAAAAACAAAACCCAACATTACATGGTTATGAACTCACCAAATTAAACACACAAATGTAAAGACTATTAAAAAAAAAGTATGAAAAAATAAGAACAAATACAACCGCGTTGGACATTATGGCAACAGTAACCCAGAGTTTCCAAAACAACAATACAAATAGCACTGCATGCGACAACCCCCACAATACATTTTAAAATTAAAACTTACAGTAAAACAACAACAACAACAACAACAACAACAACAACAACAACAACAACAACAACCACTAAAAAAAACCAATATTAGCACCACGCGCTGTCGAGTTCTGGATAGTAACAGCATGAAAATGCTTTAGCATTTTGTTTAACCAATGCACACATCATGTTAAAAAAAAATATTTTGGGCCCTTTGGTATAAATATGCTAAAACATGTTAAAACAAGGAAAGACAAAATGTTTTTAATTGCCCCGCTCCCTTTCCGTTTGTGACCCACATTGACCCCCCCCCCCTCCTCCTACCTAAAGATCCTTTAACATTCACAGTGAGTATTGACCCACTAAAAAAATAAGCTTACAGCTCATACACAAATCTTTTTACAGTATAGTTGTTTTTTTAAGGAATCAATTCCGTAGTTTGTGAGCCTATTAATCCTATCCTATCCTATCCCATAACTCAGAGGTCGTAGGGGCACCACAGATGATCGTTTAACCAGCGTACTCCAACTTTCCCTGTCCTCAGCAACCCTGATTGTTTCGCTCAGTGTCAAACCAGTCCATTCTCGAATGTTGTCCTCCCACCTCTTTTTCGGTCTCCCTCTTCTTGTACCTCCTTGCACTGTGCCTTGCAAGACCTGATGATCTGGTGACGTGGCCATACCATCGGAGTTTACGTTTTTTCACCACTGTGAGCAGGTCATCGTGTTGTCCAATGGCTTGTGTGATGGTCTGATGGACTTCGTCGTTGGTGATGTGCCGGGTATAGGAAATGCCCAGAAGTCTTCTGTAGCACCTCATCTCCATGCTTTGTATTCTTCGTTGGAGATCTAGTGGAGCCTATTCATAACAACAGCTTTTGGCTAGCCAGCCAACATTCTGGAGCTAAAAATAGCAGCTAAAAAAAAAGCCCCTAAAAAAAATTGCTCGTAATTTAAAAAAAAAATTGTTTTTGGTTTTAGGTTGCTAAAATAGACCCTACCCTACCCAAGACACAAAAGTCGCATTCGTAAGACGCGTGGTTCGCTCAGAAATTGGGTCGTAGGTCACAGGGCCATGGTATCGATGGACCGTTAAAACAGGGGAAATCATTCCCTTGTCAGAACCAAATTGGAAAATTCAAACCTTAGCGTTTGGTTTGAGCAACTAAACCCCACTTTTTAATTGTTTAATATAATAACTATGCGAATGTTATGGTAACACTTTTTTTACGCCAAAAGAAAACAAAGCCTTTGAATAGATCGTGCTCGGAAATACGAAAGGGAAAGAACTTTGGCCGGGCTTGCCCGCATGTTGCGCCCAGAGTTATCTAACGTTAGGCGGACATTCTTTGTACACGAACACAGTTTCTCTCGTATAATTTCTGCTTAGTCCTCCATCAAACCTTACGGATCAATCGAAAGTTTGATTTCAGTTGCAATCCTGGCTAGCTCCGCTAGTTCGGCCTTGCACTGCCCTGCAACCACCACCATCCATTCCCGAAGAAGAGCTCGCAGCTCGGGGTAGCTTTCATAGTGTTCTGAGACGTCATGCTAAGAAGGATGTCCGCCCGAATAACTCCTTCCTATTCTTTCCAGTCCCGTAACCCGGAGGTCGTAGGGGCACCACAGATGATCGTTTAACCAGCATACTCCAACTTTCTCCGTCCTCAGCAGCCCTGATGGCTTCGCTCAGTGTCAAACCAGTCCATTCTCGAATGTTGTCCTCCCACCTCTTTTTTGGTCTCCCTCTTCTTCTACCTCCTTGCACTGTACCTTGCAGAATGGTCTTTGCAAGGCCTGATGATCTAGTGACGTGGCCATACCATCGGAGTTTCTGTTTCTTCACCACTGTGAGCAGGTCATCGTGTTGTCCAATGGCTTGTGTGATGGTCTGTCGGACTTTGTCGTTGGTGATGTGTTGGGTATAGGAAATGCCCAGAAGTCTTCTGTAGCACCTCATCTCCATGCTTTGTATTCTTCGATGTAGATCTGCTGTGAGGGTCCATGCTTCGCAAGCATATAGGAAGATGGAGATGACAAGGGAGCAAAGCAGTCTTACTTTGGAATGTAGACTGATGGTCCTGTCTTTTTAAATTGGCTTCAGGAATAGCTTCGGGAATAACTCTAGGTAACTAAACACAAAACAAACACACGTTCCCATTTCCGAATACGGCCTGTTGAGGCCTTTTAATTGCTGCGTCGATTACATTTATTTCGCATTAAGTTATACAAACGCATTTTTCCTTTCTTTTCTTCTTTTTTTTTTGGGGGGGGGAGAGTGGTGTGGGTGGGTGGGTGGGTGAGGAGATGGCGTTGTGTTGTGGGTGGAGTGGGTGGAGGTGGAGTGGGTGTGGGTGTGGGTGTGGGTGGAGTTGGTGCGGGAGTACAACCTGACAATGCTATCACTGCACGCCAGCTTATTTTACCTACAGCGTTCGGTTTGCATTGTGTTACTAATAATACGCAAACATTTTGTAAGTTTTTTTGTTTTTTTGTTTTTTTGGTTTTTTTTGGGGGGGTAACGTTTTATTGTTCCTTTTATTGGGAAATTCTTGAAACCTGTGGCGCGCCCAAACCCAACCTACCTAATATTAGTTGTGGTTTTTGAAATTTTGCTGGGTGAGCAAACCGGAGTACCCTGAGAAAACCCCCAGAGACGTCGCCCGAGTCGAAAGTAAAAAATATTCGGAGAAAAATAACGCCCCAAATGCTAGATCGATCCCACACCTGTCAGGCGCCATTGTTTCCTGGCCTGTGGACACGGCAAGTTAGTCCCGCCTTAGACCACTTGACCAAAAACGCTCGCTAATAATATTCTTTATCTCCGTTGAAAACAGGCCTTTCCCACCAACAGATTCTCACAATTTAACAAAAATCTTGAGAAACGACAACAACAACAATAACCACACACACACACACACACACACACGCACGCACACACACACACAATTGTAAACATAAAATAAGGAGCAACAATACTATCATTACACGCTGTCGATTTCATTACGCATACAACAGTGTTTCAGCAATGCAACGTCCCTAACACTAGCAAATAAGACTTATAAATAATTGGTCATAATAGTGGGCGTATTTGGCGGCTTGAGCTAATTAATTATTCTGTATCGGCCAGCTCCTCGAGCAGTTCTTGAATTGGAAAAGCGCTATACAAATATGCTCTGTCTGTCTGTGTGTGTATGTGTATGTCTCTCTCTCTCTCTCTCTCTCTCTCTCTCTCTCTCTCTCTCTCTCTCTCTCTCACCCACACACACTTTGTTTAAAAAAAAAAAACCACGATAAAAACCACAACTCAGCCTTCACCCACTTTCTGCAACATTTGACCAAAAAAAAAAAAAAAGCTTTACGATTTTATAATTATTTTAACAGACAGAAAAACCTTTACAAATGTTATTGTTGCACGTTCATGCCATTTTGTTGTGTGGGTTATCGTTGCACGCTAATGCCATTTTGTTGTGTGGGTTATCGTTGCACGCTAATGCCATTTTGTTGTGTGGGCTATCGTTGCACGCTAATGCCATTTTGTTGTCTGGGCTATCGTTGCACGCTAATGCCATTTTGTTGTGTGGGTTATCGTTGCACGCTAATGCCATTTTGTTGTGTGGGTATCGTTGCACGCTAATGCCATTTTGTTGTGTGGGCTATCGTTGCACGCTAATGCCATTTTGTTGTGTGGGTTATCGTTGCACGCTAATGCCATTTTGTTGTGTGGGCTATCGTTGCACGCTAATGCCATTTTGTTGTGTGGGTTATCGTTGCACGCTAATGCCATTTTAGTCACATTAAATCCACTCATCAATGGAACGAACTAGTATTATTCTTTAAATAAAAATTTTAAAAAACTGTCAATTTAAAAAGGCTAGACAGGCACGACACGTTCAGGGACGTTAGGTCACTTCCGTTCCATCAATAACAATGAATCATCTCCTGCGTCATATCCGGGAACAATAATCAAATATATCAGACAGGAGACGCTGACCCGCGACAAGCAATCACGTGACCTTCAGACGCGAGGCCGAAGGAGGATGCCAATATGACCAGAAGAAGAATGGAATTGAGGAACACGTCAACAAGAAGAACAAGGAGATGAAGAAGAAGAAGAAGAGGCGAAATGGGCCTTAGCGGAAAAGGATTCAGTTTGACAGGAACATGCAAACACACACACACACACACACACACACACACACACACACAAATTTTCATACTTCAACATATAATAATAATAATAATAATAATAATAATAATAATAATAATAATAATAATAATAATAATAATAATAGGCATAATAATAATAATAATAATAATAATAATACATTCAAAGACGGTGCCAGACGAGGAGGGAAAAATGCTTGGGTTAGTCAATTTCAGATGGATACAGCGACAACATCATCATTAATCATCTTAACAACAACCAACTAACCAACCACTGCAAGTTGCCTTGAGTTAGATCATGTATCGGCCAGCGCCTTGAGTCGCCAAGTACGGCGAGATATGTGCGCTATAAAAATCCTCGATAATAATGAAAAATAATAATAATAATAATAATAATAACCAACCTGCCAAACAACCCAATTAAAAGGTGTTGACGGATGGCAATATTGAAATGAAAGCTGGTGATACGCGCGCATGGGTGACGATTATGTTTTCAAATCCTAAATTTAACCAGAAATACACCGGGTGAGTACATGGTCTGAAACTTTCTGCAATATTATGAATCGGGTCAGAAGCATTTAAGGCTGTGGTCAGACAGCACGCGCCTGCAGGAGGAAAAGAAGAAGAAAATGTAGCAGAGCGGAGTTTTTGACTCCCAACTCTCGCCAACGCCCTTGAGAACAATGCCCAACTTGAACTGTTATTTTGCATTATACCTCGAAAGAGAGGCGTAAAATATTGTTGCCTTGCAAGGCGAAGAAGCGTGTTAATAGTAAACCGGATTGCCGGCTACTAGTGCCACGACACTCTTTTCAGGTCACTGCCACAAACCTGCATAAAATGCCAACCGACAATGTAATCCTGCCCACCACCAAAAGCAGAAGACGAATGGTCAGGCGGGGAGAACATATGTCGTGTCGCCTTGTCCTGCATAATCCAAGGTCCACACCAAAGGATTCTGCACAGCATGAGCCACCAAAGCCAAATTAACCTATCAAAGGGTAGCTTCAAGGGAGACAATCTCTCCCAAGCGTGATCAGTCGTCTCCCATTCCGCCACATATCCCACAGCTCAAATCGAACCATGTCTACAGGTTTCCAGGTTCGAAACAGGTATGTCTGGAGCCGCAACTGACGACTCCTAGTCAGTCTCCATTCACTGACAACAATGATTGAATATCTTTAACGGTTTCTACGGTCCAGCATCCAGCACCTGTCCCCTATTGCGCGCCATTTGTAGCGAGCGGAGTATTTGACTCCCAACTCTCGCCAGCGCCCTTGAGAACACGGCCCAACGTGAACTATAATTTTTCATTATCCTTCGTAAGAGGGACGTAAACAATAGTTGCCTTGCAAAGCGGGGAAGCATGTTGATAGTAAACCGGATTGCCGGCTACTAGTTAGTTAGTTAGTTATTCATTGCTTACAGGGTCCAGCGGACTGCAAAGAGCCGAATCAGGACCACAAAATCAAGACCATAACTTCGCTGAAAGAGGACTCACCCCTGATCTGCATAAAAGATCCGCTGAAACAAGCCCAGTGGTAACACTGAAGGCCCGGCTACTAGTGCCACGACACTCTCTGCAGGTCACTGCCACAAACCTGCATAAAATGCCAACCGACAAGGTAGTCCTGCTCACCACCAAAAGCAGAAGACGAATGGTCAAAGAGGGCAAGCAACGTATACTCGCCTACGCCAGCAGAATCAGGCAGCCTACAGCAGCATGAAGCAGGAGTTTCTCGCCATGAAATGAGCCATCACCAAGAAGCTCCGAGATTATCTCCTCGGTGCAACCTTCACCATCCTGACCGACAACAACCCGCTGGTCCACTTCAGAAAAGCAAAACTTGGAGCCATTGAGCTGCGGTGGGCTGCATTGAGCTGTAACAATTCAACTTTGACGTCAAGTATCGGCCAGGTGTCACCAACCCGGCGGATGCGCTGTCTCGCCTGCCACTCCACGCAACGTCGACTCCAGTGCCTGCAGACGTGGTGCATGCCTGCGAGATGTCAACGACTTGTCAGCAGCAGCATGTACAGATACCTGATCTCCAACCACTTCCTGAACTGAATCATCTTGCGCAGAACGTCACGGCTGGCCAAGATCTCAGAAGAAGGGGATCGAGGATCCTGGAATCCAACTGATGTTCCCAGACTGGCCCAACAAGCCTCCACCTGGGGACAACCGTCCGCTGCGACTGCTACTCAAGCAGCATCAACGACTGACCTGCAAAGATGGCGTGCTGTATCGCCAGGTGACAGATCCAATCCAGGGCAGATGTGACCAACTGGTGCTACAAAGTTCCTTGCGGCCAGATGTCCTTGAACCAGACAAAATGGGATATCAGGGTTTCGAGCGCACCATGACACTTCTGCGACCGAGAGTTTACTGGCCTGACATGCTCAGCGATGTCAAGCAGGACGTGGCCAACTGCAACACCTGCAATGGCCCCAGTACACTGTAGAAATCGTCCAAGCCTACAGCAACACTCCACACGCGTCCACAGGCTTCTCCCCACATTTTCTGCTCTTGAGAGAGAGAGAATGTTTGAAAGAGACTTCTTCACCCCAAGTCTACCTCCTCCACATTCTACTTCAACCACCCCACCATCCAAAGTGCTAGTCAGCGACTGGTTCCTTAAATACGGCGTGACAGAGAGAATCCACAGCGACCAGGGTCGAGACTTCGAGTCCAAGTTGGTCAAGGAGTTGTGCTCATCCTACGGCATCAGCAAGTCGCACACAACTCCTTACAAGGAAATGGACAGTGCTAGCGTTTCAACCGTGCGCTCCACAACCTGCTGCACACCCTCCCTGCGGACCAGGAACGACAATGGCCCCAGTACACTGTAGAAGTCGTCCAAGCCTACAGCAACACTCCACACGCGTCCACAGGCTTCTCCCCACATTTTCTGCTCTTGAGAGAGAGAATGTTTGAAAGAGACTTCTTCACCCCAAGTCTACCTCCTCCACATTCTACTTCAACCACCCCACCATCCTACAAAAAGAAAAATGAATAAATATTATATAAATGCAATGTGTTGACTCCGAAGGGCCCCTAATCCACTGATATGACGTTTCCATCTTCCGGTATGACGTGCTAAAGAAAAGGGGTCTATTTCCACGCATTGTGCAGGCCAATTAAAATATTCCTGTATTTGGAGTGGATAAACGTTCTCTCTCCCTCTCCCCTCCCCTCACCCCTCCGTTCTCACCTCCAGAAACCGGCTTTAAGAATAGATTGCTGAAGTTTGGGTTCGAACCCGCGCGGGGCGGACCCGCGCAAGATTCCACATGTAGGTTCGTGGCAGTGACCTTCCGAGAGCGTCGTGACGCTAGTAGCCCACAGTCCTGAGGTGCGCTTTCAACACGCTCCCCGTCTTGCGAGGTCCGAATTTGCATGTCCATCTTACGGAGTGAAAACTAACAATGATAAACCGGGCTGGGCAATGTTCTCGATGGTAGTGGCCGAAGAGTCGGGAGTCCAATTCTCCCACTCGGCTTCAATGTTAAACTGATTAACACTATAAAGATTTCACTCACACACCGTATGCCCACACCACCAATCTGCATCCCCTGACTCTTAAACATCACTACAGAAGTAGAAGCGCCTCTTAACCACAACAAACTGTAAGTAACAACATTTTTATTAACAGCGTAAGTTTAGATGTCTATAGATCTATCGCCACAGTCAAAAACAAAATCACCCCTTAACCGAGAGAAATTCGGTAGCCAAACGAAACGCCAAGGACTAAATAATAATAATAATAATAATAATAATAATAATAATAATAATAATAATAATAATAATAATAATAATACAGGTTGCTGTCACGCGCTTTTCTTCAATCGATGTCAAAGCGCGGCGATCTAAAGAGATCGCTATTACAGAAGTCGGGATATAAATAAATTGCTATTTTTGAACTTTTAGACTGACTCCATCCAATACCATTATTGAAAGGAGGGAGAAAACCGGAGTATCCGAAGAAAACCCTCAGTGTCCTGAAAAGTCTCTTACAAGTAAGTGTAAGTGATCTTAGTTCGTCCCACTCGGGGTAACTAAACAGATGTTAGCGCAACTGGACCCTTTCAGATCACTCTCGAAGAAGAAACTGACCGATATAGACCTCTTCAATGTCCGTGACGATGATGACTCGATTTGTGGTATGCGCAAGAAGCCATGAATACCGAGTATCAAGGGGGTCAAGTTCAGGTCCACGATTGAAATGACGATTCAGGCGTACAGTCAGAAGTCTTAGATACTCTGTGCGCGAGAAGCAAGAAGAAAAGTTGGGCAGATGCAATAGAAAGGAACAAGAAAACAGTCTTCCTAAGGTCATGTAGGGCCTGCTGCCTCTCCTGACCCATTTTCTCCACCGACTATAGACACTGGGGACGCCAGGGTCAGTCACGATTATCCACACAATCACATCAGTTTTTCAAATATCAATAAGTCTCCCTCCACGTTCTCTCCTTGTCTCTCTCTCAAATGGTTTTACAAGTAAGGCCTATATACCACCAGGGCTTAGGTTTTATTCATCACCAAAACAGAAAACCCACACCCATGCCATGAACTAGATCCTGCAGACAGTCGCACTTCCGCATCTCATCAGCTTCCATATTTCCTGCAGAACCCTCTACCTCCAGCGGGTCCTTCATCCCTCCAGGGGAAAAAAAGAAAAGAAAAGAGGTTTCCTCCCTCCCCTTCACCTTCCTCCCTCTCCCTTACAGCCACACTCCTGCTTGTCCGAGTCTTAAGGGCTGAGTCATCATCCCCATGCTTGGCAGGATACTTCGTAATGTGTGTCAGAGAAACTTTAATAGAAAAGGATTTGAAGACACGAAGCCATCGAAAAACGTAAAAGTAAAAGATGGTAAAAGGTGTTCCTGGAATCTTTCGGTCGTTAGAGAGATAGGCGTTTGGGACCTCTCTTTTTTCTAGGCCAGCTTAATGAGGGCGGTGCCTTTCTCCTCTTCATCGGTGCTTTACCTTCACCGGTTCTAAACAGAGTCAGGTACCCATTCACAGTTGGGTGGACTGGGGTGTTGTCGTGCGCTTGTTTTAGTCTGTTTTTTAATATTTTTTATTTTGTTTGGGTGTCGTTTGGTAGTTTGCTTTCGAAGTGCGGTCACCCATCCAAGCACTAACCCTGCCCGACGTTGATTAACATGAAACATGGCTAGCGTGTGCCTAAACCGCTGCATTACTGCGCCTCCCTAAGGAATTTAACATCTCTCTAGAACGCCTACAAATCTGGACCACTTTTCCCGAAGATGAGTGTTTTGCACTGTGTAACGATTTTTTGTTGTTGTAACCCAATAATCTCAGGCGTCAGCCACATCACCTACAGAATTCTCTTTCTGCTTCCTTTGAATTTTTAGCTCCAAATGTGTGTCTTCATTATACTTACAGATGAAGTTGCAGCCTGCAACTGTCTGTCTGCCTCTGTCTGTCCGTCTTTCTGTCTCTATATCCGTTTATGTCTGTTTGTCTCTGTTTCTCTCTCTCCATCTCTCCTATATCTATAACTACACACATATTACTTGACATTATCACGAAGTCATCAGATTCAATTGCTCAGCCCTCTATTGTCTAACAATGTCCGACAAAATTATGTTCAATGTCATTGTTTACATTTATTTATCATGTAGTAATACTTCATTTGTACCGGATTATAGGTATCACCAGAACATTGTTCAGACTCGATAGCTCAGCGTCAATTGTCTTACACTGTACACGAGGTACGTCAAAATTATCGTCCGATAACAACATTGTCTGACAAATGGAGTCAGCATTAATGCCATATGTAGGCGCGCAAATCTGGTCAAACATACTAATATTTTATCCATAATGTACACATGACTACACCATACTAAGCATTACTCGACAACCTTTCCCTATCTCAACAACAAATGTCTGACGATGTTCATCAGAACTATTGTCAAGACATTATTGTCTGATAATGGTCGTCAACATTAATGTCAAATATCAAATTGAGAACCACCACCACCACTAAAAATTACTAAACTGCCTCGCGTATCTCAAGAACAATATCTGTCGATGTTCGTGAGAAGTATGCTCCAGACATTATTGTATGACAATTATTATCAACATTAATGCCAAATGTCAAATTGACTACCACTGAAAATTACTAGCCTTCTCGTATCTCAAAAACAATGTCTAACGATGGTAAGTATTGTTAAGACATTATTGTCTGGCAATTGGCGTCAACATTAATGTCAAATATGTTCTTCATAAAGAGTGCCATCCCGTTATACAGAACTAATAATTCTTAAGCTGACATATCTCGGTCCAATAGTCTGAACATATAGTTGGAAATATTGTCGGCTAGTATTGTCAGATACCTTTTCTTTAGTCTGACAATCTTCGTCAACGTTACTGTAATATATTGCCCCTTATAAGTGTGCAATTCTCGTCGCAAGATAATCCTTAAGCAATTCTCTACTTTGACAGAGGTTACGGGAAGACGGACACGGAAATCAATGCAGTATTTAGTAGTAGAACTTGATTTCTTACACTTTACTACTTCAAAGGTACAGCATTATGAGAAAAAGAAGAAGAAGAAGAAGATTAGATCCTATCCTATCCTATCCTATCCTATCCCGTAACTCGAAAGTCGTAGGAGCACCACAGATGATCGTTTAACCAGTGTACTCCATCTTTCTCTGTCCTCAGCAACCCTCATGGCTTCGCTCAGTGCCAAGCCAGTCCATTCTCGAATGTTGTCCTCCCACCTCTTTTTCTGTCTCCATCTTTTTCTGCCTCCTTGCGGCATGCCTTGCAGGATGGTCTTTGCAAAGCCTGATGCTCTGGTGACATGATTAGATTAGATATTCAATGTTTATAGGGTCCAGCGGACTGCCAAGAGTCGAATGAGGACCATGCAAAACTATTCAAAATCAGACTAGAATATTAACATTAAAAATGATTAAAGATGAACATAAAACAGCAAAACTGATAAAATTTAACCAAGTATACCAAGAAGATAATATGACCCATATGCGATAAAATAAACCAACATCACGTAAAAATGTAAACAGGTTTTAACTATTGCAAACTTTAAAAATCTCATTATAAGGTATCGAAATAAACTCTATTCCTCTGTCATTAACCAAATCAGCACATTCAGACATAAAATGGCGGACGGAAAAAGATTTGTCACATGCAAAGCACCACGGTGGTTCTTCTCTTTCCAAGAGCAAACTATGGGTGACATGAGTATGCCTAATATGAAGGCGAGCCAAAACAGTTTCTTCTTTGCAAGTGGACGCAAAATTAGGCACAGAAGCAGACACATCTGGAAGAATGTGAAATAATTTGTTATTGATTTGATTAGACCATTCGGTCTGCCACAGCCGTTAACAATAAAAGCCAGTCATACACGCAGGTCAGAGTATGGAACAAACTGAAACATTTCTGAAGGAAAATAAAGAAGAAGAGCTTCTTTAGCCGCTTTGTCCACACCAATATTGCCGCGGATTCGCATGTGGCTAGGTACCCACATAAAAACTATCTTTTTATATGGCGGTCTATTAGCGCAAAAACCTGATAATTACAAATATCGTTACAAGTATCATGGCATAATTACAATTATCAAGAAATAATTACAATTATCATTGACAAATCATAAATATGTTCGCATGATCATGTTTAATTTTCAGTTTTGGCTCTAGCAATCCGCCTGAAATTTCGTCAAAACCTAAAATTGTAACTATCGCATAATAATTACAATGTTCACTTCATAATTACAATTTTTACGTGATCATGCTCAATTCTGACGAAGGCGGCTAACTAGCGCCAAAACATGCATTTACATCAGTGATAATAGTATTTAACATGTGTTCTGTATAATTCACATTATGACGGCCTACTAGCGCCAAAACCTGATAATTATAAATATCATGTGATAATTACATATATCAACGATATAATTTAAATTAACACATACAAAATGTAATTATTAAGTAAAAATTACAATTTTCGGTTTTGGCCCATTTCCAGACCGATTGCTAGAGCCAAAACTGAAAATTAACTATGATCACGCGAAGATATGAGCAATTTTTCAATGATATTTGTAATTATCCCTTGATAATTGTAACTTTCATAATATATTTGTAATTATCTCATGAAATTTGTAATTATTAGGTTCTGGCGCTAGAAAGGCGTAGCAAATACTTATACTTATTAAATAACACTGAGGATTACCGGTATGTCTGTAAATTACACAGAACACGCGTTAATTTTAATTATTTCGTGATACTGGTAATTCTCGGTTTTGGCGTTAGTAGGCCGTCATATTTTAACCCTCAGAAACAAGTTGTGTGTGGAGATCATGGATCTGTGCCAGAAAAAAGTTGCGATATCTTTCTCATGGATAGATGTGCTGACAGTGAATCAGACATAATTAAAAAGGATGATCTTTTGGACTGATAAACCTGCTTCAGAGCTAAATGAATTGCCTTGAACTCAGCTGTATAAACAGAACAAAAATCAGGTATACGCTGTTGCAAAGGTTGCTCGAGGTGTCTCCCAGAGACAGACGCAGCAGCAACTGCGTCTCCTTTCTTCGACCCGTTCGTAAAACGTTTTTCGCATCCTTTATACAATGGGGGCGTTAAGTACTTCCCCAAACTCAGCATAAAGACTTTCTTTCGGGGAAGTACGAAACGCCCCCATTCAGATCCGAAGACTTTGATGACGGATTGGATCCAAGGCTTTCAAATAGGCTTTTCTAGCGGAACCATAAACGATGCTACCTTAACCCAATTTAGAGCGTATCAGAGAACGATAAAGGAGGAGCAAAGTTGTTTTGTCTGCTCCCCAATCAATGTGACCGATTGCTTTCAAAATATTAAGACATTTCTGGCAATTTTCCCTCATGTATTTTACATGTGGTAGAAAAGTAAGTGTGCTGACAAAAATTATACCCAAATATTTAACTGATGGATTGGCCATAAAATGGAGAGAAGGGTTCAAAACCTGGTTCTATTTGCGATGAAAATGAACGCATTCGGTTGTAGAAAGCGAACATTGGAAGCCGTTTTCTTTTACCCACCCCTGAATTTCATCTATGCAAAGCTGAAGTTGACGTTACACCCTTGCCAAGGTTTTACCCTTAGCCAAGATAGAGAAATCATCAACAAACAGGGATTTATGGATGCCAGATTTAACGTTTTTTACTATGTTGTTGATCTTGATGTTAAACAAAAAAGGAGAAAGCATGCTACCCTGAGGAACACCCATCTCTTAATCAAAAGTATCTGGCTGATTGGAACCAAGTAGGGTCTAAAATTTCCTACCAGTTAAGAAAATTTCAATAAAAATTGGTAAATTTCCACGGAAGACAAGGAGGGGTAGATCTTTTAGAATCCCGAACTTCCGAGTCGTGTCATACGTCTTATCGAAATCAAACAACACGGAAAGAACGTGTTCACCGTTAACCAATGCGTTTGGACGAGCGACTCGAAACGCACGAGATGATCTGACGTGCTCCTATTTTTGCAAAAACCACATTGCGATATATCAAGAGCGTTGATGGATTCTAAATGTCATATCAAACGCTCATAGATCATTCTTTCCATTGTTTTGCACAAGCAGCTTGTAAGAGCCATAGGTCTGTAGTGTTAGGATCAGAGTGATCCTTACCCGGTTTAGGGATTGGAACAACTGCTTCCCGCCAAGATGAGGGAAAGGGACCAGGAGACCAGATATGATTAAACACAGCGAGGAGAACTTGGAGGGAATCTTTAAGCAGAGTCGAAATTAACTGATAATGAATATCATCAGGGCCGGAAGTAGAATTATTGGATTTAAGGATGGAATTTGTCAATTCTTCCATAGAGAAAGGAAAGTTATTGGTTTCAGTATTATCGGATCCAAAAAAGCAGGATTCTTGTTCTATTTTAACTGTGATATTTTTTGAATTTTCGGGAATAATGAGTATGTGAAGAACTGTGAGGTATGGTAGAGGCCAACAAATCAGTCACCTTCTTTTTGTCAGTGATAGAAGAAGACGAAGAAGAAGAAGAAGAAGAAGAAGAAGAAGAAGAAGAAGAAGAAGAAGAAGAAGAAGAAGAAGAAGAAGAAGAAGAAGAAGAAGAAGACATAGCTTTAACAAGAAGGAGAAGGAGGAGAAGATGAGTAGTAGCGGCAGCAGACAGGAGCTAAATAAGAAGCAGGAAAAGGAAGAGAAGAGGAAGACATGGAAAGATGGCAAGCTATTCAAATCTATTTCCAAACGTTCACAAACCAGACATAAAAACGTAAAATACCAGACATTTCTAAATTGTTTATTTTCGTAGAACTTTGTTTCGGTTTTATCCTAAAAAAGAAGAAAAATGAAGAAAGGGACAATTGGTCACTCTTTGAAATATTTGCAAAGTAAAATTTATGGAATTATGTTTACATAAATTTTGAGATGCGACGCTAAGCGTGGTGAGAAAATGATGGATCTGAGCGACCTTGACCTTTGAAAAAGTGCAAATATGAATTACAACACACACAAAAATGAATAAAGGAGCAGAGCAGTAATTAAAGTGTCGGTTTAGTAGTATAAATAGGTAGTAAAGTTATTTTTGAGAGGATACAAAAAAGGTGCTTTGAACAGAAAAGTGAAAATCGGATCGTCGAATCAAGCGTGCAACCGATCGACCGACCAATGGATTGTCAGATCAAGCACGTGTATATAAAAACATTATGAAAATCGGTTCAGCCGTTTTATCGAAATTGAACAAAACGTTATTAGAAAAAGACAAAAAAAAGACTAACTACCAGCAAGGCAATACAAAGCATGCTCGATTAGGTTTTGTAGAAAATTGCATACAAACGTGGGATTAGAAATGCCCATGAATTTAACCAAACGGCGCACAGTCTCAAATTGAGGTGTCATATGAACCGAACGCTAGCGTTAAGCAAGACTGACACCAGCAGCTAAGAGTTCGGAGAAATGGAGAACACAGATAGTGATTGACATATCTTGTTGAATGCAATAGCAAGCAATGGGAGATGGAAAAGATCTGGATAAACGGGGAAGGGGGGTTCGAGATGAAAGCGGGGGGTAGGAGGTGGGTGGTGTTTGTGTTTGTTTATGTATGTGTGTGTGTGTCACTGTGTACGCGCGCGTGAGTATGCGTGTGAGAAATACAGTATAGTAGAGGACTAGGACTCGAGAGGTTAGCCGAGAGTGATGTGTGGGTTATATGAAGAGCTGACGGCCGAATATTGGCATATAAGACCCAGGCCAGCCTGCAACATTCAGAAAAAAGGCTTTCACTGGATGGCAGGCTGCGCAGCTGAATGGGAAGATAAATGTTTCTCAACGGAAAATCGAAGTGGGACTAGATGGAAAAAGTTTCGCAACTGCTGCCAAAGAGGAGAGCGCTTTGGAGAGACGTATTTTTATCTTTTATTTTGGGCTGTTTGAAACGGCGTTTCACCCAATATTTCGCCAAATATTAATATTATGAAGAGTGGCAAACTCCCTATCACTCATTTGGACTACATTAATATTGTTCATATTAGCCTCGTCATAGCACGCTTTCTTCTAGCATCCAAGACGATAGCGAAGAGTCCAGGAAGTTGAGGTCTGTCGCCGTGATGCCGAGTATATAACCAAATCTCAGATGGTCAGAAAAAGACTTTCGAATAGTAAAACAAAGTTTAAAGTTAAGACTATCGTAGTAGCTACTCAACCCTGCAAGCAGCGTTTAGCTTTAATTTTAGTACCCCAATGTTTTATTTTCATGTTCGGGTTGTAGTTTTTAAGCAGAAGTTTGCCCAGTACATCTGCAGAATACGAAGAGCCCAAGCTTAATGAAGTACATAAATATAGTGTTACATTCCTGTGTCTTTTGCTCCAATGCTGATTAGCCGAGCGCTTCAATGTCGCTTTTTATTTCAGCTACACAACCCAAATGTTCTCTCATTTCCGAATGCTAATCCGATCTTAGATCACACTGTAGTGTTATCTTAGATCACAATGTAGTGTTAGGACGTTATTTGTGATTCTCCTCCTGTTTCTACATCTTGGCTCAACTTTTGATAGCTTAGTGTATTGCGTACCCTTCCGTTTTTCTTTGCTCGATCTCTTTCGGGTTCAAATATCACTCTGTTACGATTGAGACGCGCACGATAGTTCCAAACGCTTTGTGTTGCAAAGCATGCAATAGTAGCGCGTATTTACTTTTGAATTGATTCTGCGCTGTAGATAGAAAAAGCTTTGTATAGTGTTGATAACTTGCGTCGATCGATATTGTTGTAATAGGGTTGATAATTTTCTGGAATTACTGGTTTATTATCGACCAAATGTTCCAGTGGCAATCGCTAGTCCAATCATATAAATTAGTAAACATTCTGTGACGTAAGACAGTGCGTAGTTCCGGTGACGAGTTTTATTTTGATTGGGTGTTATTGGAATGTTCGACGCTTCTCTAGATTGTTGAGAAACTAAATAAGTATGTACTGTATGCTTGCGAGCAGTGGAAAGTGATTGTTGAAAAGCGATTTTGAATGCAGTTTTTGATGTTTGCTGAATACAGTTTCAAAAACCTTAAACGACGATTCCTGCCTTGTTGCTGAGTGTTGCTGCGTGGATAAACGAATTCGAGTTACAAATATCAAGATTCAAGCATCGGGGCTGAATCGACTATTGATAATACGTGTACCACATTCATTTCAGCTACACCACTCTAAAACCTCTTTTCTGAATGTCAGTCTGATGATGACCTTATTGGTTTTATATTGTTTTGAGTTGCTCCTCCTATTCTCCTATATTTTCCCCCACCCTCACCCTCCATTCAGATCCAATAATTAGGTCTAAGTGATGTTGAATGTACTGTAACCCTAATATTCTTATGTCAATCTTTCCACTGCCTTCACTTATGCTCGTATAAATCAGTTGTTATGTTGAAACGCGAACGAAAGTATGTCTGAAACGCGCACGATAGATCTAATCGTTTCGTTTTGCAAAGTATTCAATAATGGAGTTTATTTACCTTTGATTTGAGTTTGCATTGTTGTTAGGAGAGGCTTTGTATAACGTTGATAATTTGCGTTAGTCGATATTATTGGAGAATTCTCTGGATCTGCGTGTTTACTCTCGATAGAAATTTCCCGATAAATGTCGAATTAAGAGAACGTTCCGGGTATGTGTAGAGAGATGTATGACGTAAGTCAGTGATGACGATCTTTTATTTGATTGGCTGCAGTGCGTCATTCTAGTCTACCGTGTTCTAAATTGTTCGGGAAAAGAGAGAGAGACTACATAATTATGTGCTGCACTATTTTGAAGGATTATTATTGTTGATAGTGAGTTGGAAAGTAAAAAAGTTGAAAGTGGAAAGCGATTGTATGCAGTGTTGATGTGTGCTGAATAAAAGTGGAAAACTTCATACGTCGACTCCGTGTCTTGTTGCTGAGTGAGCAGGCTGCGTGGATAAACGAATCTGAGTTACACCTTATCAGGAATTCAACATTGGGGCTGAATCAGATACTGATAAAGAAAAACACCATCATCAAACGGAGTGTAACATCAGTATTTTTGTGTTTATTTTTAAATCTTGAGCTGTTTGCAAAGGAAGGAGCTGCAATCCACATATTTATGGAATATACAGAAATCGCCGTTGTTTTCCCTGTTTTGCTCACCTGATGATGGCTCATTGTACTTTCAAACTCTCTTGCAAAATTCGATTTCGCTTATTTCAGCGAAATAACTGATGTTCTCATTTCTGAATGTCCATCCAGTGCTGACATTGTTGTTCGTGTTTTACATTGTCTTATTTGCGACTCCTACAATCAAACACCTCTGGACGTAGATCGACAAACATCCATTTCGCCGCCCCAATTGTCCCAATCCTATCCAAACCATGCCAGTCTTTTTTATGCCTGGTATACAAATTACTTTAAAATCGTACGTGGACAAGGTGTTTTCTTTGAATTAGATTTGTTATACATGCAGGTCGATTAGATAAAAAGCGAGTTCTTAGGTCATTATACAAAAAGTGGTATTCATTCTCGACAATGTTTTTACAAACAATGCAATTTCTAGCAAACACGTCTTCATTGTATCTGTGGGCATTGTTGTTGATGAGCAAAACTCCAAATCAAGTAAAGACAACGCTACACGGAAGCAATACGCATCAATGTCTACAAGGTAGCATTCAGGGGCAACATCCGTTTTAAAAGAGCGAAACATTTCGTAACAGGCTTTATCCCTTACGGTTCCAACCCATTCTTGTTTAAATATGTCCTGTAATTTTGTTTTACATTCTGACAAAATATTTATACGCTACCCATTCCGTGTTGTACCCAAACAAAATAAAATCTACAAGCAGAAAAAAGTTCACGCACACCAGATGCCCAATTATTCTTCCCAAAATTTTCAAAGCTATACAACATATGATATGCTTGGTTTGGTAGCCTATCGGGATTAAGTTGAATTAATCTAAACCAATATCTTACAGTACGGACAGCAGAGTTGACATACAGGGGGAAACTGCCTAATTCACCATAAATCGTCTAATTTGGAGTGCGAGTGGAAACACCAAGAAATTGTTTACATGCTAATAAATGAACTTTCTCAATACTATCAAGACGACATAAACTCCATATTTTAGATGAGTCAAACCATGCCAGTCTTATCCTATCTAATCTAAACTTAACATCAGTAGTGCATGCAGCTAGGTACCAACCAGACATGCACTGGGCGCCTGAACAAATGTGTAGGCAATTGGGAAGATGTCATGCATCGTAGTTTTTTTGTCTTGCCCTTTATGAAATGAAACAACCATCCTTTAAAAGGTTCCGTTCTTAAGGGAGCTTGTTTGCAAAGTGCATGAACAGCATTTCTGAACTTTACGGCACTTTGGCCATCTCCGTACAAAGTTATGTCACAGCATTTACACTTGAAAACACCGCAAACAAGAACGGAAAGTGACGCTTTTCAACATTAACTAAATTTCCAGTGTACGAGTGTTTGTTGTTTTGTTTTGAATGCCCTTCAGATTCTTTATTTAATACTTTATCAGCCAATCTGTTTTTGTTTTGTTCTGTTTTAACTGTTAACTTGGTCTCGTTGCTTCCTCTGTTCTGTCTCCTCCTCTTTAAAATTCCACAAGTTTTAGATCTCTCTCTCTCTCTCTCTCTCTCTCTCTCTCTCTCTCTCTCTCTCTCTCTCTCTCTCTCTCTCTCTCTCTCTCTCTCCATTCCTCCCTCCCTCTCATATCCTCGTTCCCCATTTTTCTTCTCTTTTTCCACACTTCTCCAAGCTTCTTCCCTCCCCTTGCATTCCAACAATCCGACCGAAATGGATCATCTCTCTCCATGCCGAACTGTCAGAAATCAAATTTGAAGTTTGGAAGCAAAAAAAAAAAAATGCTAGCGAGAATTAATGTTTTTCTCGCTATTCCAAGACTTTTCATTTCCATTCTGATCTACCGCGCAAGCCTTTTAACCCTTTCCGTTCCAGACGTGCAAAATGGGCAGGGTGTAGGTGTGGTTGGGGGTGGGTGTGAAGAAGGGGTTGTGAGAGTGGCACACTTATAGCGTAGCGCAACAGTTCATTCGACTCCATTGCTCGATGCGTCATAAAGCCAGGAAGATATCAAACAAGCCAACAAACAAACCAACAAACACAAACAACAAATACAAACAAACATTGAGAAGCACCGAACAACTCGCCTCTGCTCTTTATGGCAGTGAGCGAGTTAACAGCTGATTGCTTGCAGAAATCCTTAAGAAAAGCTGAATATCTTTTGAGATTAATCGGCTTGATAATGAATAACCCAAAACGCAATCTAGCGAACTTCAAATGTATTCTCTTCAAACAAAACGAACTTTAAAAATAATTAGCACTCGTAGCAGCTCTGATTTTAGACACCATTTTGGTTTAAACTGCTGTGAATTTGAAGCTGATGACTTAAACAAAACGTTAAACACTACCCGTGATTTGAAGCAGGGACATTCAGAGACGTTGCATCCATCCTTTGAACTACAATCCCAGAGAATCTGGAAATTTGAGCAGTTTATTTTACTTATTTTACTGGCAACGGAACAGTTTCCCCTTGTCACAATAACTAAACAATGCGGGCTACATTTTCCGGTGCCCTGCAAGAACTGGAGAAAAAAAGTTGCACGCTTTAGAAAACTGACATTAAATTTTACAACATCTTATCATTCTTATTTTTTTGAATTTTCAAGCTTATCTGGAAATACTTTGAAATAGTCGGGAATCAAAATGAGCCAAATGTCGGTCTGTCTGTCGGTCCGTTGGACGCCACACCTCAAGAACCCCTGAACGGATTGTAACTAAACTTCATGGGAACATTGCCAAGGTCAGTGGTCTGCCTCCCGCGCCATCATATTTGCTCTACAACTAAGGTCAAGGTAATTCGTACTTGTTCTGTCTCCAAGGTCAAGGTCATTGTGCTTTACCATTTTCTAAACACGTTTTGCGCTGTAGGTAAAACATGGTGGCCAATAATTCTCTGTTTTTTTCTTTCGCTTCGTTAGAATAAAGCCGAGTCGCAAAGCCACCAAGAAATTTAACACTTTCCAAAATGCTTCAAGCCATGCACAAGCCATTGGACAACACGATGACCTGCTCACAGTGGTGAAAAAACGTAAACTCCGATGGTATGGCCACGTCACCAGATCATCAGGTCTTGCAAAGACCATCCTGCAAGGCACAGTGCAAGGAGGTAGAAGAAGAGGGAGACCGAAAAAGAGGTGGGAGGACAACATTCGAGAATGGACTGGTTTGACACTGAGCGAAACAATCAGGGTTGCTGATGACATGGAAAGATGGAGTACGCTGGTTAAACGATCATCTGTAGTGCCCCTACGACCTCCGAGTTATGGGATAGGATAGGATAGGATAGGATAGGATAGGATAGGATAGGATAGGATAAAATGCTTCTTTTGGTGCTATGTGTTTCAAAGTGTCTGGAACTACATTGTAAAAATGTCAATAGTATATCTCTCATAAACACCATCCCGTGCCTTGACCCGATAATAAGCACTGTGTTTTGTTCTTGGATTGTTGTGTGGCACAGAAGACTCAAGGAAGGATTCTGCCATTTCAAGATCGCAAAATGTGCAAACGTGGGTAAAAGTGTTCCACAAAATGTTCACGCCTGATCAAGAAATTCTTGCATTTGTTAGTGTCTTCAGAACGATCACTCGTCTATCTTGTGCTTTTTTTTCCCTCCAGACAAAATGTAATAATTTGCTTGTCTTTAAGACATTATATTAAATGTCGGTCAATATTCTTGTTTCCACTCTTCGTCAACTATAATTTATGCGGACTGTAGCGCAAAGCAGGAAGAGGAAAGGAGAAAGAAAGAAGAAAGCGTGCATACATATATTAGTAGTAGTAGTAGTAGTAGTAGTAGTAGTAGTAGTAGTAGTAGTATTTAATCGTTCTTATATAGCGCTGTTCCAGCTCAAGAGCTGCTCAAGGCTCTGGCCGATACAGGATCTAACTCAAGCCGACCAAGGCGCCAACTTGCAGCCTTTGGGCGCATCGTAATAACGCTCCAGACAACTGAGCACAATCCTGGGCAGCCAGGGATGGGGGAGAAGGACCTAGGTGCATGCTGGGTGTGTTCTTGTCACTGGCACTCACCCGTACCCGTCTAGGACATGAGCGTCAGGATCTTTAAAGCCCGTTATGATGGAATGTATGCGACACAGACTAGACCTCGGTTTATACTCTCATCCGAATATACCGATTATAGTCCCAGGCAAGATCACGATTATGGTAATGACAATGCGTTTGGCGTGTAGGATGGGAAGACGGGGGCGGCACGTGGAGGTTGGGCAGAGGATGATGATGATGATGATGATGATGATGATGATAATGACGACGATGATGGTGATAATGATGATGCCATCATCGCTGCTACTGCTGCTGCTGCTGAGGGTGCCGTAGCAGCTAACTGACGGAAATGATGACAATGATGCTAATTGAAACTGAAAAGTCTCACGCCAATTTGTTATAGAAACAAAATAAAACCAGTATAAGCAAATACAGTGCACGGCACTGAAGGCAGAAGAGAAGCGTCCGACTTTATTTCCCCTTAAGAACCGCCGCACCGAGGTTCACAAAGCACTACAGAACAATAAGACTTTGATTTTCTTTCTCTCCAAGAAACAGTATCAAAGAAACTGCTTGAATTTCCAAGGCAAGGAAATGCCGTTTACTTTTATAAAGCTACAGTAGAAGAAGAAGGAGAAGGAGGAGGAATAAGCATCTCTGAAAGGAAAAAAAACAACAAAACAAGATGGTAATCCATTGAAATGTATTTCTAGGCACTCACACACACATAGCCAAAACATACGCATTTTCAAAAGTGTTATTTTTCTTAGTGGTGTTGGAACGAACAAATCCAATGGAAAACATGGAATGAAAAGCCACTAGTCTATCTGAACTATCTGCAATTAGTTGTTGTTGTTTTTTAATCGAATATGCCAATTCACAGTGGAAAACGCGTTTATAAAATGATGAAGCTCCATGAACTTGACCCTGGAGAAAGTACAATTACGAATGATGTAACATGCTTAACTAAAGTATCCGCAAATTAAAACTGACTCATTTCGGTTCGGCTATTCTTGAGGTAAGGCCAAAAGTAGGTTTTAAACAGGTAAAGGTAAAAGGTAAAGGTAGTCCCATAGCCTTGTGGCCGTAGGGGAGCGTGATGTGTTTGTATGTAGATTATAGTCACACGACACTTTCGCATATAGGTGACTACTGGACCGATTTATACTGACACCAGCGGGCCAGTTGTTGGTAAAGGGGAAAATAATAAGATCACACGTTGACCAATCCGGGATTCGAACCAGCGACCTTTCGGTTACTAGCAAGACGCTCTTACCAACTGAGCTACCCGGCCCCTCGGAGCGTGATGTTGGAGATCACACTTATCTTGGGCCAGCGTAATGATGGTGATGCCCATCTCTCTCCCTCGCTGCTTTACCTTCCCCACCCTTAAGAGAGAAGGTACTCAGTCACAGTTGAGTCAACTGGGGGCGTTCTTATTTGTCGCTTCAAGTTTTGCGGTCACCCATCCAAGTGCCAACCGCAAATTGACGGTGCTTAACTTGCGACACAGTAGCGAGTGCTCCAACCACTGCGCTACTGAACAACAAACGTGAAATTCGGAGCGACAAATCAACCGACTGATCGATGTAACGACAATGTGACTGCTATTTAGGGATGGCCCATGACTTTCAAATACATGTATGCCAAAACTCAACAAAATCGCTTTGGCCGTTTGTGAGATTTGGAGCAAAACGTGTTTGGCAACAAAATGTCTCAAGTCAACCTGACCTTATAGGATGGCATGGGAGGCGGGTTACTAACCTAGGAATGTTTTTCATATGAAGTTTCATCAAATTTCGGTCAGGGGTTCTTAAGATATGGCTTCCAACAGGCCGCCGGACTGACAGATGGCTCGCTCTGCTTCTTCCCGACTGTTTCAAAGTATTTCCAGATAAATCTGGAAACTTTATAAATCTGGAAATACAATAATAAAATTCCTTACGTCTAGAAGTAATCAATTAATGTTTCTGGTTTCCTTTGTCTTCCAATTGATTGTTGTAAATGATAATTATTGTTAAAAAAGAAATTCGATTACTGGATTTCTTGACTTAAAAAAACAAAAACAACGACAAGTATGCATAGTACATGCCTTGAGTCATGTAATGGACAGGTGTTTCTCAGATCTGATTCATTATAACAATACGTAATGAAGAAAGAGTACAATTTAAGCAAGGGAAAAAAGATATATAAAAAGAAAAACTGTGCGCAATTATTTTCCTATGTTAAAAGTATTACATTTAGTAATTCTGGTCTTTCAAATAGATCCCAAAATAAATAAATAGATAAATAAATTAAATATTAGTATTATCATTACCATTATTACTACACCACATTACTACCATTATTATTACCATTGTTATTACCGTTATTACCACTACCGCTACCAGCACCACCATTAATACACAGCCTCCACTACTACTACCATTATTATTATTACGATTATCATCACTAGTAATAATGATGATAATAATAATAATAATAATAATAATAATAACAATAATAATAATAATAACAATAATAACAATAATAATAATAATAATAATAATAATGATAATAATAATAATAATAATAATACAAGGCAATTTATACAGCGCTTTCCAAAATCACAAAGAGCTTTACACAAATAAATGTAAATACAACATGCGCACATTGGTCAATAACACGCAACCACATACGCATTCACATACTGCTATTACTAGCAATATTGTTATTATTCCTATAGGAATAATCTTTTTTTTCCCCTTTGTCCCTTTGTCAAATTCTAAATCTCTTACGATTTTCGGTTTCGAGGTCAAACATAATGTTAAAGTCATAAGGAGTACCGTATCTAATTTTACTTATGACAATTTTTTACAATAATAACGGATTTCTTGACTTGGATTGATGCCTGGTTGTCTTTCTATTCATTCTTTTCTTTTCTGTTTTTCAACTTCATTTGATTTCTTTTCTTGCCCAAAAAAGGTCAGGGTATCGAAGAGGTGTGTTTATTTGTGTGTGTGTGTGTGTGTGTGTGTGTAGGTGTGTGGGTGTGTGTGTGGGTGTGTGTGTGTGGACAATGCTTTTACTTGGGAAATTGCATTGTTGACACATTAATAGACCACAAGGGTTCATCGTTGCTCAAATCTACCGCTAAATTGCTTGTTTGTTTCATTTAACAACTTTTCACTCAGTGATTTTAGACTTGACGGGAGCAGGGGAAAATAATAACCAAATAAGGACTGGTCATAATGAAGGGAGGAAGGAATGAAACAAAAATACACAAAACTGAACCATTAGGCAACCAAATTTGTAAAATAATTATAACTTATACAAATGAGGTCCAATATAACTACAAATCAATCTACCCGCTAAAGCTTTTACGTTGTATGCGTCTCTTCCTGTTACGACTGAGACGCGCATACTAGATCCGATCATTTTGTTTGGCAAAGCATGCAATAACAGAGTGTACTAACCTTTGATTTGCGTTATTGCTAAAAAAAAAAAAAAAAAGCTTGGTATTATGTTGATATTTTTCGTTAGGTGGATATTGTTGAGAATTTCTGGAATTACTTGTTTATTCACCGAAGCTTCCAGATAGATCTGGTAATAGCTAAGCGATTCTCCTAACCTAATGACGTAAGACAGTGCATAGTTCCGGTGACGGGTTTTATTTTGATTGGGTGTTATTGCGTCATGCTGGAATGCTCAAACTTTTTCTCGATTGCAGAGAGGTTATATAAGTACTGCACTGTCTGCTTGTATAGGAGAGATTTATGATGATTTTTGATGACGATCTTTGAACTGATTTTAGGACAGCGATCTTGTATGCAGTTGTTAATGTTTGCTGAATAAAGTTGGAAAACGTTATACGACGACTCCTGCCTTGTTGCTGAGTGAACAGGCTGAATCGGCTATTGATAAATAGTCGTGTAACACTTTCTCGTTTTGTAAAAAAAAACACCTTAGTCTACTAGTACCCTCTTTCGCAACGGTGCAGTTGTTCAGAATCAGCCTATGCATAACGAAATGAAGAATGAAGGAATGAAGCCGGTTATATTCAAAGATGGGACAAATTCAAGTTACCGCTGTGTCCAACTGCTGAAAATTATCCAGTCTTTATTCTATTCAATTTGTTTGTTTGGTTGGTTGGTGTTTTTTTTAAAAATCTATTCGAAGTGTAAAATGAAAGTATAGTTCAATGGAAGAACAATATCTGCTACTATAGATCGAAACAGTGGGACAAAAAGGTCTTTGTTTAATGCATGATGTAAATTTTAAGTTGTCCCGATTTCAAAAAGTGGCTTATAGAGCAATTGAAAGCATCATGGACGAGCCTAATAATATTCGATCATCGATTTTGGGTAAGCAAACTATATAAATTATTAATCGTCCATCCGCCCTTGCCACATAACCCCCGATAGTTCAACTCTAAATAAACTGATTGGGTGTTTGGGATTGTGGGATATGAAAAGGCTAACAACAAGCTAAGTCAACAGACAAAAAAAGTTCGTCTTAAGGCGCTCCCTTGTTATCTCCATCTTTCTATACGTTTGAGGAACATGGACCCTCACAGCAGATCTACAACGAAGAATACAAAGCATGGAGATGAGGTACTACAGAGGAGTTCTGGGCATTTCCTATACCCAACACATCACAAACAGCGACGTCCGACAGACCATCACACAAGCCATTGGACAACACGCGGACATGATCACAGTGGTGAAAAAACGGATAACCCGATAGTAAGGCCACGTCTCCAGAGCATCAGGCCTTGCAAAGACCATCCTGTAAGACATGGTGCAAAGAGGCAAAAGAAGAGTGTGACAAGGCGTGCAATCGCACCTCTGAGCCTGGCTGCAAGGATCCCACCCGCACGCTCAGCCAGCCATCATTTCTCCTTAACCAGCCATCTCGAGCAGGCCCGCTCGCCCAGTCGCCTAAGCCCCGCCCCCCGGGGCATCGCCTTAAAGTCTGCCACAAACCCTGGCATAGTGTCAGACCCCAGCATTCCTGCCTCGAAGTCACAACCTGTCCGAAAACACGTCTCCATCACCGAGTGACCTCTGAGTTTCGACAGTACCCTTGTGCTTCCACCCGTCTTAAGTCAAGGTAAGAGAGGGAACTTACTCTTTGTCATATAGCAGACCCATCACCCGTCGTTCGCCCATCATGTTCATGCGTCCTGTCAATATGTATGTTCATGTCTATAGTTTTGCCTTGATGTGTTGCTGTGACTTGTATTTATCCCTTGCACATATTTTCTACCTTGTATATGACCCATGACATGTTTGGATTTATGCTTGTATGCTCCGTCTGCCCCATGTGTAAATACCCCATGCCATGCTGTCCCTCCAAATAGATTAAAGTCCCCAGTACAGCCCAGACCTACAACCCCTTTGGCCTGTACCCCTCCATTTGCTTTCCCCCTTGCTCCCGATGTATAAATTTTGCCCTGTTGCCAACCCCATCCTAATGCGCCGAATGTATCTTATACTAGCGGCTGCCAATAAACTCCACTTTGGCCCAGTAAATCTAGTTGCATTGTTTGACTGTTGGTATATGCACTGGCTCAACCCCTGACCGGTCACACCAATTTGAATTCTGAGAAGGGCTATTATACCACAGGCCCTGAACCCACACTATCGCTATCCCCCGCTGATACAGCGTCTGTATTATATTACATATCATCTCCCAGTCGCTGACCCGCCGCAGGCCCCTGTCAACCCAGGAGGTCAATGAGAAGCGTGATTTGGGACTTCGCCATTTTCTAGACGGCTAGCCACGTAAGCCGATTTCTAGGCCTGTACCAACACAAGACAATCACTCATGGTCTATGAGTCATCGCGTGACCACTGACCTGCATCTTCGCACCCACGCTACTGACCGCGCCAACAAGCCAACCAGAGTATCCTGGACCCAACGCCGCACTGCAGTACAGAGCTAAGTGTTCTAGCCTACGAGAATCCCCACTCACCAGATTATCAGAGAGACTCTGGAAATCATACCGATACACTCTCGCCCTGTGATGAGATCAGTCTACATTCGCTCTAGTACCCCAATATTGACTACCCAGAATATCACCGAACTGCTCCTTATCGACAGACGCTTTGCCAATGACTCACGTTAGAATAATTTGACCTACACCCCCCACTTTGAATTATTAAAAGTGAATAGTTATAGAAATTACAATTACCCTGACTGGCCTTTGAATGTGAATTTCTTAACTAGTGTAGCCTTACTCTCCATCTCGTCTTTACTCTGTCTATCACTTATTAAGTTGGCCTAGCATTAATCTCTTGAATGTCATCGCACCATTATCCTATCAAAGGAGGAAATACAGCGCTAGAGATTAAGAGCTTAACCCCCATCCCCCAACCCCTCTCTTCGTGACATTAACTTTGGCGACCCCGACGAGACCAAAGACTTAGGTTTCCCCCTCCAACCCGACGAGACTAAAAGACTTAGGTTTCCCCCTCCAACCCAACGAGACTAAAGACTTAGGTTCCCACCCCAACTAGACGAGACTTAGGACTTAGCGTAAGTTCCACCCCAGCCCTCTAAGCCTAGTAGTAGATAGCATAGCCCCATAGGTCCCTTACTGGCTTTCCCGAGTGGTGGTATCTCAAAAGGCTTTTTCTTGCATTCATTTTTGTATTTTTGATTGATTGCATTTTGTCTTTGTGGTTGTGTTGCATTCGCCCCTTTGCAGTTTCATCGTAGCTCATCCCGCCCACCCCCTTGTTTTCCGTCAGTGTACCCCCTTGTGTGCGCCCCTCATTCCGGTTAGGACCTTTTTCAGGGTAAGTTACCTCCCTTACCATGGCCGACCGGGGAGAGCTTGCGCTTAAGTACAAGAGTATTGGCGAGAGCTTAGGGCTCGCCGGCACCGAACTCAAGGACTACGTCCTGGCTAACGTAGATGCTGACGTGGCAGAGGAAAAGTTGAAGAGGGAGGAGAGGGCCAAGGAGCGAGAGGCAAAGAAAGAGGAGGAGAAGGAGCGCATCGCCGCGGAAGAACGGGCCGCCGCCCGGAAGAGAGAGGAGGAGAAGGAGCGCATCGCCGCGGAGGAACGGGCCGCCGCCCGGAAGCTTGCAGAGGAGGAGAAAGCCGCCGCCCGGAAGCTTGCAGAGGAGGAGAAAGCCGCCGAGCGGAGAAGGGAGGAGGCGAAGGAGAGGATAGCAGAGGAGGAGAGAGCCGCCGAGCGGAGAAGAGAGGAGGCGAAGGAGAGGATTGCAGAGGAGGAGAGAGCCGCCGCAAGGAGGAAGGAGGAGGACGAGAGGGTCGCGGCACTTGAAGAGAAGAGAAAGGACAAGGAGCTTGAACGGCGCCAAGCACTCCTCCAGCTTGAGCGCGACCGCCGCGATTTGGGTATCGCATCGCCCGCTAGCGAAGACTACTCGCTCATCGCCCCCAGCTTCGCCGCCCGCACCGGAATACCCGCACCCCCCCCCCCCCCCCCCCCCCGCCGATTCCGGGGATGAACTTTCCCCTGGACCCATTCGTCGAACGAGACGAATCGATTGAAGTCTATCTCGCCCGATTCGAACGAGTCGCGGGAGAAAACGGTCTTGACCCCCAGTACTGGTATCGCAAGCTCAGTCATGGCCTTAAGGGGAAGGCCTACGAGATTCTGGCCAAGACACCGACTTCCGAGGAGGGAGACTACCCCGCCCTCAAGAGAGCCCTCCTGCATGGTTTTGAGCTCTCAGGTGAGCACTACCGCAAGAATTTCCGGAACTCCCGGAGAGAGAAAGGGGAGAAGTTTACGCAGTTTGCCGACCGTCTAGCTACGCTACGGGACAAATGGATAGAGCAAACTGACGAACCAAAGACATACGACGGACTGCTAGAGTTGGTGCTTGCCGAGCAACTCCGAGGGACAATGCCAGCGGAACTTCGGACATTCGCCGCCGAACAGGGCGCCGCTCGCCTTGAAGATCTGATCATCGTCGCGGACCGTTACCTCACCGCCCATCCCGACGACAGACAGCCTCGCCGTGATCCCCCCGCACCCTCGTCGCCAGATACCCGCCACCAGCCTCGCCGGCCAATCCCGCCAGCGAACCACCGTCCACAACCGCCCAAAGGACGCCCGAACCCCGGAGCAGAGCCAGGGAAGCGGAGCACAGAGCTCTACTGCGGCTACTGCCAGCGCCGAGGACACACCCGGGAGAAATGTTTTCGCCGCATCAGCGACCAGCGTCGCAAACAAGGTACCGTACTAGCCCTACGCCAAGTTACCCCCGACGGGAAACCGGTAACCCCCCGTCGTCACTCCCGCCGATCGACCGGCCGTCACCGAGCAAGTGACTGTCAACAATCGCCCAGCCCACTGTCTATACGACACTGGACTTACCTTCGACGCCGTCGTCCGCCGCTCGCTCATCAGGGACCAAGACCTGACCGGCGAGACTATCACCCTGAAGTTGGCCGACGCGTCACAACCCAGCACCACGCTCCCTATAGCCCGGATCCAAGTCGCCAGCCGATACGTAACGGGGACCATTCAAGCTGCCGTGATGGACCAGCCCCTGTACGACCTGATTTTAGGATGCCGATACGTGTTCTTGGGGATGCCGCCCCAGCCTGTGGAGTCGATGGCCGCCGTCCAGACGCGCGCCCAGGCGAAAACAGCCGCGACACCACCCCCGATACCCAATCAGATGCCGGAACAGATCCGGAAGGCCCAAGAAAACGACGTCACCCTCCGCAAGTGCTACGGAAAGCTTCCCGCCGCACGCACTCCCCCCAAGTCCGGGGACTTTTTCGTCGAAGACGGACTCCTCTTCCGTCAGAAGGACGACCATTCCCAACTCGTCGTGCCTGCGACACTTCGCCCCCAAGTCCTGGAACTTGGCCATAGCATGCCCCTAAGTGGACATATGGGCATAGGAGCGACCACTCTACGCATCAGCGCTCAGTACCACTGGCCCGGGATGACCGAAGACGTGAAGCGCTACGTCAAGTCCTGTCGCCAGTGCCAACGATACTCGCCCCGCCATCACCCCGTCCCGGTCACTATCAGCCCCACCGTCGTTGTCGGAACACCCTTCCAACGAGTGGCAGTCGACATCGTAGGACCCCTCCCGCGGACCAAGAAGCGGAACCAGTACCTACTAACCCTTGTCGACGCCTGCTCGATGTGGTGTGAAGCCGTCCCTCTACCGAAGATCGACGCCGCCCGAGTCGCCGACGCGCTCGTCACCATATTCACACGAGTCGGATTCCCGGACAACATCTTGACCGACAACGGGTCCCAGTTCACCGGGAAACTCATGCAAGAAGTTTTTCAACTACTCCGCATTCGCCATATCCGGACTCCACCCTACCACCCCGCTAGCAACGGACAGGTCGAGCGCCTAAACGGGACTCTCATCTCGATCATCCGCAAGATCGCCGACGAACAGCCGGAAGCGTGGGACACATACGTCGCGTCAGCGCTCTTCGCGTATCGAGAGACCCCGCACACCTCCACCGGATACACGCCTTCCACGCTGCTTTTTGGAAGACCCCTTTCCGGACCTCTAGCCGCCTTGCGACGTAGCTGGACCGACGCCAAACTGGACGAGGCACCGGTCGACGCAACGAAATACGTCACGAAGCTCCAAGAAACCCTCAAGGCCACATGGAAAGCCGCCTCCGCCAACCTGAAGAAGGCGAGAGAAAGACAAGCCCGCTACCACAACCGCCGCGCCCGGGACCGAGAACTACAGGTAGGAGACCAAGTCCTACTGCTTCTCCCCAGCGGCACAAACAAGCTAGACATAGCTTGGCAGGGACCCTACCCGGTGCTTGAGAAGCTCTCACGTACCACTTATCGCATCGAGGTAGGCGGAAAGCCCAGGACCCACCACATCAATCTGCTCAAGCGATACCTGGAGCAACCTGCACCCGCCCCCGACTCACACTCGCTACTCACGGTCGCGCTGGCCGTCGAAGTGGATGGCACAGAGACCGGCGTCGCCGAATTTCCGCTAAAAGGGAAGGAATCCTTCCGGGACGTCTCTCTGGACCCCTCACTCCCCGCCGGCCAGCAACGCCAACTACGCGCCATCGTAGCAGAATACAGGGAAGTCCTCACCGACATTCCTGGGAGGACGGACCTGGAAGAAGTTCGACTAACCCTGACGGACCCCACTCCCGTCCGACAGATGCCGTACCCCGTCCCACTTTCCCAGCAGCAAGTAGTAAGAACGGAAGTAGAGGCTCTGCTACAAGCCGGAGTCATCGCTCCCTCCCGTTCACCCTACAGCGCAGGAATAGTTCTATCACGGAAGCCCAGCGGAGAACATCGCCTCTGTATCGACTTCCGGCAGTTGAACCTTGTAACCCAGTTCGTGCCCGGACCCCTATCCGACCCTACAGACTTGTTTGCAAAGCTACAATCCGCCCGATACTTCTCCCGAGTGGATCTGAGCAAAGGCTTTTACCAGATTCCCGTGCACCCTTCATCCCGCCAGTACCTGGCCTTCAGCACGATGGACGGCCACTATGAGTTCAACGTTCTGCCGTTTGGTCTGCACAATGCCCCAAGTATTTTCAGCACGATGATGCGGAAGCTGTTGGACCCCCTCCACTGTCCGTTCGTACACTCTTTCATGGACGACATACTCGTCGCAACGGAGACATGGGAGGAGCACCTGCGAGTGGTGCGCCAACTCTTACGCCGCCTCAGAGAAGCTGGCCTCACTGCCCGGCCGACCAAATGCCAGTTCGGCTACCAAGAGCTGGAACTCCTTGGCCACACCATCAGCCATGGACAGCTCCGGCCTCTGGAAAAGACCGTCCAGCGCCTTCGAGACGCGCCACGCCCCAAGACCAAGAAAGATGTTCAGTCCTTCCTGGGACTGAGTGGCTTCTATCAGAAGTTTGTACCCAGATACAACGGAATCGCCGCGCCACTATCCAGCCTAACCCGGAAAACCGCACCGGACCGAGTCCTCTGGACCCCGCAATGTGAAGCTGCCTTCCAGGAGCTCAAGGACAAGCTGACGTCCCAGCCAGTCCTGCGACTCCCCAACCACGGACAGCCCTTCGTCCTGCGCACAGACGCCAGCGACGTAGGCCTCGGAGCCGTTCTACTCCAACGGGACTCCGCGGACGCCCCGACGCTCTTCCCCGTCGCGTACGCCAGCCGGAAACTCAAGCCGGCCGAACAGAATTACGCCACGTCGGAGAAGGAGTGTCTCGCCCTCGTCTGGGCAGTCCAGAAGTTCCAACTGTATCTCTACGGCTCGCACTTTACCGTCCAAGTGGATCATCAGCCGCTTTCCTTCTTGGCGACATCCAAATCGCTCAACGCCCGGCGGATGAGGTGGGCTCTGCTGCTCCAAGCATACTCTTTCCAGCTGGAGCACATCCCAGGAAAAGACAACCACGGCGCAGATTTCCTCAGCCGTCACCCCGCAACCGACTCCAGCGAGTCGCCCCTGAGGGCCGACGCCCCAGCCTTCATTCCCGCCGCCGCCCACTAACCGTAGCCGAAACCCGGCAGCTCCGCGGACCCCAGCCTTGGGCATCCGCCATCGACTACCCGGAACCCTGCATCGCCCCGCATCACCCGGATCATCGCAAACCATCGTCTCACCCGGCAGCCGACCTCAGAGCTGATTGGCCGCGTCTTAGTCGAGGCCTACGACCTCGCCTTTTTCCTTGGGGGGGCCTCTGTGACAAGGCGTGCAATCGCACCTCTGAGCCTGGCTGCAAGGATCCCACCCGCACGCTCAGCCAGCCATCATTTCTCCTTAACCAGCCATCTCGAGCAGGCCCGCTCGCCCAGTCGCCTAAGCCCCGCCCCCCGGGGCATCGCCTTAAAGTCTGCCACAAACCCTGGCATAGTGTCAGACCCCAGCATTCCTGCCTCGAAGTCACAACCTGTCCGAAAACACGTCTCCATCACCGAGTGACCTCTGAGTTTCGACAGTACCCTTGTGCTTCCACCCGTCTTAAGTCAAGGTAAGAGAGGGAACTTACTCTTTGTCATATAGCAGACCCATCACCCGTCGTTCGCCCATCATGTTCATGCGTCCTGTCAATATGTATGTTCATGTCTATAGTTTTGCCTTGATGTGTTGCTGTGACTTGTATTTATCCCTTGCACATATTTTCTACCTTGTATATGACCCATGACATGTTTGGATTTATGCTTGTATGCTCCGTCTGCCCCATGTGTAAATACCCCATGCCATGCTGTCCCTCCAAATAGATTAAAGTCCCCAGTACAGCCCAGACCTACAACCCCTTTGGCCTGTACCCCTCCATTTGCTTTCCCCCTTGCTCCCGATGTATAAATATTTGCCCTGTTGCCAACCCCATCCTAATGCGCCGAATGTATCTTATACTAGCGGCTGCCAATAAACTCCACTTTGGCCCAGTAAATCTAGTTGCATTGTTTGACTGTTGGTATATGCACTGGCTCAACCCCTGACCGGTCACACCAATTTGAATTCTGAGAAGGGCTATTATACCACAGGCCCTGAACCCACACTATCGCTATCCCCCGCTGATACAGCGTCTGTATTATATTACAGACGGGTTCCTGTACCGGGCGAATCACCCCGGCCTTGAATCATCTCCCAGTCGCTGACCCGCCGCAGGCCCCTGTCAACCCAGGAGGTCAATGAGAAGCGTGATTTGGGACTTCGCCATTTTCTAGACGGCTAGCCACGTAAGCCGATTTCTAGGCCTGTACCAACACAAGACAATCACTCATGGTCTATGAGTCATCGCGTGACCACTGACCTGCATCTTCGCACCCACGCTACTGACCGCGCCAACAAGCCAACCAGAGTATCCTGGACCCAACGCCGCACTGCAGTACAGAGCTAAGTGTTCTAGCCTACGAGAATCCCCACTCACCAGATTATCAGAGAGACTCTGGAAATCATACCGATACACTCTCGCCCTGTGATGAGATCAGTCTACATTCGCTCTAGTACCCCAAATATTGACTACCCAGAATATCACCGAACTGCTCCTTATCGACAGACGCTTTGCCAATGACTCACGTTAGAATAATTTGACCTACACCCCCCACTTTGAATTATTAAAAGTGAATAGTTATAGAAATTACAATTACCCTGACTGGCCTTTGAATGTGAATTTCTTAACTAGTGTAGCCTTACTCTCCATCTCGTCTTTACTCTGTCTATCACTTATTAAGTTGGCCTAGCATTAATCTCTTGAATGTCATCGCACCATTATCCTATCAAAGGAGGAAATACAGCGCTAGAGATTAAGAGCTTAACCCCCATCCCCCAACCCCTCTCTTCGTGACAAAGAGGGAGTCAGAAAAAGAGATAGGCGGAAAACATTTCAGAATGGACTGGCTTGACACTGAGCCATGAAGGTTGCTGAAGACAGAGAAAAATAGAATGCGCTGGTTAAACGTTAATCTGTGCTGCCCCAACGACTTTGGAATTACGGGATAGGATAGGATAGAGCAGGATCGGAAGGACTCTATCGGAAAAAAAACTATTTCTGGCCAATGCAAAACAAAAAAAATTGATGCTACAACAGCATGCACAAAGTCCTTTTAAAATGATTTACCAAATCCAATCCAGAACAATACAAAACGACTTTATTTGTTTCACACCGAGCAATTGCAATTAAAATGGCGGCAAGTAAAACAGACCAGAGGTAAACATTTCACATAAAAACGGTACACCAAAACAGTACGAATGACGCTGAGCTGACAAAGCCGCACTCTTGCGCGAGCGCCTCGTTATCCTTATTAAAGGACGGGGGGGAGGGGGGGGGGGGAGGGGAGGGGGAGGATTTTTTTTGGGGGGTAGGGGCCACATGTACATATCCTTAGTATTTTCTCTCAGAGAGGAAAAGAGCCTCGCACAGTAGGCTATATGTGTGCGGAAGGCGAAGGCAGATTGACTAGAAGAGAGAAGAAGAGATCACAGTAAAGATGTAATCTGTAAAAATTACTTCTCTGCCTGTCGAGCTAACGACCTCCCATCGTTTGCTCTTCCTTTCGCGGATCCATCAGGACATCCTGAGCATCAGGAGATTGCATGCACCACACTCATTCTGCTACTGCTGAATCTATCAAAACAGTTAGTCAGTCGTCGGTTTCCTAAGCACGAAAGTCGCGGGTTCGATTCCCGCAAGGGACGAACTTATGTACTAGGTATGAGACTTTTCAGGTCACTGAGGGTTTTCTCCGGTTACTCCTGTTTCCTCCCTCCCTGTAATGATGTTACAATTCTACAATTTCAAGAAAATAAAATATTTTCTCTCCGTCTTCTAATAGCGACTTGCTGTTTCACCTTGGGGGTGCCGGGGGTTTCAGTATAAATAGTATCCCCACTTTCTGGAAATTAAATGCTTTAAATTCCCACTTTCGCTGTCTTTCTCCTTTGTTCTTTCTCATTCCAGCTCTGTTCTATCAATCTACTATACTATCTTCTTCTTCGCTAGATCAGTCACCTACCTTGTTTTCTTGAAAAATCTTCCGGGACAAAACTCCTCATTTGTGTGTGAGGTCTGTTGGATCAGCTTTGGAATATTGGACGCTTTCTGCCAAATGGTCACTGGGGCTTCCTATGATTTTATTATTAGGCAATGTAGGCAGTTTATATGTATGTTTTTTGTTGATATTTTATAATGATATTTGTATTCTATTTTGTTTTTTGTAAACGGGGGTTCGATAAATTAGAGTATAGCCTCAGCGTCTTCTGCGTGGGATGTCTTTATTGTAAAGTGATCGGCTGGTGGAGTGCCTTCAGTGTTACCACTAGGGTTGTTTCGGCAGATCTTTTATGCGGATCTGAGGTGTGAGTCCTCTTTTAGCGAAGTTTTGGTCTTGATTTTGTGGTCCTGACTCGGCTGTTTGCAGTCCGCTGGACCCTGCAAGCAAGGAATAACTTACCAACTAACCACACGTTTGAGTGATGAATATGTCTTTGTTGTGTACCTAGGAGTGGCTTTGACCAAGGAATAAAGCGCGTAAACATCTCCAGTATTGCCCTTGTTGATATTATTACATTTCCGAAAAAATAGTGTTATTTGTACGGTAGACTAGAACATATACGTTCCTTGGTCTGGAGCAGGAAGTTAACATTTCAGTTCAACTCAGTGACTTCATCCCAATTTTCTGTTGTTTGTGGTGTGCTTGTTTTAATCCCTGAAGTCTTTTGTGTCTCATTGCTTTTGTACCGTTATGTTGATCCAGTGTAAGCTGCACACACATTTCCTTGTGTTTTCATGGGGACAATAAAGATTCTGTTTCTGATTCTGATTGTGATTTTGGTTTTCTTCTCCAGACCTCAGATTCAAATTTTAATTCACTTCAATAGAAGATTACATTTTGCGCAGTGAGATATAAAAAGGGGTGAAATAAAATACGCATACGCATTTATTGCACACACGCGCGCGCGCATACTCCCTTCTTTTAACAATGAACATGTTTCAACTACAACTTAAGTAGGCTGAAGAAGGCAGTATGAATGATGCTGTCGAAATATACCAAGGTAAATAATAGAATTTGAGTCGAGATATACCTACACATTATGACCACTCCAGCTACTGGAAACATATACTCTACTATTCGGAATGTAATTTTATAGATTCAGTTAGATTTTAGCGGATCCATTCAAGATTGTTTTAATTTGGTTTGTTTGTAATAAAACAAAACAAAAGTTTCAAAAGTTCCAGAGTCTGAGTGTAGAAATTCCTACCTCATCGTGGTTTTGTATCGAGACTAGAGTACGGGCAACATCACTGGCCAATGGGAGAAACTATTATCATATTGTTGGGGTACTTTACCGTGCCGCGAAGGCGACACGCGGGACGTGGAACACTGTACAAAGAGTTTTGACAGAAAGTCGACTCTTATCTTTCTTCGCCGTCGAGAATTAGTTTTAAAAAATCGTTACAGCAGAAAAAAAGGTCATATTTATTTAAAATGCAGAAACAAGAACTAAATATTCCATGTTAGCATTCCCACGAGGCTGTTTTTCTTCTTCGAAAATTTAAAATAAAGTCTACGTACGTAACATGTGTTTGGTTTTCGTGTACTTTCTGTCTCAGAAAGTTGATAAAAATCTTGAAATAAATTTCAAAAGGCGATGTTACAGTTATGCGAGTGCGAAAACGGAAACAGAAACGCGAACGAAATTCGAACCAAAACAACAATTAAATCACACCGCAGGAGTGATCCGATTTTAGCGGAAATCCCAAAAAAACATTGTCCGCAATCCTGAAAATGCATCTCAATAGCGGCAACAGCGATTCTGTTTCGCGTTTGTTGATGTTTGCGCGCAAAATTCGGCGGATTTTATTCTGTTTTCCCTCCTATTTAAAGTACGCGTAGCTTCTTCTAAGCAAACTGTAGGTTTTTAACGTATGTTTGTGTTTGTTTGTTTCATTCACTTTACGTCTTTTCATCGAGGTGAGAATGGGTTAGAATGTTCTGGCGTGTGGGTGTGGATGGGCTATGAAGATGAGACGTTGAGTGAGGTCTGAAAAGCGATCCTTATCTTCTGAATGCATGTAGTTGAAGCTGGATGGCGCATTGCTCCATCCCTGCAGAATGCTCCCTTCCTCGTGTTCACTGGACACTCACAATGCGATCAGGAGGTGGTCGTCTGCATGCTAAGATGTTTTATAAGAGAAGCCCTACCGCTCTGCTATCCCCGTGCAATCTCAGCTCGTTTTTGGAACTTGAGTGTCGATGTACCTATACAGTGTCACGTTTTGTGCTACCGAATACATTGCCGACATGAATTATTCTTCTTAGCTTGACCTTATTGCAACTGACTTCGTGGCGCCCGCTGAAATCCCTTTGCCTTTTGAAGCTGCTTATACGCTTATTGTAGAGTTTTTACCTTAATAATGTGGATTACTAAACTCTTGTATGTTCATATTGTCGAGAGTAAAGGATTATGTTTTTTGGGGGAGGAGGGGAGTGAGAGGGGTGGGGTTGGGAGAGGGGGGGAAGAGTTTAGACTCATTGTAAGAGTGTCATTATACAGGGTGTTCCAAAAGTCTTGGGCACATTTGAAGTCCCCATATCTCAATAACTATGAATGGTAGTAAGATAACAGTTGTGCCATTTTAAAGCTAATTACATTAAGTTTTTTGTAAAGCTGTTGATTTTTTTATTTCTTTTCAGACCCATTAATGGCGTTCACTCAAACAGAAAATGTAGGGACGCGTTTGGCAAGAATTTGACTATCGGCTTGATGTGTGTCGTGTGACCAATGGTGCTCACATTGAACATCTTGAACATTCCATGTAAAACTTGAGATTACAAGCTTTCTGAATTTACCAGATGCGTTTTTATATCCTTTATAGTTTCGGAAATATTCAATGTCAAAATGTGCCCAAGACTTTTGGAACACCCTGTATGTCGTAATGCGTTAGTAGTATCTGTGGTTCTAGTATAAATTGTGCTCAGTCGTCTAGGCGTCAGGCTATGCGCTCAAAGATTGTAGTTGGGCGCTTCGGCCGGCTTGAGTTAGATTCTGTATCGGCCAGCGCCTTGAGCAGCCCTTGAGCTGGAAAAGCGCTATATAAAAGTGATTAAATAAATAACGATTGAAATGAAATAAAACAAACCGGCCAGTCGCATAGGCATCCTAACACGATTTTATTGGTAGGTGAAAAGCAAGGTGAAAACTAATCTATCTGGGGTAAATTATCCAAGTTGTTATGACGGAGCCTATTAAAGTTTGTTAATCATTATAATTAATGTGATCGTACAAAACAACAGACGCAAAAAAAACGTTCAAGAAAACGTGGTCGCGCGTGTATAAATCGATGCTGCGATATATAACACAGCCAAGTCTTTATTCACACAAAGAGGGGCCGGGTAGCTCAGTTGGTAAGAGCGTCTTGCTAGAAACCGAAAGGTCGCTGGTTCGAATCCCGGATTGGTCAACGTGTGATCATATTATTTTCCCCTTTACCAACAACTGGCCCGCTGGTGTCAGTATAAATCGGTCCAGTAGTCACCTATATGCGAAAGTGTCGTGTGACTATAATCTACAAACAAACAAACATTCACACAAACAATGCGTTCAAATTTATCGTTTACACCGCTGTAATGATACTATTCACCTATTTCATCTAGACAGAATTTTAACTTTTAAAAAATCCCTTCCAGTATAAAAAGACAATACCGACCTTATTAAAAGAAACAAAATTCGAATCAAATAAAAGGCGAGAGAATTCGTCGATCTATTTAAAGGTCAACCACAGTGCTCGGTCAAAAAGTTTCTGCTTAAAGAACTTTACTAAATAATACCAGATGCAAAAAATTCGGTAAGCAAAGCTCTATCGTTTAATAGATATCGATCACTGAAAGTGGGATTTCCTACCTGTAATTAAGGGTAAGGGAAGTAATACTCTAAAACGCAGCTATCGCTGATCTTCCCCTCGCAGTGACGTCAGCGGCTGTAGACAATGGCCGATTGCGAAGAAGTTACAAGCGAGACAAGCAGTGTTTCTTCACTCGATCTGTCGTGTTACAGCAGTGCTCTCTTCTGTTAGAAACGAATTCGACCCCCCGAGTACTAATTGTAATAATAAACAAATAATTATAAGACCCGTGAATACATAACCTCTTCAGGGGCGGATCAGTTAGTTTTTTTGGGGGGGGTTCCAAAATTCGTATAAAAATATAAATAAATAAAATACATAAATACATAAATATATATATATATATATATATATATATATATATATATATATATATATATATATATATATATATATATATATATATATATATATATATATATATATATATATATATAAACATAAAATAAATAATATATATATATATATATATATATATATATATATATATATATATATATATATATATATATATATTAGTATTTATTTTATGTTTATTTTTTTTTATAATTGTATTCTCTCTCTCTCTCTTTCTCTCCTTCTTCTTCTTCTTTCTTTTCCTTTTTTTTGGGGGGGGGCCGGAAACCCCCCCTCGTCCGCCCCTGCGTTCCCTTTTCTGAAAAGCTCCTCTGACTTTCCTCACACCCGGCAAGTGATAGCAGACGATGGATGTGTAGTAGCCACTGTGACTGTAGTTGAAGTTGAAGCAGTACTAGTAGGCCTACTACTAGTAACTTGAATCACTGTTGCTGTTGTTGAGGCTTTGGATCGTTGGAACAGAGATAGGCTTTAATGTCTGTATTGTTTTCATCCCAAAGCTCCGCATAAAAGTGGCACTTGGGGGGTAGCAGTCTTCAGCGAAGTGTTTTGCGCAAATTGCTGACGACGCACAAATCTCACCCACTTATTTCGCACCCCTCGTCCGCCCCTGCGTTCCCTTTTCTGAAAAGCTCCTCTGACTTTCCTCACACCCGGCAAGTGATAGCAGACGATGGATGTGTAGTAGCCACTGTGACTGTAGTTGAAGTTGAAGCAGTACTAGTAGGCCTACTACTAGTAACTTGAATCACTGTTGCTGTTGTTGAGGCTTTGGATCGTTGGAACAGAGATAGGCTTTAATGTCTGTATTGTTTTCATCCCAAAGCTCCGCATAAAAGTGGCACTTGGGGGGTAGCAGTCTTCAGCGAAGTGTTTTGCGCAAATTGCTGACGACGCACAAATCTCACCCACTTATTTCGCACTTCTTCGTTTTTTGGAAACCTATGCAATGTTATCCCATCCGCTTGTTTGTTTGTACAACCTCCAACGGCACAATATAGGCCACTGCTCTTCGTTTTCCTACGTTTTGGTAGAGAAGTTTTTTGTTTGTATGTAGATTATAGTCACACGACACTTTCGCATATAGGTGACTACTGGACCGATTTATACTGACACCAGTTGTTGGTAAAGGGAAAAATAATATGATCACACGTTGACCAATCCGGGATTCGAACCACCGACCTTTCGGTTACTAGCAAGACGCTCTTACCAACTGAGCTACCCGGCCCCTGGTAGAGAAAGGGCACTATCGGACTCTATATTGTCTCCAGCAGTTGACGTCACGAGCCATGTGGTCACGTGAGCGGGCTTTTCGAAGGTGCAAAAGTTTATTCGAAGTAGATTTTATTAAATATTAAAAAAAGCAGCATTTTTCGGAAAAAAGTTGTTTGGCATGTGACTTCTTTTATTATGTAGATATTTTGTGCTCAATTTTATATTTCAATGATGTTGACCTTTAATGCTCAAATACAAGCAAATTATTCTGTTGTTTTTTTGTGTGTTTTTTTTTAAATTAATTAATTACAAAAGCGCGTGACATGACCTTAAAAAAAAGTTGAGTATAGCGCCCTATCCTTTAACTTAATAACCTTTAATTAAAACACGGACCAAGGTCTGAGATGAAGAGTGAAGTTAATAGTGGGGGTTTCTAGTCGGGGAAGAGTGGGAGAGGGTGACGTAAGAGCAGAGAAGACAGGGGTCATCATTACAAAATGGGGGCATCGAAAGGGGGTGAGGCCTTGTCAAGTCAAGACATCTTTATTCATACCAACAATGGAGATGATGATGAACATTGAGGTTTATCGTCTACACCCACCATTAGCGATATGGCAGACGGGGATAACCATCCCAGGGAAAGAGGGGTAGGGACCTGAATCAACACTGACCCACCAAAGCAATCATACTGCTAAAATGGACAGTGAAAATGGCCACATTTTATATCGCCCACCACGGGATTCGAAGCTGGGTCATCGGTGTGCCAGGCGAACGCTCTACCAATTGAGCTACGGCGGTGGGACACAATGGAGAATTAAGCGTAGCTCATGCATTGCGTCTTGGCAGAATAATATAAAATACAATAATACGATTACATAAAAATAAAGCCATTCTAGTATTACAACCTTGACGCAGCTTTTAGACTGGAGAAGCCCTATATGAAAATATAGTATTACCTATATGAAAACGATTAAAGAAAGAAAGAAAGAAAGAAAGAAAGAAAGAAAGAAAGAAAGAAAGAAAGAAAAAAGAAAGAACGAAAGAAAAAAAAAGAAAGAAAGAACGAAGGAAGGAAGGAAAGGAAGAAAGGAAGGACTGAAGGAAACAATGAAAGAGCAAGTACAATTTTAAAGAAAGCATAACAGAAAATGATGGCGCGTTAGCTGAAATCGCAATTTTTTAAAAGTAGTCTAACGAAGTGAGCCGGGGATGGTTGGGTTTGGGTGCGGGATGGTGGTCATCAGGAGTGCTAACATAGGGTACAGAGGTTCCGTGGAATTTGGGGTGGCAGGGCAGACACCAGGATGCAAAACTAGTGTGGTGAGAAATGAAGCGTAAAACCCTTGCTCTGATCTGATGGTCGTTAAAGCCGGGAACGGTTCACGATTTGCCCACATCGGCACGTACCTAGTATCCCCATTAGGGCCAACTACCGTCCCATTGGGGCTAATCCAACTGCAGGAAGGACATTCTGCTACACACATCGACTCTCTCTCTCTCTCTCTTCTCTCTCTCTCCCTCCCTTTTTTTACAACGATTAGGAAATTCTAAGAAATTCGGATTTCCAGATTCAATTGTTTCTCTAGATTTTGTAAAGTCACATTTGTTATTAGCAGTATACCATATAAAACATTTTCTCATAGGATTGCTGGACGTTGTGTGTAAGAGAAAGTGAGAGAGAGAGAGAGAGAGAGAGAGAGAGAGAGAGAGAGAGTAAGAGAAAGTGAGAGAGAGAGAGAGAGAGATCCAATGTGCCTAAAAAACTTAAATAAATTTGCTTCTGACTTTTGTCTGTTAATAAAAAGACCTGAGATAAGAGAAAAATGATCAAACAATTCCAAAACATTTTTCATGTCCACCTCATCCTTCAAAAATAGTGTAATATATCGTCTGCATACAATAGTATCTGTATCTAAACATCTAAATCACAGTCCTTTTTATATGTTGACAGATCAATGCCTTTAATACAAGGACATGCTCTTAATTTTTACAGCAAGTAGTTCAAAAGATAGCAAGAACAAAGACCAGAGGTGAAAACGGACAGCTTGCCTTAATCCTGATTCCACAGCGAAAGACTGCGACAACCATCCACAGTAATTTACACAACTCTGTTACTTATTCATCAAAACTCATACCCAATGTACACAATATTTACCAAAGCCACGCATTTGAAATGCCTGCGATAAAAAAATCTTTAGGGAATCAAGGGTTTGTTTTGGACAGTAATAAAAAGAAATCTACCCTTGTAAAATCGGGAGAGCTTTCCTTCCCTGTTCCTTATTTCTAATAGAAAATCTTGGATATCAGCCTAGTCAAACTAGGGCCGTTTCGATATCCTTGTCGTCACATGACAAAGGAATATCGGAGATCCACAGTTCGTTGGTACAGTTTTATTGTCTTCTTTCAGAATGAAAGGATTTTTGTCAAATAATGTGACAGTATGGCCCCTAAGTTTCATCTCTTCAATCAAAAACTTATTTCTGGCTGTCCTATTGCTGATATAGATCCTCCAAAGTCCCCTAATATCTTGTGCCCCTGTTAAGCTTTTTGTCCCCGATACTTTTTCGGCTGCAAGACAAATTTCCAAAGCATCGATCTTAGTTGGGTTACTTGCACTCATAGACGTGTTAGATAAAAACCCCGCTTTTACAAGAAAAATGGTTCATCTAGCTTGAACGCCATACTGCAACAAGAGAAATAAAAGCAGCATTCCACCTGAGCCAAATAATCACAAATAAATCCAATGAGAACAATAATACATCCACCATTTTGAGCACAAACTAACACAGAAAGCCTTATGAATAAAAAAAATGCGAAAAAAAAAGAATACACTGTCATAAAATGCACAAAAACTGAAATTAATTATTATTAAAACAACGATCGTGATAGAATCACAATCGCGAGAGCGCAGTTCACGCGGATGTAATATATTTGATTGCAGTTTAATCGCCTGCTTTAAATTAAAGATGAGAGGGAACATCACACAAAATTAACCGAGCACAAGCGGAAAACAAAAACATGATGAAAGAGATGTATCTAACATTACGATCTTCGTTTCTTTTGGCAAAATCTATCGTTCATCACGGATTTGCCGTTTTTTCCCGTCTCTACATTCAACACTGAACAGAGTGCATCATCATCATCATCATCATCACATCATCATCATCATCATCATCATCATCATCATCATCATCATCATCATCATCGCCACCACCACCACCACCAAGTTCATCGCCCGCCCTCTCTCTCTCTCTCCATCGATTAGTTCGTCATAGCGTCGTAGCAAGGGTATCTCTTCAACAATTGGCGGAAAGAAAGGTGGTGATGACAAAAGGGAGCCAAAACAGCTATGCAAGGGAAGTCACCCTCATTGCCCTCGCAAGAGCCCTTGCTGCCAAAACGCGCCGCAAGAGTGCTCAACCCTGGCGGTCACGTGACTACAGGGCGCACCGATCCTTCCGGCGGCTTACTTCCGCTAACATCCACTTTACCGAGAAGGCACGAGCGGTTTCGAGAGCGCGCGAGAATGTATACAGGGTGGCGAAAACTATACAGTCCAGTGTTGTAGAGTCTATATTTTGCAGACTTTACTTGTAGCTGTCCAAGCTTGCAATATCGATCTGAAACAATTATATAAGTATCCAAATGTAGGCCCACTTCGTCATATCGTTGTTAGGGATTAAACTGTTTCATTGCGGTGGCTTAATTTAGTTAATGCAATCGCAAAGACCGGTTGCTTGTATGGCGGGAAAAAACATCACATTGTGGCCCTTACCATTAGGGTGGTGCGTAGCCCAGAGCTTTGGGCACACAGTAGATGTTTCAGGACCGGGTAGTACTTGGATGGGTGACCATAGTTGGAAGACAATCGTCGAACGACACAAAAAAATGAAACAAGCACACAACACAACCCAGTACACCCAGCTGTGAATGTGGGTACCTGGCTCTCTTTAGAACCGGGGAAGGTAAAGCAGCGAGGGAGGGGAGACGGGCGCCGCCATTGACACGGAGTTGTGCGCTATACAAGTGGACATTGAAGTGGATTGGAAATGGCGAAATCAACAAGATCGAAGGTTGTGTAAAAGAAAAGTCTGTGGCGTTACAGGGTCGTGTACCCAACAATTTATTTATTAATTTATTTAATCGTTCTTATATAGCGTTTTCCAGCTCAAGAGCTGCTCAAGGCGCTGGCCGATACAGGATCTAACTCAAGCCGCCCGAGACGCCCACCCGCAGCCTTTGGGCGCATGGTCTGACGCCCGGACAACTGAGCACAATCCTGGGCAGCCAGGGATGGGGGAGAAGGACCTAGGTGCATGCTGGATGTGTTCTTGTCACCGGCACTCACCCGTCTAGGACATGAGCCTCAGGATCTTTAAAGTCCGTTATGATGGAATGTATGCGACACAGACTAGACCTCGGTTTATACTCTCATCCGAAGGAGTAGGAAAACAGGAGTAAAGTGTCTTTCCCAGGGACACAACACAATGGCCCGGCCAGGGCTCGAACCCGGGACCTTCAGATCCGCAAGCCGAAGCTTATTAGACCACAGTGCCTCCCTATACGATGCTGCATTGCAAGGCATACTGGAATGTTTTAGGGTGGGGTGGATTAAAGGGATAATGATTATGTGTCACCCATGTGGTCGAAATTCGGGTAGCGCGGCAGCCGCAAGAGCAGCCCCAACCAGGACAAGAGGGGATAGGACAATATTTGAAAGAAAAAAAAACACTTATTTTTTTTTAAAAGACAGTCGCCAAAAATAAACACTCAATCAATTTCCAGGGAATTTATATCACCAGGACTTTGTCCCCGCGTGAGACATCCATTTGAGAAAGCACACATTCAATTAAAGGGTGTATCTTCCCTAGCCTTAAGGGTGTTCCTGCTATTTCCTTAGTCAATGGGCCTTAAGGTTCACAGCCAATGGGACGTGATAAAACAATAGGCTCTTTTAGGCCAGCGGCTTTTCGCTTTGGGTCCCAATGCATGCACAGATGGTAGAGTTGGATGTTGCCATGTTGAAGACTGCGAAACTTGGTGGCTCACTAATCCAGATTTTTTTAAAATCTCTCTCTAGTTGTAGTTCTTTTCAGAGACAAGCAGCTACGATGAGTGCATTGATAGAGGTGGCATCAGTATAATAAATAAATAATATTATAAGGATATTTATAAGGCGCTTTTTCTAGTAAGGAACAGTTCAAAGCTATTTCTCGTGCATTAATACACTCGCACATACATACTGATATTACGGTTGCGCCTCATGAGATCCAACCTGCACCGACTATCTCGCTAAAGTCAAGATTTGTTTTACGTCAACCGTTGAGAATTCAACCAATCAGAGACCCGGGCCTCAAACTACTGAATAACAAAAACTATTTCTTTAGAAAAAAAAACAAGAAGAACCTTGTTTACTGCAAAGACATTAGGTATGCTCAGCTCTAAAAGATGCCCATCGGAATCATCCTGAATGGCCCTGGATGATTCCGACAGGCATCTTTTAGATCAAGGACCAGTCACCTACCTTTTTTTAAGAAAACTCTTCCGGAACAAACCTCCTCATTTGTGTGTAAGGTCTGTTGGGTCAGTTTGGGAATATTGGGCGCTTTCTGCCAAATGGTAACTAGGGCTTCCTATGATATTATTATTTAGAAATGTAGGCATTTTATATGTATGTGTTTTGTTGATATTTTCTAATGATGTTTGTATTCTATTTTGTTTTTTGTAAACGGGGATTCGATAAATTAGAGTATAGCCTCAGCGTCCCCCGCGTGGGATGCCTTTATTGTACAGTCATAGGCTGGTAAATTGCCTTCAGTGTTACCACTGGGATTGTTTCAGCAGATCTTTTAGAGGTGAGTCCTCTTCCAGCCAAGTTGTGGTCTTGATTTTGTGGTCCTGATTCGGCTCTTTGCAGTAGTCCTCTGGACTCTGTAAGCAATGAATAACTAACTGAATGACCCAGTCTCTTACTTACGTGTTTGTTCACATGGAAGGGATACTAGACTTATAGCAACTAAACAAAAATGTAGTGGGCGCCCCTGGCGGCTTGAGTTAGATCCTGTATCACACAGCGCCGTGAGCAGCCCTTTGATCTGGAAAAGGCGCTATTTAAAAACAAATAAGTAAATAAAATAAATAAACCACACCTGTTCGCTCGGAACAGAGTCAAACTACAGAATAAATGACACTAGTTTTCCTAGGGCTGATTTATAGTACTGTCCTATAAATCTTTCCGAGTCCTTCTGGTCTGGTCTGGTCTGTGGATCACTCATGCATGCTACTCCAGACTCTCTCCAGGTCCTCTGGCAGAAAGGTTGCTAGTTACCGAGTACGTGTGATCTGAATATGCGATCAACAAAGCAAACTAATCGATTACCATGTCTCTGGGACTGTTGTACGCCCTTCCTTTTTCTTCCTCCTCCTTATAGTAGTGGCCATGTCATGTCGCTAGGGATGTAGCACGGAGATCCTCCAATAGATAAAGACGCTAGTCTTGCCAGTATTCTGCACCGATACGTGAAGATTCGACACACATAAAAAAACAAAATAAAAAGTGTCGCACCCGTCATTTTTTGCTGTTCTCTTATTTTTAAAATGTATCTTTTTGAAAGATACCCTTGAGCAACGGGATACAAGAAAATCAGGTACAATATCCACTGCAAAAAAATCAATTGCTTAAGTCTTCTATTTTGGAGACACGCTCATTTGCGGGAAAAAAAAGATCAAATTGCAAGGAATACGCCAAAATCAGAATTGATGCGTTTGCGCAGAATGAAAACTAATCCAATATTAACTCAATGTCAAATGAGTAGTTCAGACCTCCATATAAGATTACTTTCTGGAGGCTGGAAAATAATAATTAACGTATCGATTTCCACAAGTGTCTAATATTTGTATTGGCCAAGTAGAATGTGACTAAAACTGATATCGCATGTTCATTGACCAATCACAGGTGATGGTGTTTATAGCAAGCTGTGAAATCTACAAGTCGTAACAATACATGGCCTATTTTTTTTATGAATCGCAGTCTCCTATGCTTTTTCTGCAAAAGACTGAAAAACCAAACGGCCTTCTCGTATTTTCTAAGGCGCTAAAACAGCAAGGATTTATTCCCAAACCGTCAATAATTCACAAATACTACAGCAATGATGGTCTGAACAAAATGATGAGCCAAAAGGGCAAATGAAACTAGCATTTTTTTCATTGGCTGCCTAAGCTAGGGTTGACCCAGGCCTACGTTTTAAACGATGCGGAGACGAATCAATGAAATGAAACTGGAATGGGGAAAATGGGGTAAACAAGGTTGTCAATTATACACACCTGTGTCGTAAGCTGCCCTACGAACAATATCAAGTCTGCAGGGGAGATTACCCATCAGACCTGTACGTCATTCTTAAATGTATTTAATGTTATCAAATACAACATTTCATTTGTAAGTATCACTGAGAACAAGACCCTTCCCCAGTTGCACCCTTCTTTCGTAACATTCCCGATTGATCGGCTTAAACACGTGTGTGTGTGTGTGTGTATGTGTGTGTGTCCTTGTGATTATTGTATATAATAAACGATACGCCAAATTTTCACTGTATATTTTGTGAATAAAGATTTCTTGATTTGTTATAATCCCAATGCAGTTTTGTTGTTTTCACTTTCTTCTTAAAGCACGCAAAAATTGACTATTAAATCAATCAATAATGTAGCGTCTTATTTGACTTACTCTGTCTGTTTGATTCATGGGTGTTTCTGTCAAATATATGAAAAAAAAATCAATTAATATATCGATCTATCCACTCATCCATCCGTCCAATTATCTTCCTTCTTGGAACTTCAAAACCAAACAGCCAATCATATATTTGCTGTTCCACTTTAGCATCATAGCCGTGCAATTCACAAGATAAATACACCATCATTTCCTGGCAATGACCCAGCATCTCTATCGTCGTCTCTCCTTCTCTCTTTCCCACTATTGAGATCGTCTGTCTCTCAGTCTCTGTATCCAGAGTCCTTTCTTCTTTTGCGCTCCATCGCATCTGTACACACCCCTTCCTCACTCCTTCATGTCCCGCACCCCCACCCCTCACCACCTCTCCCATGCCCTGTACCCACCCTCATTCTCCGCTTGTCCATTGTTCCTACTTATTCTTTCCCTTTACTTTCTCGCGTGGAGCTATTAAGTTAAGATAGATCGTCTATTATGTGTTCTTTATGGAGTTCTCTTTCCCTCTTCTTCCCTCCCCTTTTTTTCTTCTTGTTTTTTTACACCGCCAATATCTTGTATAGTTTGAATTATGGATTTCAGTTGGCCCGTCCTTTCTTGTCTTCTCTTCTACCTCTTCTCCTCCATTCTTTCCTTCCTTCCTCTCTCTCTCTCTCTCTCTCTCTCTCTCTCTCTCTCTCTCTCTCTCTCTCTCTCAGCTTTTTTCCGGGCCTTAAGATCTGTTATCACGGGTTCTATCTAGCAAGCCTCAACCTTTCCACCCCCCCCCCAACCCCCGCTGTCCTTCGTCGATACATTCAAATAATAAAACTCTCTATCTTAGAATATCAAGTTTCGTTTTCCTCTGCCGTCGTCTCTTTGTTACGTTGAAACGCGAATGGTAGTACGTCGGAAACGTGTACGATAGATCTAATCGTTTCGTTTTGCAAAGTATTCAATAATGGAGTTTATTTACCTTTGATTTGAGTTTGCATTGTTGTTAGGAAAGGCTTTGTATAACGTTGATAATTTGCGTTAGTCGATATTATTTGAGAATCTTCTGGATATGCGTGTTTACTCTTGATAGAAATTTCCTGATACATGTAGAAGCAAGAGGTCGTTCTGGAAGATATAAAAATATGTATTGACGTAAGTCAGTGATGACGATCTTTTATTCGATTGGTGGCAGTACGTCATTTTCTACCATGTACGAAATCTTTCCGGAAAAGAGAGAGGTTATTTAATCGTGTGCCGAGTCGCTGTTGAGACAGTAAAGTTGTTGATAGTGATTTGGAAAGTTGCTGTGAAAGTTGTTGAGTTGAATTGAGAATTGTATGCAGTTGTTGATGTGTGCTGAATAAAAGTGGAAAACTTCATACGTCGACTTTGTGAATTGTATGCTGTTTGGACGGGCTGTGTGAATAAACGAATCTGAGTTACACAACTATCAGGAATTCAAGCATCGGGGCTGAATCAGATACTGATAGAAAACACCAACATCGAACTTGAGTGTAACATTTTGGGGGTCAAGCCGCGATTCACGCCATAGCCAAGGGTTCAACTGCTACAACAAGCGAGTCAACGTTACGAGAGGCAGTCATCGAGGGTAGCCGCCAACGAGTTGCGTCGAGAGGGGCCAACATACTGGGACTACATCACCGATAGGTTCGGGTTGACTGCAAGGGCGTGTAGTCGCTGAAGAGTTGCTTCGTGAGCGAACAACAGAGCGGGACTACGTGGCTGCCGCAGGACTACGTCGAGGGACAGTCTCGGAGCTACATCGCCAGTGTTACAGCGAGCGTCGAGCGGACGTCGCGTCTACTTCAGCACAGGAGCGTGTACATCAACACCAGCGTGGTGCAGCGTCGCATACGACGAGGACAGCGGGGCCTGCGTCAACGAAGGCGACTAGTGACAAGCATCAGCGCTACTGCAGAAAGCGTGCTGTTCTAGAACAGTCTAGAAAGGTACAGCACAGTCAAGAACTTTCCAGAAAAAAAGAACTTTCCAGAAAAGAACTTTCTAGAAAAGAACTTTCTTTAAAAGAACTTTCCAGAAGCATCAAGATGGCTGACTTCTGGCAGAAAGGGATTCAACTGAATCTAAAAGGGAAACAGCTGACGGAGTACGTCAAGTCCCAGGAGAGAATACAAGAAAGAGAATTAGAAGAGCAGCGTCGCCGTGAAGAAAGAGAATTAGAATTGAAGCGTCTGGAAATTGAACAGCAGCGGCAAGAAAGAGAAGAGCAGCGTAAAGAAAGAGAAGATGAGCGCAGGCGTGAGGAAAGAGAAGCTGATCGGCAGTTCCAACTAGAGTTGGCGCGCATCCAGCAACAGCAGCATGCGCCACAAGTTATCAGTGACAACACGGCTCCAAAATTGCCAGCTTTCGTCGACGGGAAGGACCAGATTGACTGTTATCTGGCGAGATTCGAAAGGTTCGCTGAAAGCTCTAACTGGCAACCTCAAGACTGGGCAATTCGACTGAGTGCACTTCTGACGGGGCAAGCTCTCGAAGTTTACACCAGACTGTCGAACGATGACGCCAAAAACTATGACGTCTTGAAAGAGGCCCTGTTGCAGTGCTACAACTTTACAGAGAAGGGCTACCGTAAACGCTTCCGTGAATGCCGGCCTAAGTCAGACGAGACGCCAAAGCAGTTTGTGGAGCGCCTGTCGTCATATCTACACAAGTGGGTGGAGTTATCAGGCGAAATGAAGTCTTACGACAGTCTCCATGACCTGATTGTGAAAGAACAATTTCTCAATGCCTGTCACAAGGACCTAGCGACCCACTTAGAAGAACAAAAGCTGCAGACGCTTAAAGATGTGACTGAGGCTGCTGAAAGATATCTCATCGCTCATGGGAAAACCCTGGGGCCACCCAGCGCGACGAAACATTTTCAGAAGACTGCAAACCATGGGAACCAGATCCAAGGAAGCCAGACGAGCCAGAGACAGACAGACTCCACGCCTCCTCCCAGGGAAGGGCATTCAAGGGGCTGTTTCACCTGCAACGCTACAGACCACAGAGCGGCTAACTGTCCTCAAAACAAAAGTAGCGGACAGCGGAGCAGTACGGACAACGCAGCGGCGGGCAACCGGCAGAGGCGGTTCTCCAATCAACGGCAAACCAGTAGATCTGACCATCAGGTGTGCGGCGGGAGCGTCATTCTTCCGAGTGAGACCGAGCGCACAGCTACCCCTGCGGACGTGCAAGAGTGCATGACCGATGGCCAACTTCTCCTTGCCAACGGAAAATCCATCCCCGTCGTCGCCAGCGCAGCTGTGACCGTCCAGAACATGCCTGTTTCAAAGGGACGCGTCGGAAATCATGAAGTGACTGTTTTAAGAGACTCTGGCTGCAGTGGGGTCATCGTCAGAGAAGACCTAATCGCTAAAGAACAGTTCACTGGCGATTCAAAATGGACACTTATGGCCGACAGCAAATGTTTGAAAGCGCCAGTTGCGAAGATTCATGTCAACACCCCTTTCTACATAGGCGAAGTCGAAGCGGTTTGCCTGAAGAAGCCGCTGTATGATTTGATGATCGGGAATATCGACGGCGCGAGACGACCCGACGACCCAGATCCAGAGTGGAGTCCTGCCTCAACCCAACGCGTCGAAGTTGTGGAGGAGGATCCATTGCCGTTTCCCGATGGAGACCTTACAGAGCTGCTACGGGACAATGTGGTTACTCCGGCTCAGCCCTGCCGACCAGAGATCGTCAGTGCTGTTACTACCAGGGCCCAGGCCAAGAGAGACAAGGTGTCTACACCACTGAAGGTCGCCGACAACTCCAAAGCTGCCATCGTGGACAGAGATAAGCTGATCCAGCTCCAGGAAGCTGATAGCACTTTAAACAAGTACAGGAACCGCCAAGACCACGTGACCAAAGGCAGTGGTACGGTCTATTTTGAGGTGAAGGCCAAGATCCTGTACAGAATCTTCCAGCACCCGAGGGTCAACGGAGGTAAACCACTACGTCAAGTACTGGTACCATTACCCTTAAGGCGCCAGGTGATGGAAGTAGCGCATGACTCAATTATGGGAGGTCACCTAGGCATCAAGAAGACGTCAGACAGAATCCAGGCGGTGTTCTACTGGCCAGGACTTCATGCGGACGTCAGCCGTTTCTGCCGATCGTGTGACATTTGCCAGAAAACCATACCTCGAGGAAGGGTCCCGAAAGTGCCTATGCAGAGGATGCCTCTGATCGACCGACCTTTCAAGAGGGTGGCCTTAGACTTAATCGGCGAAATAAGACCTCCGAGTGAAGAAGGTCATCGGTGGGTACTGACTTTAGTGGACTATGCGACTCGGTACCCAGAAGCAGTGCCTCTGAAGAAGATTGACACTGAGACTGTTGCAGAGGCGCTGGTGGACATGTTCAGCAGACTCGGAGTGCCTGAAGAGATCCTGACAGACCTCGGGACGCAGTTCGTCTCTGACTGCATGAAGGAGGTGAACAGACTGCTGAGCATCCGGCATTTGACTACGACACCCTACCATCCAATGTGCAACGGGCTCGTCGAAAAGTTCAATGCTACGCTGAAGTCCACCCTGAAGAAACTGTGCAGCGAGCAGCCCAGACAATGGCATCGCTACATCAACGCCTTACTTTTCGCCTACAGAGAAGTACCGCAGGAGTCCACCGGCTTTTCTCCGTTCGAGCTGCTGTACGGAAGAACCATCCGAGGGCCGATGCACATCCTAAAAGAACTGTGGACGAAAGAAGTAGACACCCCAGAGGTGAAGAACAGCTACCAGTACGTGTTTGAGCTACGGGAGAAGCTGGAGCAGACTCTCGAGATAGCCAGAGAAAACCTGAAGAAGTCCCAAGACTGTGGAAAGCACTATTACGATCGTAGGGCTGTGAACAGGAAGTTTAAACCTGGCAACAAAGTGCTGGTGCTGCTACCTACCGATCATAATAAGTTGCTGATGCAGTGGAAAGGCCCGTACGAAGTGGAGACTGTAGTGGGGGTCAACGACTACAAGGTGAAGGTCGGCCAGCATTCCAAGATATACCACGCCAACCTCCTTAAGCTGTACGTGGAGAGGCCGCCAGAGACTGTACATGCAGCAACAGCAGCTGTGACCGACGACAGCTTTGACAACGAAGAACTGTTGGAACTTGGAGACTTCCACAGCAAAGAAGGCATCGATGATGTTAAGCTAGGACCAGGCTTGACGGAAGGTCAAAAGTTGGAGCTCAAGGACCTTATGGGCGAATTTCCCCATAGCTTCAGTGATGACCCAGGCTCTACGACTTTGGTCGAACATGAAGTCCACACCCAGACCTGGAAGGAGCATCTGCAGACCTTGAGGGAGCTGTTCCACCGTCCCGCAGAAGCCAACCTGACCGTGAGACCCAGCAAATGCATTCTGGGAGCTGACAACGTCGACTGCGTCGGACATCCGACGGGAGAGGAAGACAACGGAGGATGCACTGACTCCAGGAAAGCCCACGAGATCACTGTCTTTGACCCTGGGCCGATGACGACCGCAACTGACGAGGGCGTCGATTCCTTGCGAACGAAAGAACATTGACTGTGTAGATAAACTGTGAACATTGACAGTACCCAGAAAGACTAATTGCAGATGAGAACATTGACAGTGTTCGGACAGACCGAAGTAAGTTTTAATTCTGTACTTTGTTTGTGCATTACGTTTCAACGTTGTTGAAAGAAATTGGGTAAATTTCTTCTTGAGTGGGGGGTTATGTTACGTTGAAACGCGAATGGTAGTACGTCGGAAACGTGTACGATAGATCTAATCGTTTCGTTTTGCAAAGTATTCAATAATGGAGTTTATTTACCTTTGATTTGAGTTTGCATTGTTGTTAGGAAAGGCTTTGTATAACGTTGATAATTTGCGTTAGTCGATATTATTTGAGAATCTTCTGGATATGCGTGTTTACTCTTGATAGAAATTTCCTGATACATGTAGAAGCAAGAGGTCGTTCTGGAAGATATAAAAATATGTATTGACGTAAGTCAGTGATGACGATCTTTTATTCGATTGGTGGCAGTACGTCATTTTCTACCATGTACGAAATCTTTCCGGAAAAGAGAGAGGTTATTTAATCGTGTGCCGAGTCGCTGTTGAGACAGTAAAGTTGTTGATAGTGATTTGGAAAGTTGCTGTGAAAGTTGTTGAGTTGAATTGAGAATTGTATGCAGTTGTTGATGTGTGCTGAATAAAAGTGGAAAACTTCATACGTCGACTTTGTGAATTGTATGCTGTTTGGACGGGCTGTGTGAATAAACGAATCTGAGTTACACAACTATCAGGAATTCAAGCATCGGGGCTGAATCAGATACTGATAGAAAACACCAACATCGAACTTGAGTGTAACACTCTTCTTCTTCTTGTATTTATTATTTTCTTACTTTCATATTCTTCTTGAAAATATTACGATCTCGTATCTCGTGGTCTGTGTCGTGTTCTGCTTGCTTCGTGTGTCTTCTTTTCTCATCCGCCTCTCTGTCTTTCTTCTCCTGCTATTTTTGTTGCATCCAGCCATTTACTAGATCTTTCTCAAGGTCTCTATCACGTTGCCTTTTCGTGTCTTCTTCCTCGAATCATTTTTCACGCCCTTCCTCTTCTTTCATTTTTTCATCATCATCATCATCATCATCATCATCATCATCATCATCATCATCATCATCATCATCATCATCATCATCATCATCATCCTTTTCTTCTTCTTCTTCTTCTACTTCTTCTTCTGCTACTACTTCTTCTTCTACTAGTTCTTCTTTCATCATGATCATTATCATCATCATCATCGTCGTCTTCGTCATCATCATCGTCTTCGTCATCAATCAGTCAATCAATCATAATCATTACCATCGCCATCATCCTCATGATCATAATCATCATCGACAAAGTCGTGTTGGTCTTCTTTTTCGACATCAATCTTCTTTATTTATCTTTTTTATCATCATCACCACCATCATCATCATCATCATCATCATCATCATCATCATCATCATCATCATCATCATCATCATCATCATCATCATCATCATCATCTTCTTCTTCTTCTTCTCCTTCTTCTTCTTCTTCTTCTTCTTCTTCTTCTTCTTCTTCTTCTTCTTCTTCTTCTTCTTTTTCTTCCTCTGCTTGTTCTTCTTTATTTTTTCTTTTCTCCCTTGAAGCTATTAAGATCTGAAATCTCTTTTCATCAGCTGCCCATCTTTCACAACCCTGTACCCTTCTCCTCCTCCCCCCCCCCTTTCTCCGTCCCTTTTCCTCTTCTCGCTCGTCAAACGAGCCAAACGCCTCCAGAGATTTTATCACCAGCACCTCAATGGTTGGAGCGGGCGTAATATTTCCTCGGGGTAAACACACAGCCAGCGGTTCAAAGAGCTGCTAACCGCCTGATGGGTTTCTCCGCATCCTTCCAACCTCTCGCCTTTGATTGCGTTCAATCACATTACACGTACTAATACAACTTCTAGGGTCTCTAAGCTTTGCAAAGAATGAACAAACAAACTTTGCGGTTATTAATATGAATTCAATTTCTTGTATGTCTCTTTGGGTGTTAACGTTTATTAGTATCAATGCGTTAGAGAGCTGCGCTTTGAGATGATCTAGCGTTCGGATAAAAAGAGGTATGTTGTGGTTGTTGTTGTTGTTGTTGCTGTTATTATTATTATTATTATTATTATTATTATTATTATTATTATTATTATTATTGTTATTATTATTATTATTATTATTATTATTATTATTATTATTATTATTATTATTATTATTATCTTATTTTAAAAAATATATAATAATAATGTTAATTATAATAATAATTGTAATAATTATAATAATTAGTAGTAGTAGTAGTAGTAGTAGTAGTAGTAGTAGTAGTAGTAGTAGTAGTAGTAGTAGTAGAAGTAGTGGTAGTAGTAGTTGTAGTAGTAGAGTAGTAGTAGTGTTAATTTCGCTCTGTTTAGAACCGGGGAAGGTAAAGCAGGGATGGAGGAGATAGGAAAAGCCCCCATAAAGCTGGCTTAGAGAGATCTTCTCTCCAAGGACCGACAGTTTTCAGAAATACTTTTACCTTCTTTCTTTGTTTCTTTCTTTGTTTCTTTATTTCTTTTCAATCTTGAAGTGGCTTACTTGTATCACAATTGTCTCTGTATGTGGGTGTGAATGTGGGTACATGGGGGATAATGTCATACATTGGTGTGTGTGTGTGTGTGTGTGTGTGTGTGTGTGTGTGTGTGTGTGTGTGTGTATCATTGTCAGCAAGTTTTAATCACTGTGAATATCATCATCATTATTTATTTTAAATTCTAAGTTGCTATTCCAATTTAATGTTGTTGTTTTGAAATTTTATTTTGCAAATGGACACTGCGAGAAAAATTTCCTTGTAAATGTTTAGGGGACAATCAAGGATTCTGTATTTTGTACTGTATTATTCACAAGATGGTTCTGTTGTTGTTGTTGTATCAATTTTTATTCATCAGATTAACATAAGTTGTACTGGTGTAACATAAACAATTTACAAAATCTACCATGCGTACATCATACATATTTTCCAAATTAACTAATTAATTAATCAAACCATACAAAGCATCATACTTTTGACATACGCATACACTTTTAACAACATACATTCCTTAAGAACAATTACTTCACATTAAGAAACAAAAAAAATAAACTTTTAACTTCACCTGTGAAGAACGAAGTACTTATAAATGTTATTGTGCGTCTTACAAAAAGTTGAAGTTGGGCCTCCAGACCCCCACCTCCTCCCTCCTTTCCCACCCCACCTCCCACCCCACTCCAAACTTCCCCACCCCCCCAAAAAAAAAAAACAAAAAAAACAACAACAACAACAACAACAACAACAAAAAAATGATTATAAAAAAATTAATAAATAATTTTTTTCCGCCCCCCCCCCCCCCCCCCCAGCCTTTTCCCATCCCAAAATAAAGATATAAATAATGAAGAAATATTTATTGGAACTAATAATGCTTAATAATATAAATTAAATACAAAGAATTCAAAAACATTGCTAGACTAATTGTTAGAAGTTCAAACAACAAACACACAAAAAACATTAGAACAAATTGAATAATTCATGACTTTTAATTTAATCCATGAGCATTAAACTCAATGACCAATCAGAATGTTCTTCTGAATATACAATACTTGCGATTGACATAGGTAGCTTTAATTTATTTAATCTAATGAGTAAAGGCTGAAAATGGTTATACATTTGTTGACAACGACCGAAAAAGGCCACAAGCTATATTTCAGCGGGAGAGATGACAGGCACGAACACGGCGTTGGATTCTTGGCCCACAAAGACATTCTAGGCACTGTCATGGGTTGCCGCCCAATCTACAGTAGACTCATTACCATCCGTCTCAGAGCAGCTCCTTTCAACATCACCATCATACAGGCCTAAGCCCAACATCAGACAATAACGACTGTGATGTTGAGGATTTCTATAAACATCTGCAGGCTGACCTTGACCAAGTACCGAGGAAGAACATAGTCATAGTCAGACATAGACATAGTCAGACTGTGAAGCGGCTGACAAGTGTTAAACAGCCCAAGGTCTCCACGATCAAAAGCAAGTCTGGCATGTGCCTTACATGTACAAAAGAACGGGAAGTTTTGGATAGACAGAATACTGCTCTGATCTTTCCAACCATACACTAAACGAAGACCCATCAGTTCTAGCATGTCCCCAGAACAGAGAAGAAGAAGAAATCATCCCAATTCTCCGAAAAGAAGTTAAGCAGCAGTGCAATCGCTGAAGAAGGGGACGTAAGCGTAAGTGGACAACATACTCACAGAATTGCTTCAAGCAGGAGGAGAAGCGAAGATTGACGGGCTCATCATTATCGGTAATAAGATCTGACAGAGCGGGGAGTGGCCTACGCCATGGACCTCCTCGCTTATCATCACTCTTCCTAAAAAGGGTAACCTTCAGGTGTGTGAAAACTACCGCACTATCAGCCTCATCAATCATCCCTGCTAAATAATACTCAACAGATTGAAACCCCAAGCTTAACAAATCATAGCTGAAGAACAAGCAGGATTCAGAGCAGGGCGAATTACCACTGAGCAGATTTTCAACCTCAGAATAATCTGCGATAAATATCTACACCACCATCAACATCTATATCATGTGTATGTAGACTTCAAGAAAGCGTTCGACCGAGTCTGGCATGTGGGCAACCATAAGAGTGTACAACATCAGCCCTAACATTATTGGAGTCATCCAAAGTATGTATAACAATGCTATCAGTGCAGTTCTCCACAACAGCGCCATCGGGAACTGGTTCAGAACAACAACCGGCGTGCGTCCAGAATGCATACTCTCTTCAACACTTTTTAACATCTTCCTGGAGTACATCATGTCAGATGCACTTGCAGATCACGAAGGCACAATGAGCATATGGTGTAGAGCAATCTCCGACATCCATTTTGCGGATGACATTGATGGATAGTCTGGAGAGGACCAAGAACTTGAACAGCTGGTACAGAGGCTTGACACCGCCTCCAAAGCCTTTGGAATGGAAATAAGTGAAGAGAAGACCAAAATGATGACCAACTACAACAATGGCATCAACACGGAGATCACAGTCCAAGGCCAGTCCCTCAACACAGCTTCAAATATTTTGGAGCCATTGTATCAGAATATGGGCTGGCTTGACACTGAGCGAAGCCATGAGGGTTGCTGAGGACAGAAAGATGGAGTACGCTGATTAAAGGATCATCTGTGGTTCTCGAATGGATTTAGATTTAAGGATAGGATATTGGTGATGAAGGAAACGAGACGTCTCTACACTAATGGGGGAAGGGAGAGAGAGAGATAGAGAGAGAGAGAGAGAGAGAGAGAGAGAGAGAGAGAGAGAGAGAGAGAGAGAGAGAGAGAGAGAGAGAGAGATGAATGTTTTTAAATTATGCTATTGATTTAGTCGATTAAAAATTTGAGTATTTTAATGTTTTATTATCTATGCTATATCTATTTTGCATGTACATAACAACGTTAATGTCTAAATGTATTGCGTTATTATCTATACAATATTTATCTGTGAGCTTATGCTGTAATATATTATTATATTAATTATTATAGCTAATAAAACAATAAAATAGGAAAATGTACATGAATATATAACTATATAACTATATAACTATATATATATATATAACTGATTGGGCTCGGAAGAGTCCGCTGGACCTAAAGCAATAATCATGTAATGTTATCTATTTCCATATTTAAACCGTAAGGTTAAAATGTATTGCTTTATAATCGATACAATATTTACCTGCGTGAGTATGCTGTAATGTTTTCTTAAACAACTATGTTTTTTCTTGTTTAACTTGCGTACGCGAGTGTGTATGAATGCGTGTGAGCTCTTACAGCAAACTGTTTGAATTAGCACTTTATTAAAAAAAAAAGTAAATAAATAAATGAATAATAATAATAATAATAATAATAATAATAATAATAATAATAATAATAATTATTATTATTATTATTATTATTATTATTATTATTATAAAATGAGATAAATAGTTGGATGCTATCGTGTAAAAAGATGGTTCTGATAATGCTATTAGTCATACAAGCAACTACTAAAGGATAATAAATAAAAAGTGTTGTTGATACTAATGAACTAACAGAAAAAAAAACACAGAAGATGTTGCTTTGATTGTGTTATTATTAATGACTAGTGGTTTTTGTACCCTGGCAAGCCAGGGTACACAGGTTGCTGTTTAAAATGTAGACAGAGAGACAACTGTTGTCTGCGAGTTTCATTTGGACGATGATACCTCCCGATATCCCCCTTGATACCTCACCATACCCCCCCTCCCTGATATCTCCCCGTCCACCCCCCACGATGCCTCACCATACCCCCTTGATACCTCCCCGAACCCACTTGATACCTACCCATACCCTCTTGATACCTTCCGTACCCCCCTTGTAACCTACCTGTACCCTCCTTGATACTTCCCCGTTCATCGTTTCGCAGGTATGGATGAAAGGAATCGACCATCACCATACCCCCTTATATATACCCGTATCCCCGTTATGCCTACCCATGCCCCTTTAAACCTACGCGTAGCCACCTTTTACCTATACGTACCACCCCATCCCGATCCTTGGTAATGATAATAATAATAATAATAATAATAATAATAATAATAATAATAATAATAATAATAATAAAAATAATAATAATAATAATATTGAGTATAGAATAATACAAATAGAAATCATAAAAAACACCAAGGTTTTAAAATAAAATTTGATATAAGTTATAATAATAATAATAATAATAATTATTATTATTATTATTATTATTATTATTATTGTTATTGTTATTATTATTATTATTATTATTATTATTATTATTATTATTATTTTATAAATAATAATAATAATAATAATAATAATAATAATAATAATAATAATAATAATAATAATAATAATAAATAAGTTAAAAGTAAAAAGCCTAAATTAAAAAGAAAAATATCCTTATTGTAGTGTAAAAAAAAAAGGCCTGCGGGAGATTTCAAATTGGGTCGCCTGCACGGTAGGCGAATGTCTTACTACTACTACTACTACTACTACTACTACTACTACTACTACTACTACTTCTACTACTACTACTACTACTACTACTACTACCACTACTACTACTACTACTACTACTACTACTACTAATATTGAATATAGAATATTACAAATAGAAATCATAAAAAACACCAAGGTTTTAAAATAAAATTCGATATAAGATATTATAAATATAATAATAATAATAATTATTATTATTATTATTAGTTTAATAATAATAATAATAATAATAATAATAATAATAATAATAATAATAATAATAATAATAATAATAATAATAATAATAATAATAATAATAATACGTTAAAAGTAAAAAGCCTAAATTAAAAAGAAAAATATCCAAAAAAACATATGGCCCGCGGGAGATTTGAACTTGGGTCGCCTGCACGATAGGCAAATGTCTTAATAAGTGAGCTACCAAGGCTTCGTATATAGACCATCAATTTTTTGGTCTATATGGGAAAACATGCTTAACCTCGATTCGATTTTTAATTAATCAAATTTAATTAGTTAAACACAACATTTTGTTAGATTGGTGACCCGAGTGCAAAAGTGTTTTGAATGGAAATAAAACAAAATTTGCGGTATTACGAAACGGCACGTTCTTGACACGGGTTGAATGGAAACCGCGCGCGGAATGAGGCTATTGCAGTTTGTGGACATTTTGTTTATTTATTTATCTCAGAAACGGTTAAACGTTCGGTAAGGAAATGTCGGCTATAACGATTTTGCGGGTTTTGAGCGCACAGCAGGCCGATCCGCAGCGCCCAGCACCTGCCCAGATCAGCGTCCATACCGGACAAACTTTACAGTAGAGGCGAAGAAGGACTTCCGGCTATGCAATTTATATATATAGAAGTACTAATCAACAGCAGCAGCAGCAGCAGCAGCAGAAGAAGAAGAAGAAGAAGAAGAAGAAGAAGAAGAAGAAGAAGAAGAAGAAGAAGAAAGTTCTGATTACATTAAGAAGAAGAAGAAGAAGAAGAAGAAGAAGAAGAAGAAGAAGAAGAAGAAGAAGAAGAAGAAAGTTCTGATGACATTATCTGTTGAACTAACAGAACGCCAGCATAGGATATATGACACTGAAGGAAGAAAGATGTCGCGCTTGATGAGGTCATGTTTGGTCACCCTTGATAAAACACGTAGTAGTAGAACATCATGGTTTGGTGTACTATTTAATTTACAACAAAATAGAACAGGTAGAAGAGAAACTAATAATATCTCGGTGTTCCCAATGACGATTTCCCGTCAACGTTGACCGTTAGTTAGTTCTTCATTGCTTACAAGGTCCAACGGACTGTAAAGAGCCGAATCATGACCACAAAATCAAGACCACAACTTGTCTGAAAGAGGACTCACCCCTGATCCGCATAAAAGATCTGCTGAAACAACCCTAGTGCTAACACTGTATCACACTGCACTGATACTTTGAAGATAAAGTGACAGTTTTTATGTAATACTTCCCTCTACTGCATTTTGCAAACAACAGAACAGCTATAATTTGTCTGACGCTAATGTCACAGTCCTGAAGAGGACGCTTTTACCGCTGACTCGACTGTAACTCATTCTTGCCACGTTCCCAGCTGATCCGTTAGTGACAGTTGGCCTCTTTCTTATGACTAGTTAGGCATGGCGGATCGTCCCTAGCGGTTCCACAGCGGAAGCGTCACTCTTTACCCATCCTTTCCTCTTTTGCCTCTCGCCCCCCCCCCACCTCCCCCACACACACACTTCCAGACCCCTTCACAACCTCCATTCCTTTCCTTCCCTCTCCAATCTTCTCCGGCCCCCCCCTCCCCCCCCCCCCCCAAAAAAAAAAGATTTTTTAAAATTATGATAGCGTATAGGGGTAATGTTTAGGTCACGGATAAGTCTGTTTTTCAGAACTATTTAAGCAACAAGCAGTACAGTTAGTTTTTTTTAAGAGATCGGATTTATGCTAGGTTGGAATCCGGGATCGGTCGAAACTTGGATTAAAATGTCCTAAGCCCCCCCCCCCCCCCTTTATCTTACCACCACCTGCAAAATAAAAAAATAGAAAATAAATTTAAAAAAAAAAAAATAAATAAATAAACATATATAATAATGTATAATTATGTATTTTTATAGCGCAAAACCAAACCTAAACCTTGCTCTAAGCGCTCCCACGCATACACACACACACGTGCAAGGATAAATATCCAAACAATGTGGTAAAACATTATGAAATAAAACAGTTAAATAATTTAAGAAATAATACAAACATCACATCTATCAAGGATGAATATTTGAACAATATGGTACAGCGTTATGAGATAAAACTCGTGAAGCATCGTAAGAAACAATAACAAACATCGTATCTTAGTACAAAAAGGCTTGTTTAAAAAGAGACACACATACGCACACACACACACGCGCACACACGTGCACAAACAAAGTAGGACATCAGCATTAAGAATAAATAATGAAGCAATGATAAAAATAGCTCAAAGTTAAAAAGTACCACTTATTGAGCCGGGTAAAAGAAGTAATATGACAGTAATAAAACAGTATTCCAAAGCACTACATAATTCGTAAAAATTTATTTTTTAAACGAAAGTAATATCTATGTCGGATAGTGCAGTGGTTGGAGCACTCGCTACTGTGTCGAAAGTGAAGCACCGTCCGGTGCGGTTCGCACTTGGATGGGTGACCGCTAAGGTGTGAAGCGACAAACAACAACGCCCCCAGTTGACTCAACTGTGATTGAGTACCTACTCTCTTGAGGGTGGGGAAGGTAAAGCAGCGAGGGAGAGAGTTGGGCATCACCCTCATTACGCTGGCCCAAGATAAGTGTGATCTCCAACATCACGCTCCCCTACGGCCACAAGGCTATGGGACTACCTTTACCTTTTTTTTTTAATATCTAACTAAACCTAATTAAAAACCATACAGTTCCAAACCCAATAAACAATAAAAAAATATGTGTATATGCATTAAAGCATTTAAGCCAAGAACATTACACAAAGGACAATGATGGAACACACACAAACACACGCACACAAACACACACACACGCACACACACACACACGTACACCACTATTCAATCATACATACTGATTATTCTGGATCTAAAAGTATTTGGTAAAGAGGTAAGTTTTGAGGTTCTTTTTTAACACGGCGGGAGAATTTGAGTGCCGGAGGTTGGAGGGCAGAGAGTTCCAAAGAGTTGGGGCAAACACAGAGAAAGATCTCCTGCCAAAGGAATCAAGCGAATACCTAGGAATTGATAGGAGAGCTGCATCTTGTTAACGGATTGATCGAGCAGGTTGGTAGGGGCTGAGAATTTGTGAAAGATAGGAAGGACAGGACTCAGTGTGCAGACAGTGAAAGCAAAGAGAAGCAACTTTGTAATCGATACGAGTCTTTACAGGCAACCAGTATAAGGTTTTCAAAGCGGATGTTGCACCAGAATGACGAGTTTGACAATGGACAGAGCAGCATTGTTCTGAATGCGCTGCAGTCTGGAAAGTTTATTATCAGGAAGGTCAGCCAAAAGTGAGTTACGGTAATCAAGTTGAGAAAGAATGAACGAGACAGCAAGCTTGTTGGTGAGATCTGTAGTAAGATACTGCCGTATTTTGCCCAGTCCTCGGAGATGGAAGTTCAGAGCTTTGCACAGACTATTTATTTGCGTCTCCATTGACAAGCCTTGATCCAGATGCACACATAGATTCCAGACAGACTTAGACAATTCAAATTGATGATCTGAGAAAGACAATGAGTGAGTTGAGGTCTGTTGCAGTCTGCTCTGTGAACCAATCGAGCTGTCTTTTTGTCATTCATTTTCGACCAGTTCATTAAATTAATGTTCGCCATGTTATGTCTTGTTTATATATATATATATATATATATATATATATATATATATATATATATATATATATATATATATATATATATATATATATATATATATATATATATATATATATATATATATATATATATAAATGGCGAACAATAATTTAATCGACTGGTCAAAAATGAATGACCAAAAGACAGCTCATATTGATTGGTTCACAGAGCAGACTGCAGCAGTCCTCAACTCACTCAATGTCTTTCTCAGATCATCAATTTGAATTTTCTAATCCTGTCTGGTTAGGTTAAACGAAGTTGATTAACAACCGGCTGGAAGATTATTTAAAGACCGGTGAAAAGCAATATCGGTACAAGTTGAAAGCTATACGATTTTTTAGTTAGAACAACCGGTTGGACGGAGCTTAAAACATACAAGTTGGTTGAAAATGCAAAAATAATTTACGGCGGAATGGTAATTTAAAGCACAATTTATTGGAAAGTGATTTAAAAGCACGACCGGTTCAAAGGTCATCAAGTACATCCGGTTCAAATTTTTTTTTTTAAAGGCCAATCGATTTGAAAGGTCGTTCAAGTGCAACGACCAGGTTTTCGACCTTGCCAAAATCTAATTTATTTGTATTTGTAGACTTATCTCAAAATACTTTGGAACAATCGGGGGGAATCAGAACCAGTCAATGTCGGTCCTTGGGTCTGTCCGTTGGAAGCCATATTTGAAGAACCACTGAACGAATTTTGACATCCTCCACCCCCAATGAAAAACAAAACAAAACAAAACCACAGGGACATTACCCAGGTTAATGGCCTGCCTCCCCCCCGTGCCATCAAATTTGCTCTACCGCAAAGGTCGAGGCCACTGGAGACATTTTGTTGCTAAACACATTTTGCTCAATACCTCACAAAGAGCTGAAACGATTGTGTTGTGATTTAGTATACAACTACTGAATAATAATAATAATAATAATAATAATAATAATAATAATAATAATAATAATAATAATAATAATAATAATAACACTACTACTACTACTACTACTACTACTACTACTACTACTACTACTACTACTACTAATAATAATAATAATAATAATAATAATAATAATAATAATAATAATAAAAATACTGGATTCTATATAAGCTTTCGGGCTTTTCCCCATATCAACAATCAGGCTCAAAGCGCGGCGATCTTTACCAACATACACACTCACATGTTTTCACCCTCTCTTATACACACAACAAACAGTCAAGCACACATCTATCACTCAAAACATGTGGTGTAAAGGCAGGGAGATCGCTATTAGAAGACGGAGAGGAAATCCCATTTTTATTTTTGATATTTTAGATTTACTGCATCCAAAACCATTATTGAAGGGAATGAGGAGTACAAGGAACAAAAACCTTCGCTGACTTCAATAGTCTGTTCCTTGCGGGAATCGAACCCGTGACCTTCGGCATTTGGAAACTGGCGACTTATCTCCTGCGCCACGAAGCCAACCTTTCAGTAGAAGTCCGGGTTTAAAACACACTTTTTGCATTATTTCAAGAACAACTGAACCGAAAATCATATTTGTTTTTCCTTTGTCGATGCTTTATCTATTGCTAAAGTATATTATTTCATTCGTATTTGCATTTTTTTCAAAAGTCAAGGTCATTGATCTTCACCGTTTTTTAAACGCGTTTGGCACTGTTTTTGGTCCGATTTAGATTTTTTAAAAATATATATTTACAAAAAAAAAACACTTGCGAATAGTTCATACAGCGCCCTATTATTCCATTTTTAAAAATTATTATTATTATTATTATTATTATTATTATTATTATTATTATTATTATTATTATTATTATTATTATTACTATTATTATTACTAATATTGTTTGCTTCGTATAAAGCCGAGTCACAAAACAGCTAAGAAAATGAGCACTTTTGAAAAATGTTTATTTTTCGACTATGTGTGCAAGTATCTGGAAATACATTTGAATCGCTTGCCATCTTCTTTTTCCATTCACCCCCCCACGCACTTCAGCGGTTGATGTTAAATTGCCTGTCGAAACCCCATTTCGGAGCAAATTACCCAAGTAGCCGGTATACGGTTGTATAAAATTGGTGTCAGTGGACATTCAGAGTCCATTGCACGTACCGCCTAAACTCGCGATAAAAGGGGCATTTAGTAAGCTTTAAAGAAGAAACCACATACACACACACACACACACACACACACGCACACACACACCGAACGATAGTATTTATAATATTGGTGTGTAGCTGTAGTTACATAGTATTGTAGGAAATTTATGTCTTGGGCAACGTTAAATGGGATTTAGTCAACACTGTCATCGTCGTCGTCGTCATCATCATCATCATCATCATCATCATCATCATCATCATCATCATCATCATCATCATATTATTATTATTATTATTATTATTATTATTATTATTATTATTATTATTATTATTATTATTATTATTATTATGTTCATCATCATCGGCACCAGCATCATCATCGTCATCCGCGTCCTACTAGTTGCCTCATATTAATTAGTTTTACTTGTCTCTACAAAGACTGCTGCGCTCCCTTGTCATCTCCATCTTCCTGTATGCTTGCGAAGCATGGACCCTCACAGCAGATCTCCAACGAAGAATACAAAGCATGGAGATGAGGTGCTACAGAAGACTTCTGGGCATTTCCTATACCCAACACATCACCAACGACGAAGTCCGACAGACCATCACACAAGCCATTGGACAACACGATGACCTGCTCATCGTGGTGAAGAAACGGAAACTCCGATGGTATGGCCACGTCACCAGATCATCAGGCCTTGCAAAGACCTTTTTTGCAAGGCACAGTGCAAGGAGGTAGAAGAAGAGGTAGACCGAAAAAGAGGTGGGAGGACAACATTCGAGAATGGACTGGTTTGACACTGAGCGAAGCCATCAGGGCTGCTGAGGGCAGAGAAAGATGGAGTACGCTGGTTAAAAGATCATCTGTGGACGACCTCCACCTCCATACGACCTCCGGGTTACGGGACAGGATAGGATAGAATTAGTTTTACTTGTCTCTGCCCCCCTCCTCCATCCTCCATCCAGCGCATATCAATTAATAAAGACCTCTGGCCAAACAGCAAATAGAAAAAAAAAGCACTTTAAAATGTAAAAAAAAAAAAAAGAAACAAACGCATCCTCTGCGGCGTCCAATGTGTCAGAAAAAAAGTATTTGAAAAAAAAAAGTCACTCGTCCCTCTGTCCCCCCCCCCTTCCACCGTACCACCTCCCCTTTTCGTCCACCTCCAAAATTGTGACAACAAAGACAGATTAAGTAACCAACAGGCTTTCACTCTGGCCAAGGGCCTACAACGTAAGCACGGAACAATGGAAGCTCGCGAAGTACTTCATATACGTAAGCTTAAGCCTGCGCGAGTCTCAGCTACGCAGTGTCGGAAAGAAGCGGGTCTCGCGTAGTACGTAGCCAACTGTAGTCAACGCCGCGTTTACTACGGCAAACAGAATCAAAGACACACCCCCTCCCCCTACTCCCCGCATCTCTTTCCCACCTGCCGCCCTCCCCCTTCCAAAAAAAAATTAAATTAAATTAAATTAAAATAAATAAATAAATAAAATAAATAAATGCCTAAAATTAAATTAAGGGAAAAGAGGAGTCGACAATAACCTCTAGGAAAAAAGTACTTCAAAGTGGCGGAAGTTGACCCACAAAGAACTACAGATAAGAGATATTGTCTTAACAGCGTATTGGAACCAGTCAACAAGCAAAACGCGTATCAAAGTAAGTCCAAGCGCAAAAAAGGTACCGACGTCAACGTTCTCTCTGGATCATACCTTTATTGTTCCAGCTGATTTCAAACTAGAATAGCGAGGCATGGTGGCCTAATAGTAGAGCTTTGGCTTGCGGATCTGAAGGTCCCGGGTTCGAGCCCAGGCCGGGTCATTGTGTTGTGTCCTTGGGAAAGACACTTTACTCCCGTTTCCTACTCCTTCCGATGAGAGTATAAACCGAGGTCTAGCCTGTGTCGCATACATTCCATCATAACGGACTTTAAAGAACCTGACGCTCATGTCCTAGACGGGTGAGTGCCGGTGACAAGAACACACCCAGCATGCACCTAGGTCCTTCTCCCCCATCCCTGGCTGCTCGGTTGTCTGGAGCGTTATTACGACGCGCCAAAAGGCTGCAATTTGGCGCCTCGGGCGGCTTGAGTTAGATCCTGTATCGGCCAGCGCCTTGAGCAGCTCTTGAGCTGGAAAAGCGCTATATAAGAACGAATAAATAAATAAATAAATAAAACAAATAGCGAAAATATGATGGAAGTGGTTGGGATGTAGGGCCCAAATAGAATACAGATCTTGTCTCTGGCCAACAGCGTATTTCAAACAAAATACAAGGGAAAAAGGCGTAGCGAAGGGAGGATAAGGGGGAGGGGGTAGGAAGAGAGGAAGATACGAACAAGTAAGGAAGAAGAAGGAACCAACATGTCGTCTCCGTGGCCACCTCGGCAGACATGTATTTGTCCACCTAAGACTGACGTCTCGCCTACAACGATTACTTGGTCCAGACTCCAAAATAAGCATTCTAGACAAGGACGAAACTTTTGACACTGCTGTCTCTGCTGTTTACCCTTGAGGACGTGGCGGTCTTCCTTTTCCATAAAAGAATCTACATCTTTAGTGTGTCTTCCTATCTGTCTCGATCTTTATCTGTGTCTGTCTGTGTCTCTCTACACATGTCTCTTTCTGTAGCCCCCAACAATAAATAATTACAAATAAAAGTGTTCAGTCCGAAGGTGTCCTTCTGTCTGTTTCGATCTGCCTCTCTCTCTCTCTCTCTCTCTCTCTCTCTCTCTCTCTCTCTCTCTCTCTCTCTCTCTCTCTCTCTCTTTCTCTCTCTCTCTCTCTCTCTCTCTCTCTCTCTCTCTCTCTCTCTCTTTCTCTCTTTTACTCTCTCTCTCTCTCTTTCTGTATTCAAACTTTTCTAGATCGAAAGTGAACTCTATATGTCTCTTTCTGTATGTATAATATAGATATAAAGGTTTTCAGATTGAACATGTCTGTCTGTTTCGAGCTTTGGCTTTGTCTGTGTTTTTCTATATGTCTTTTTCATTATTATTTTTTGGGTTTTGGTTTCCAAATCGAAGGTCTCCCTGTCCCTCCCTATCTGGATCGGTCGGTATCTATAAATCTATAACTGCATTAATCTCTTTCTGTATCGACTCCTAACCACAAAGACCTGTGTACTGTGTGATCTAACACACTCACACGCGCCATCATTTTCATCTTTATAAATCCACGCGCCCCTGAGGGGTTTATGTCCTGGAAAAAAGACGCTTGACTTGACTTCACTTGACTTCACTTGCCAAGCTCGTGTTCGAGAAGTTGCGGATTTGATCCTGAGTTTCCTTGACTTTTACCCTTGGCGATCATTCGTACTGTTTCACTGTCACATGTTAATTTCTGTACGTGGTGGGCAGGTGAAGGTGCTGAAACAAGTTATAATGGGGGGGGAGGGGGAGATGGGGGGTGGACTCTGCTAGTCCAAGATGACACATTCATAGGTTTTCATAAATACACCCTATGGGATTAAGTGGAGGTTCACACAGTAAAGAAAACACACACACATACACACATACACACACTGCCTTTAAAATCAATATCATACTAGCAAGACAAAAGGGGACTTTTTAGAAAGGGTGGGGGTGGGGCGGATGGGGGTGGGGTGGGGGTTGGGGACGACGACGTGCGCTTCCATTCAAATAGGAAACCTCTCAGAAGTTACCTGTTTAACGTTTGCACTGAGCTAGTTAGTTCCTCCGGCACATTCTGCAGCAGCTTTTGTTTGTCATTCCACAGTGTATTCTAGCACCATCCTTCCCTGCAGTCATCTCCTATTAGCTTACATAAACTTCACAGTCGTCAGTAAACCAAAGGAAACAGTTTTCTCATTCAACTGCTTGTAAAGTCTGTGTAAACTAGCAAAACTTTCCACCCACTCAACTGGATGTTCTGAAGCGTGACAATACAAAGAGATGAAGACATCGCCTATAGAAAATGTTCTGTCCTAGAAGTGTGAGACGTCACAGTATCCGCTTCCCTACCCCCTTCAAACTCCCCCCATCCCCTCTCTCTCTCTCTCTCTCTCTCTCTCTCTCTCTCTCTCTCTCGTTCTCTCTCTGGCTTTGTCTCTCTTTCCCCAGTAAAGGCGGATAAACACGTATCAACAACGACGAGGATGAAAAGTGGCGGTGATTGGTCTCTTGATCGGACATACGGCCTCCAACTGCCCGCCTATAGAGATGAGGATTTTATTTCTTCTCAAACATCCTTTCACCACGTTGAAGACGCCGTTCACCAAGGCTAACCCAATGGTCATATATATTCTCACTAAAAGGCCTAGCCTTCAATACTCGATGGTAGATACATGTAGATTAACCCTAAGGTTCTTAGGACTCTGACAGCCCATAGGAAGGAAGGCGACACTTCTGGAACTAATCAAATGCAGGCAGACTCTTGTATCCTGGGGATAGTTCAGCGGTTGAGAAACAGCTAGGCAGTGGACGTATTCACAGAGAAAGTAAACTGAGGTTGGAATGCTGGGACGCAAACCATTATGTAGGATCTCATGATCAAATATAGGCCCCCAAGGACTAAGCACAGCACAGGAGGTGAGAAATATCAAAGTAGTATCTACATACTGTAGGTGCCCTATTATGTTGTATCATAATCGAACACAACAGTCACAGGAAAAAAGCAAAGTCGGGTGGACTATTGGAATTTTATATATAAATATTTTTAATCGTTCTTATACAGCGGTTTTCCAGCTCAAGAGCTGCTCAAGGCAATGGATCGATACGGGATCTGAAACAAGTCGACTAAGGCGCCCACCTGCTGCCTTTGATGCATCGTCTGAAACCCAGACAACTGAGCACAAACCTGCGCGACCGGCATGGGGAGAAAAGGAACATCATGCTTGCTGTGTGTATTTGTGTAAGCTGTCACTCACCCGTCTAGGACATGAGCCTCAGAATCTTTCAAGTCCGTAATGGAATGCAGCGTGTACAGCCCACAGTGTTGGGCCAAACGTGAGTGGGAAATAAAACATATCGATGCACCTTTTTGTGGTATCTCATAATCAAATACAGACCGACGATTTTACTTTCCAGATTCTACATTATCGTTCGAGAAATAACCAGGCGTGAATCTATGTACATAAAGTCCATTCAGGAGTGGTATACTAAAACTTAAATAGATGGAGAACACTAAAGGTCTGAGCATCGGCGGGAACAAAAAAAAACACCAACAAAAAAGCATGGGTATTGTCTTGAGCATTTATGTGTTTTGTGTCCCTGGACAATAGGGTATTAGTTTAGATTCCTTTGGACGGGATCAAAATGTAAATGGGGATACCACCAACCATATTTAAATGTGTGATACTGCATTAAGAGCGAATAACTCCGCGACAGTTACGAGCACAGAGGTTTGGGAGCCCCTGGGATAAACCCCTAGAACAAGGATTGTTTGGCGAGTTTATATCTTTGTTTTCAAAACAGGTGGCCCATGGAGTTATTCCACCTACACACACTCCAACGCAATCCAAAAACGAGAGGGGGCGTAATTGAATCTGATAACAGAACTCAAAAACAAAGAATTGACGGCCACATTGGCCACTTCGTTTTCCACAAGAGATCAAAGTAAAGCCAGTGCATTGTGCCCTTAGGAGAGCGTGGCTCTTGGTACGATGCAGTGTAACATCCTAGGTTGTTGACCAAAACGTGGGTGTGAAATAAATACCCAAAATAATGTTTAAAAAAATATTCAAAACAGAAAGCACAGCAATGCAGGTCAGTGTTTGCTTCTCACTTTGGGACCCACAAGAGAAAAAAGACAGCTTATATAAACTCGATCAAACATTCTAATTTTTTCACCTTCGGGACAACAGATTTGATTCTTCACAATTTTATTGTCTTCACCATAGTGATATGAAGCATTCTTCCCCCCCTCCCATCCCACACTCTCAAACACCTACCCATCCCATCCCATCCCCACCCCACCACCCCCAAAAAAACAAAGAACCCATTCTACTCCCATTAGGGAGAACAGCAGCATTTAGAGAAATATATACCTATACAGCTACATGGAGAGGCAATTTTCAAAAACGTCGAACTAAAATCATGCTTTACAACTATCTAGAGATTAAAATAAAGGAAACTTTGGTCCCAGAAGCTCGCCGCAACGCCCATCCACTGTATAAACTTCTGTGACATCTACGTCGGTGAGTGGGAGGGCATGTGACAATAACTTCAAATTGGCAACAGTTATTTGCGTAGCTGGAGGGGTCGTGTGGTGTAGGCATGTTCCATTAGGAGGAAGGGTCGTGTGGTGAAAGCAAGTTCCATAATGTGTCAGACAGGGCCATTCCAAATTGTTGATGGACGATGCTTTTTCTCACGCTGACCGAGGGTTGAAGTTTTGAAAAAAGTGTGTAGGCTTGATTTACCAATGTTACGAACTTTCATTTTGCCACAGGCCACATACTGAATCCTCATGGTGTTGGACCTAGAGGAGATCCCATCCTTCCAGATCCCCTTCCTTAATACTACATGTAAGTTTTGAGCGTGAGCGGACTTCGAGTAACTAATTATTGTTCGAGCCTTTCTACAAATGTATAAATTAATACCGTAAAACTGACATTCTTGTCGTGTAGGACTACCACATGTTTTCAATGCAATAATAGCCTGATCCGCAGCGGTAAAATGTACATGTACATAAATGCTAAAGACCTCTGTTGTATCATTCTGATCTTCGGACGCATTCTTATGGCTAGGACTATCGACTTGTGCACATGGTGTTCTTTGTGTGTCAAATTTCCTTGCAAGCTGAAGGGTATAAGTGAAGCAAAGTATTAGTTAAAATATTGGATACTTCTCCATTTTAAAAAATATATATTGTTATCATACGATGTTATTGTCGTTGCAATCTGACCAAATTATAATTGATCAGACTTTGAGCTGATCTGCTAGTATTAAACCGTAAAATGGACTTCCACTTTGCGAAAGACCACATACTGAACCCTCTACGTTTGCCAAGAGTTCATGGAAATACTATCTTTCCGTTGTATTCATCAAAACTTCCCAAACTGACACAGTTTGAATGATCGGGGTCTTAAGCATATCTACCTCATAAATTACATAGGATAAAATAGCGTGCTAAAGTTTTCAGCCGGTTTATTAAATACAGTTTATGGTCTGCAGTATGCTGTCCCCGGCATATCCTGAGCGCATTTAGTTGTTGGATGAACAAATGGGCATTGGATTCAACTTAGTTCACATGGGCATTGGATTCAACTGAATTGTCATGCTCAATGTCTGCATGATATACAAATGAGACAGGAGATTAAGTTCGACTTTACATTTCAAGAATATTAGTGTCATTTTAAACTTCTAACAAGTGATTGATTGTTTTGAATCCGTGCGATTGTGAAAATGTCAAGAAATGAGAGTAGCTGTTTAGAAGGACACCGCGAAAGGTGATACTGCTGAGAAAGATGCGGCTGTTGATGATGCTGTAGCTGATGTTGCTGCTGATGATGACGCTACAACCTTTTTCATGAATGTTCACTCCTCCCAGTCGCTTCAGGTGGAGATGTAGTATATTGCCCTCTTTATTTAATTAGTTAATTCAACGCTTTTAAAATTCCATAAGTCAACACAGCAGCTCATCAACTGGTAAACAGCAACAGATCCCGTTACCGTTGATCAACGTTGTTGAAAAGCGGACCTAGCGTTAACAAAAGAACTCTAGTCTATCTGCGGGCAACATTTGATCTGATCTGGCCCTCGTTAACGGGAGGGAAAGGTAAGGCCATATCATGTGTTCTTTGGGCCTAAACTCACCAGCCTCTTTTCTCCTTCTGTATCCATCTTCTTCCAACCTTCGCAGCGTTAACATAGCTGGTTTACTTGCCTGCTTTAAGACGCCAAATGGAAAAGGATGAAGATAGAACGAAAGCAGTAAGAAGCAGACTAAGCTAAGTCACCAGAATACTTTCCTAACCCCAGGAAAGCCTTTAAAACTGCCAGGCGAAAAGAGATTTAGCAAGCGGCGTAAACGAGATCGTCACTTCGAGCTATAAACCAGTTGTATTTACTGGTAACGGACTTACCTGCACGACATCGAGGATTGCTGCTTTATTAACTGCCCGACAAAATTAGATTTAACAGGCGGCGAAAATGTGCATCATCATTTCACCATATTAAGTGTGCTATTTTTAAAAATTCATTTTAACGGGATTTACCTGCACGTTTTTGTTGTTGTCGTTATTGTTGTTTTTCTTAACTGTCAGATCAGACAGTAAGTCATTTAGCAAACAGCGCAACTAAACTCTTCATCTTAAAGCGATTAAAGCCTTATTACTGAAGACCTTTGTTACACTCGGTTTGATGTTGGTGTTTTTCTATCAGTATCTGATTCAGCCCCGATGCTTGAATTCCTGATAGGCGTGTGTAACTCAGATTCGTTTATCCACGCAGCCTGCTCAATCAGCATACAAGTCACTGAGTCTTCGTATAAAGTTTTCCACTTTTATTCAGCAAACATCAACAACTTCCTCCACCCACACACAGGGCATCCATTTTATAATTTTTTCTCTGATTCGAGATGACGACAGGACGTTCTAGAAATGACGCATTACAACCAATCAGAATTAAAGATCGTCATCACTGACTTACGTCATACATATTTCTAAACATACCCGGAACGTTCTCTTACTTCGACATCCATCGGGAAATTTCTATCGATAGTAAACACTGAAATCCAGAGAATTCTCCAATAATATCTACTAACGAAAATTATCAACGTTATCCAAAGCCTCTCCTAACAACAATGCAAACTCAAATCAAAGGTAAATAAACTCCATTATTGAATACTTTGCAAAACGAAACGATTAGATCTTTCGCTCGCGTTTCAACGTAACATAACCCCGCACTCAAGAAGAAATTTACCCAATTTCTTTCAACAACGTTGAAACGTAATGCACAAACAAAGTACAGAATTAAGACTTATTTCAGACTGTCTGAATACTGTCAGTGTTCACAGTTCATTCACACAGAGTCAATGTTCTTCCATCCGCAAGTCTATCTGGATATTGTCAATGTTCACATTTATCTACACAGTCAATGTTTTTTCATCCGCAAGGGAACGACGCCCTCATCAGTTGCGGTTGTCATCGGCCCAGGGTCAAAGACGATGATCACGTGGGCTTTCCTGGAGTCAGTGCATCCTCCGTTGTCTCCTTTCTCAGTCGGATGTCCGACGCAGTCGACGTTGTCAGCTCCCAGGATGCACTTGCTGGGTCTCACGATCAGGTTGGCTTCTTGAAGACGGTGGAACAGCTCCCTCAAGGTCTGCAGATGCTCTTCCCAAGTGTGGGTGTGGACTAGCAGGTCGTCCCAGTAACACACGACGTTGTCCATCCCTTTGAGCATCTTCCTCATTCCTCTCTTCAGGGTAGCTCCGCTGTTGACCATGCCAAAGGGCATCCTTAAGCACTCGTACGTCCCATCAGGAGTTATAAAAGCAGTCTTTGGTATGTCCTGTTGACGCACGGGGACCCGCAAATAACCCTTGCTGAGGTCAATCTTTGAGAAGATTCTACTCCCCGATAGTTGGCGGAAGAGGTCTGCGGCAGTAGGCATCGGCTCAGGGTCGAAGACGGTGATCTTATTAACCTTCCTGTAGTCGATGCATACTCTGTTGCTCCCGTCCTTCTTCTTCACGACCACGACAGGGGACGCGTAGGGGGAACTGGACTCCCTTCCTTCAAGGATTCACGGGCCTTGAAAGGGATCGGGAAGAGTTTTGATCGAAAGGGAATATTTGAAGTGAGGTGGACTTCATGTTCGACCAAAGTCGTAGAGCCTGGGACATCGCTGAAGCTATGGGGAAACTCACCCATAAGGTCCTTGAGCTCCATCTTTTGACCTTCCGTCAAGCGTGGTCCTAGCTTAACATCATCGATGCCTTCTTTGCTGTGGAAGTCTCCAAGTTCCAACAGTTCCTCGCTGTCAAAGCCGTTGTCGATCTCAGCTGCTGTTGCTGCATGCACAGTCTCTGATGGCCTTTCCACGTACAGCTTAAGGAGGTTGGCGTGGTATATCTTGGAATGCTGACCGACCTTCACCTTGTAGTCGTTGATTCCCACCACGGTTTCCACTTCGTACGGGCCTTTCCACTGCATCAGCAACTTATTATGATCGGTAGGTAGCAGCACCAGCACTTTGTTGCCAGGTTTGAACTTCCTGTTCACAGCCCTACGATCGTAGTAGTGCTTTCCACAGTCCTGGGACTTCTTCAGGTTTTCTCTGGCTATCTCGAGAGTCTGCTCCAGCTTCTCTCGTAGCTCAAACACGTACTGGTAACTGTTCTTCACCTCCGGGGTGTCTACTTCTTTCGTCCACAGTTCTTTCAGGATGTGCATCGGCCCTCGGATGGTTCTTCCGTACAGCAGCTCGAACGGAGAAAAGCCGGTGGACTCCTGCGGTACTTCTCTATAGGCGAAAAGTAAGGCGTTGATATAGCGATGCCATTGTCTGGGCTGCTCGCTGCACAGTTTCTTCAGGGTGGACTTCAGCGTAGCATTGAACTTTTCGACAAGCCCGTTGCACATTGGATGGTAGGGTGTCGTAGTTAAATGCCGGATGCTCAGCAGTCTGTTGACCTCCTTCATGCAGTCAGAGACGAACTGCGTCCCGAGGTCTGTCAGGATCTCTTCAGGCACTCCAAGTCTGCTGAACATGTCTACCAGCGCCTCTGCAACAGTTTCAGTGTCAATCTTCTTCAGAGGCACTGCTTCTGGGTACCGAGTTGCATAGTCCACTAAAGTCAGTACCCACCGATGACCTTCTTCACTCGGAGGTCTTATTTCGCCGATTAAGTCTAAGGCCACCCTCTTGAAAGGTCGGTCGATCAGAGGCATCCTCTGCATAGGCACTTTCGGGACCCTTCCTCGAGGTATGGTCTTCTGGCAAATGTCACATGATCGGCAGAAACGGCTGACGTCCGCATGAAGTCCTGGCCAGTAGAACACCGCCTGGATTCTATCCGACGTCTTCTTGATACCCAGGTGACCTCCCATGATTGAGTCATGCGCTACTTTCATCACCTGGCGCCTTAGGGGTAACGGTACCAAGACTTGACGTAGTGGTTTCCCTCCGTTGACCCTCGGGTGCTGGAAGATTCGGTACAGGATCTTGGCCTTCACCTCAAAATAGACCGTACCACTGCCTTTGGTCACGTGGTCTTGGCGGTTCCTGTACTTGTTTAAAGTACTATCAGCTTCCTGGAGCTGGATCAGCTTATCTCTGTCCACGATGGCAGCTTTAGAGTTGTCGGCGACCTTCAGTGGCGTAGACGTCTTGTCTCTCTTGGCCTGGGCCCTGGTAGTAACGGCACCGACGATCTCTGGTCGGCAGGGCTGAGCCGGAGTAACCACATTGTCCCGTAGCAGCTCTGTAAGGTCTCCATCGGGAAACGGAACGTTCTCTTACTTTGACATCCATCGGCAAATTTCTATCGATAGTAAACACTGAAATCCAGAGAATTCTCCAATAATATCGACTAACGAAAATTATCAACGTTATCCAAAGCCTCTCCTAACAACAATGCAAACTCAAATCAAAGGTAAATAAACTCCATTATTGAATACTTTGCAAAACGAAACGATTAGATCTTTCGCTCGCGTTTCAACGTAACAACCTTTAAAAAAAAGATTTAGTAAGCAGCGAAATTGAACCCAACCTTAGTTTTAAACTGTGCACTCCTATTACTTCTCTTTTATTTATTTCAAACAAGTCATTTATTTGTTTACCGAAGTTTGGCTGTGCCTCGCTAAATCCATCCTAATGTAAGTGAACTGGGCAAGGTATTCTAGTTCTCTGTGATACTGGGACATCCACACAGTGTCAGCGACTGAACAGACACGCCTATCCGTCCATATCGTGATCAGATATTAGAGAGATTAATCTGAATTTTATGCTGTGATCCATACTGCTCTATTGAAGTCCATACTGAATGGGGCGAAGAACAATTTTTTGTTTTTTGTAACCAGCAGTAGTCTGTGGCTCAGGGACTCCTAATTAGCATGTTCAGCTGTTTGAATTTAAGGGATCAGCGAGAAGCGTGGTTTAAACTGTAGAGGCGATAAAAAAATAAATTCAATTCAATTCAATTCAAACAACTTTATTTATCCAGATTTGGCAATTACAATGGGGGTATGAGTGCTCTCTAATTTTTTTTCGCATTCTTCAAACCTCAGAAAAAGGGTCAAGGGTTACACGGCATTGGTATTGATGTACCGTCAAAACAGGGGAAATCACTCCCTTTCAGAACCGAAATGGAACTTTCAAACTTTAGCAGTTGGTTTGAACAACGAAAGCCCACTTTATCATTGCTTAATTTAATAACAATGCGAATTTTAGGGTAAACCCGTTTTCGTCAAACGGGTAACAAAGCCTTCGAATTCGGGCCTTTTAATGTAACTCTGCCGAAGCCTTTATAGCGAAACGTAGTGTATAGGCATGTAGGAATTCGAAAGGATGGGTTCCGTTTTGGGATTCATTACGCCTTATACTTGTATGCTGACTCCGAAACAATAAAGTACTTCCAAAGGTTCCCTCTACCTTCCCAACCCAAACCGCCTCCCACCCCCTCACCATCCATTTGTATTAATGAAGACTGGGTGATTCTGCGGAAAGCTTTGCTTACGAAAGTAAACTATTGTTTTGGAGTCAGCACACAAGTATAAGGCAAGTGTGTAGACATCCTTTTGGTCTGGAGTGGTTTATTCTCCTAGCAGCCTTTTTACTCGTCTAAAGAATGGGCGGAGCGGGAGCCCCACCCCGTCTTTGATACTCAAGGCAGAGTCTCGGAATAGCTAGCATTAGCAGCTCTGCGGCGAAAGGACCCGAGTAATCTGTTGGTAGCTAACCCCCAAGCTCTCCCGGACCCAGCAATGCCAAGCTTCCGCCAGCATCAACCAATACTTTAGAGGCAATTTGTCAAGAGGGACTACTACGACGCATAAAAATGTTGCTTCTTCGGCCCCTTGTCTCCCCTTGTTTCTCATTGCTGACTTCCTTTTCTCAACACTCGACTGGAAACAGGGAAAGGATTGGAAATGGTACTGTTAGAGTTGAGAGTGGTTTTTTTCTTCTCCCCCTATAAAGTCTTAATCTCAAGTCGTTTAGTACTCATGTGTCTATGTCATGCAAGAAAGAAATGACTCAGGTCGATTTTTATCTTGAACAATGGTGTACCGTTTCATTTAATTATCACCATGGGAACATCTATTATAGCTGTTATCATCATCTCATTCTAATACCATATGTGAGGGGATATTGTGTAAAAACAACAACAACGACAACTAGAAGTTAGGTATAGGACGCTTAGGGAGTGATATAAAATGAAATCAGACTTATTCTTCAATTCGTACTGTGCGTTCGTCGCAATGTAAGAAAATAAACGTTTTTTTAACTTTTTTTTTATAAGGGATAAAGATTTTAGACTAATTAATAAGTCAAATCTTCCAATCTGTCCCTTAACAAGTTAACATAATAAGCTTAAAGAACCTTGAACATTAACTTGGAAATCATCTAACATACACACACATGCACACACACCATCATCTTCGTCAATTTTCGACACCCACAGTTTACCCATCCCTCACCCTTCTAATAATAATAATAATAATGATAATAATAATAAAAAAACAATAATAATAATAATAATAATAATAATAATAATAATAATAATAATAATAATAATAATAAAATAATAATATTAATAATAATAAAATAATAATAATAATAATAATAATAATAATAATAATAATAATAATAATAATAATAATAATAATAATAATAATAATAAAATAATAATAATAATAATAATAATAATAATAATAATAATAATAATAATAATAATAATAATAATAATAATATTTATTATTATTATTATTATTATTATTATTATTATTATTATTATTATTATTATTATTATTATTATTATTGTTACATGAAAAACTTTGCAATCATATATGTTATTATTTACTTTTATAATTGATTTGGCAGATGCCTACATATTTAAGTTTTAAAGAAAGCAGTGTGTCGCGATGTTACACTCCAGAGGAAGAAGAGAATTCCATAAAGCAGCTCCATTAAATGACAGGCTGTTTTTTTTATAAATCAGTACGAGAGCGGAGTAGTTTATATTTATAAAGTCTAAGCCGATCATTTGGCTTAGTAAAAAAGATGTATCAAGATACGCAGGTGTTTCTCCGTGGGTGAATTTGAACATAGGGATAGCTGTATTAAATGTATATTATTTTTAAGTGCAAATGTTCAGAGTTCTTTATATTGCTCATTAGTTGTAACATCTGTATTTATATTATAAGACTTATAAAGTATCTTGATTGTTCTTTTATGGAAATTATTTAGATAAATAATGTCAGCGTCACTGGCATCACACCAAATAATCGATGCATAATTAAAATGAGACATACAGCGGGCATAGAAGAAAAGATTGTAATGCACCAACCGTAACAAAATATGTAAGTTTATTTAGAAGAAATAGGTTTTTATACTTTTATTTACAAATTAATGTGTAACCGCCAGCTGAAATCATCATCGATGATTATGCCTAGCACTTTATGTTTATGAACATGCGCAATACTGTACGACTCTAAGTTTAAATTAGGGGGGAAATATTAAGTTTGGCCTTTTTGTCTTGTACGAAGAAACATATTTGTGCTTTTTATTAGGATTTAATTTCATTCTATTGATGTCAGACAGTTATCAATTTCATTTATGCTTATTCGAAGACTTTGTTCCACCTGGTGTAGATTTGTTTTATGAATATGAAGGAATAAATCATGAGCAAATAGGTCAAGGTTAACATTTGTGTAAGAAAAAGGGACATATCATTGATAAATATACACAATAAAATAGGTCCATGGATTGATCTTTGAGGAACTCCACAAGTTACCTCTCCAGAAAACGAAAAGGAACCATTAGTTTATATTGATTGGTGAGAGAGAGAGAGAGAGAGAGAGAGAGAGAGAGAGAGAGAGAGAGAGAGAGAGAGAGAGAGAGAGAGAGAGAGAGAGAGAGAGAGAGAGAGAGAGAGAGAGAAAAAAAAAAACAAAGGCAGAGACTAATTAACGAATTATGAATTTTTTCACAAGTACCCTTGACTTAGCTTTTGAAATAGATAACCCTAAACTCAAACTGACTTTTACCAACACGTCGCCATGACATACAGTGGGCGCCGAGTAAACAACGGTCAGAACTCCTGCAGCCAGTGCATGCCGTGCTTGTGGATAATGTGTATTGGCTGGTGGCTTTGATAATAATACTTCCTCAGAAGTAATACAATCTCATGCACGACATGAAACAAACGTGTTTTCATGCATTATTCATTTTCACAGGAGAACATACTTTGTAAATAATGAGCGAGGTACGCTTCCAAACACTGCACGAGCACCAACAAAATCATCGCACGTTGATCTGCTTTGGGGTCTTTATACTATGTGGTATACTAAGTAAAATAAGGCGTGAAAGGAGAAGCAAGTAGATCTAGTGTTTAAATATCATCCGACAGTTATCAACCTTTAAGCGGGCCTACTCTCTCCAACACTCTTCATCTTCCTAGAGCGCATCATGTCAGATGCTCTTGCAGATCACGAAGGCACAGTCAGCATAGGGGGTAGAGCAATCTCTTATCTTCGTTTTGCGGATGACATTGATGGATTGGCTGAAGAGGAACAAGAACTTGAACAGCTGGTACAGAGGCTTGATACCACCTCCAAAGCTTATGGAATGGAAATAAGTGCAGAGAAGACCAAAATGATGACCAACAACACCAATGGCATCAACACGGACATCAAAGTCCAAGGCCAATCCCTCAACACAGTGCATAGCTTCAAATATTTAGGAGCCATTGTATCAGACAATGGGTCCCGACAGGAAGTCCTCTCCAGGATCGCACAAACAACTGCTGCCCTGACAAGGTTGAAGCCCTTTTGGAAAGACAGGACCATCAGTCTACTTTCCAAAGTGAGACTGCCACACACTCTTGTCATCTCCATCTTCCTATATGCTTGCGAAGCATGGACCCTCACAGCAGATCTACAACGAAGAATACAAAGCATGGAGATGAGGTGCTACAGAAGACTTCTGGGCATTTTCTATACCCAACACATCACCAACGACGAAGTCCGACAGACCATCACACAAGCCATTGGACAACACGATGACCTGCTCACAGTGGTGAAGAAACGGAAACTCCGATGGTATGGCCACGTCACCAGATCACCAGGCCTTGCAAAGACCATTCTGCAAGGCACAGTGCAAGGAGATAGAAGAAGAGGGAGACCAAAAAAGAGGTGGAATGACAACATTCGAGAATGGACTGGTTTGACACCGAGCGAAGCCATCAGGGCTGCTGAGGACAGAGAAAGATGGAATATGCTGGTTAATCGATCATCTGTGGTGCCCATACGACCTCCGGGTTACGGGACAGGATAGGATAATAGGATAGGAATAGGGCTTAGAACAGAGCAACTGTAGTGTAAAGTTGAAGATTTTATTTACTTATTTGGGTTTTTTGGAAACAGCACACCAAAATCCAAAAAGGTAACTTTCATAGTGCCACTCTCTTACTAATGTGCACTACCGTTTTGAAAATATATATCAATCGTATTTGTTAGCCATTTTGACTAGACAGTACAGCTGTTTCTACTCTGGGAGCGTCCTCGGTGGTCGCGGGGCGGATGAGACACAGAAAACGGATCATGCACCGCCACAAGAATATCTATAGTAAGCTTATACAGTATACACAAGACTATCTTAGCTGTATATTATAGCTGCTGACATCGAGGAAAATGGTCATGGCATAGGCTTCTCGAGGTGCTGGTAAGCGTTGTGCAGAAGAATCCGGATCGCATCTTCAGTACTCCAGTTACGGGCATAGGCAAACTGAAATGGATCCTGAAGCTCTTCGGTCTCTGAACTCAGCCTGCACAGGTCGATCTTCTCAGCTGGCTTGAAGGGAGATGTCGTCAGCGCCACAGGCCTGTATTTGTTAAGCGTGGCTTGGGAGTTCTTCGATGATGGAGCTCTTCCAGATCGCTGAGATGCAGCCTTCGTCAAGGGACCTCTGGAATAGCCCACATCAGACCGGGGACAGTGCGTCCATACTCTCCCTCAAACGTCTGCCGCTGATGTTGTCGAGTCCAGCTGCACTGCGCATCTCTACCTTCTGGAAGGATTGCTTGACTTTCGCAACCCGTACTATAATTGCATGGCAGTGGAGGTTTGTCAATCACATACTCCATGGCTTGCTGTTGCTCTTCGCTTAAGTCGTGCCGGTCAAAATTGGCATAGAAAGAGTTCAGCTCACCAGCCAGCCTGGATCGGAGACTTCTGCTGCTTGTGGCCCGTGATGGTTTCGATGTCCTTCTAGTACTGTCTGGCGTTGCCATCACGGAAGTGGTTTTCCAGCTTGGACGTGAAGTCGCGTTTCTCTTCTCTGATCTTCTTGTTGAGTTGCTTTTGGACTGCCTTCATCTTATCCCTGTCACCGTTCTTGAACGCCTTTCTCTTCCTGTACAGGAGTCTCTTACGACCAGGGGTAATTCAGGGCTTGCTGTTGGGAATGGCCTTACAGGATTTGGTCTCAAGATCGATGTATGCACAAAAGGCGATGTAGGACGAGATGGCATCTGCAGTCACATCGAGGCTGGGATCAGAAAAGACACTCCATTACGTGAACTCGAAGCAACCGCTGAGTGCGTCTGCTGAGTCTTGCGTCCCACTTCTTCACCAACTTCACGGTGGACTTCTCCTGCTTCAGGCGTTGGCGGTATACAGCCACCAGGTAAACCATGTTGTGGGGGCTTCTGCCAAGTTAGTTAGTTATTCATTGCTTACAGTGTCCAGGGGACTGCAAAGAGCCGAATCAAGACCACAAAATGAAGACGACAACTTCGCTGAAAGAGGACTCACCCCTGATCTGCATAAAAGATCTGCTGAAACAACCCTAGTGGTAACACTGAAGGCACTCCACCAGCCGGTCACTTTACAATAAAGGCGTTACAGGCAAGGGACGCTGAGGCTATACTGTAATTTATCGAACCCCCGTTTACAAAAACAAAATAGAATACAAACATCATTATAACATTTCAACAAAACACATACATACAAAATGCCTACTTTGCCAAATAAAAACATCATAGGAAGCCCCAGTGACCATTTGGCAGAAAGCGTCCAATATTTCCAAGCTGATCCAACAGACCTCACACACCACACATATGAGGAGTTTTGTCCCGGAAGAGTGTTAAAGAAAAAAGATATGTGACTGGTCTAGCGATGAAGATAGTATAGTAGATTGATAGAACAGAGTAGGAACGAGAAAGAACAAATGAAAAAGACGGCGACAGTGGGAATTTAAAGCACTAAATTTCCAGAAAGTGGGGATACAATTTATACTGAAACCCACGGCAAGTCCCACGGAAGGGGTGGTGGTGGGAGGGGGGTGGGGGGGGGTGCTTCTGCCAAGACCAAGAAGCGGCTTCGACCTGTAGCCTCTGGAAATGTTCCCATAGCAGACGTCGATGAAGCTGTCGTTGTGGGTTGGACACGTAACAAATTGCCTGAAGAGGGGGAATGCGTGATTCAGTCTGCGGTGTTGAAGTCCCCAAAGATGAAGCAAGGGAAGTCAGGGGACTGCAAAGACATCATATGGGCAACCGCTGCCACTTTAGAGGCTGCTGCCTTGGTGTCTGCCTTGGGGTGGATGTACACCACGGTCACGAAGAGCTGGCTAAACTCTCTGGGAAGGGCCTGAACGCAACTGAATCTCAATGTACTCGGAGCAACACTTCTCCGTGACCGTGATGTTGGTGCAAAACTTGCTGTTGATGAACATGCAGACTCCACATTCCTTTGTCTTCCCCCGTCGCCTCGACAGTTCGATCCAGACGGACCACCGTGAAACCTGGAAAGTCAGGGTCTTCATCATCTTCTTTGAGCCATGATTCGGTGCAGCATAACAGGTTAGCCTTTCTATATTGGCGGAGGTATTGAATGCTGGCCAAGCACTCGGCAAGGGTGTTTCTCACTAACTGGACGTTGCCCATTACAATGATGGGCAGGGGTAGTTTATTTCCTCTTCTTCTCACTCGCAAAATAGCGGCGACCCCTCTTCTGGCAAGTCGGAAACAGGGCGCAACCAAGTCGGGAAAACGGTCGTGGCGCAGGTTACACTACGGTTCTTTGCAGTATTGGATCATATCATTATACTACGTACCTCACATCATCTCGAATAACACAACCAACCATCATTATACTACCGAATCGAGCGCACCCAAAATGGTACACTAACCTGATAATGTCATTGAAAATACACACAGACGAACATACAGACAACGTGCAAACTTTCAACTCTAAAGACAGAGAAACTTCAACTATCTATATATATAAATTGCTTAGCCGGAAGTCCTTCTTCGACACTACTGTAAAGTTTGTCCGGTATGGACGCTGATCTGGGCAAGTGCTGGGTGCTGGGTTTCGGCCTGTTGTGCGCTCAAAACCAGCGAAATCGTTATAGCCGACATTTCCTTACCGAACGTTTAACCGTTTCTGAGATAAATAAATAAACAAAATGTCCACAAACTGCAATAGCCTCATTCCGCGCGCGGTTTCCATTCAACCCGTGTCAAGAACTTGCCGTTCCGTAATACCGCAAATTTTGTTTTATTTCCATTCAAAACACTTTTGCACTCATGTCACCAATCTTACAAAATTTTGTGTTTAACTAATTAAATTTGATTAATTAAAAATCGAATCGAGGTTTCAGCATGTTTTCTCATATAGACCAAAAAATTGATGATCTTTGCATGAAAGCTTGGTAGCTCAGTTGGTAAGACTTCTGCCTGTCGTGTAGGGGACCCGAGTTCAAATCTCCGGTGAGCCATATTTTTTTTTAATGTTGTTTTTTTTTACACTACAATATGGATATTTTGCTTTTTAATTTAGGCTTTTTGCCTTTAACTTATTTATTATTATTATTATTATTATTATTATTATTATTATTATTATTATTATTATTATTATTATTATTATTATTATTATTATTATTATTATTATTATTATTATATCTTACATCAAATTTTATTTTAAAACCCTGGTGTTTTTTATGATTTCTATTTGTATTATTCTATATTCAATATTATTATTATTATTATTATTATTATTATTATTATTATTATTATTATTATTATTATTATTATTATTATTATTATTATTATTATTATTACCAAGGATCGGGATGGGGTGGTACGTGTAGGTAAAAGGGGGTTACGGGTAGGTTTAAAGGGGCATGGGTAGGCATAACGGGGATACGGGTATATATAAGGGGGTATGGTGCTGGTCGATTCCTTTCATCCATACCTGCGAAACGATCAACGGGAAGTATCAATGAGGGTACAGGTAGGTTACAAGGGGGGTACGGAAGGTATCAAGGGGGTATGGGGAGGTATCAAGTGGGTTCGGGGAGGTGTCAAGGGGGTATGGTGAGTCATCATGGGGGTGGGACGGGGAGATATCAGGGGGGGTATGGTGAGGTATCAAGGGGGATATGGGGAGGTATCAAGGGGGATATGGGGAGGTATCATCGTCCAAATGAAACTCGCAGACAACAGTTGTCTCTGTCTACATTTTAAACAGCAACCTGTGTACCCTGGCTTGCCAGGGTACAAAAACCACTAGTATAACTATATAACGCGTGAACGCACAAAGACGTTTCGTCGCCCATTGGTCGCACCACGAGTTGCGCCCCGTCAGACCGTGCTCCTAAGGCAGCCAGTGGGCAGCTTTAGTTAGATCCTGTATCAGCCAGCGCCCTGAACACTTCTTGAGCTGGAAAAAGCGCTATATAAAAACGAATAAATGGAATTGTTTCCGGCCTAAAAAATAAAAAGAAGCCAACTTTAGACTCTACTGGACAATGTAGAACTACTTTAAACCATAGTAGGCTATAAATTCTACCCTCAGTCTTTGCTTTTCGTATGTCAGCTGGTGCATGGCTTGTTAAACGATGTTTCATCAACCATAGCGTAAACAAACCCAGACAAAAAACATTAATTTCGAAGCAATGTTCGGACTGTTTTGCGATCAAGAAGCGTGCAGTTAGCTTTGTTATCGGTTCCGACCATTGCGGTGAAATTCAAGCCGCTTTCCATTGTGTTTCGAGACTTTTACTGCATTATATATAATGCTTGAATGAGTTCAAACCACCAACCACTGTAAACAAATCTAAACATCAATAAATGTATTTTGAATGGATTCTCTCACCACCATTACTACTTGAATGTTCACACTATTACCTTAAAATAAAATATTCAGTACCATTCCACCGAATAATGTATGTTATTATCACCTGTTTACTGAATACACAAACCCAGACAGTCATTCTGAAGTGGTTATCTGACAACAATCACTGTTACCAAATGTAGATTGTACATTAAAGCAAATAGATATTTACCGGGAAATAGACAAAGGCCTTTAGAAACTTTTCTCTTCTCAGGGCCAGCTTAGTAACGGCGGGGCCCCTGCCCGTTACGTTCTTGACACTATTACCCACTACCAAACCAGTGCTTATGTACTGCAACACTAATGACAATTGTAGGCCTACCTGATACCACCAAAACCACTACAGTCGCTAAACAACCATCATAATATGTTTAAAAGCAGCACATACAGGACTATCAACACCAAAAATCATCTCTATTCATTTCGCCATGATACACGAAATCTCCATTTGGTGATGGCAGGCAGTGGACTTTAACGCCGGACGGCTGTCATCCCCAACAAGCAAATTACCACGCCTGGAAGCGCGTGTCAGACAGTTTAACGCCGCCGCTAGTAATTAGTGAATTAATAACTAAAATACTCCAGAGACCAATAGACCATCACCACAGACCAATAGATCATCACACCCCGATGGCGACCCTCCCCCCTATTTCCTATCATCCATGTTAATAAGGGTGAGTGAGAGACTAGCTCAGTCGGAGGAACGTCCAGCTCGTGTTCCTCGTAGTATTTCATGATCTAGCACTGAAGGCGTTTCAGCTGTAATGAAACAGGACGAACCTCAATGTCTGACTGCTTCTTAATGTGTTCGTTCTATCTTCATCATTCTCTCCATTTGGCGCCTTACAAGAAGGCATTTGAGCCGTGTCAAGCGAATCAGGCCTTTCAACCCTAATAAAACAGTCTACCCTGCGTGTATATAGAAGTTAAGGTTCACTCTTTTGCAAACAACGGCACACGGAGAAGAGATCGGAAATATAAGTTAAAGTGAGGGGGTGGGGGTGGGGGTGGAAATGACACAGGAATGGCTATGCCTACACCCGTTGCATGCTCTCACCACCACCCTTCCATGCCCACACACACACCCTCCACCCGCAAACACATTTGCACAAATCTATACCCACAAGACAATACTACCAGTGCAGTCCTCCACAAAAGCGCCATCGGGAACTGGTTCAGAACAACAATCGGAGTTCGTCAAGGAGGCCTAGTCTCTCCACTACTCTTTAACATCTTCCTAGAGCGCATAGTGTCAGGTGCCCTTGCAGATCACGAAGGCACAGTCAGCATAGCGGGTAGAGCAATCTCCAACCTCCGTTTTGCTGATGACATTGATGGATTGGCTAGAGAGAAACAAGAACTTGAACAGCTTGTGCAGAGGCTTGACACCACCTCCTCCAGAGCCTATGAAATGGAAATAAATGCAGAGAAAACCAACATGATAGCCTATATGCGGCAAAACATGGGTATGGAATTCCCTATGTAAAACATTTATTTGTGATTCTTTTTCGGTGTTTTATATTTAGCAACACTGCCTTTTTACCTCTATCATGATTTAGTTACCTAAACAATATGTTGTTCAGGTAAATAATTACTTACGGACAAAAATATATAATTTAGAGAAAAATTTTACATTGTCCGTAAATAAATTATTATTTAGAAAAAATATCCTTCTACATAAAGACTAGCTGAAAATGGAGAAAATTTTTTTTACAAAGGGAATTCCATACATAGGCATTCAAAGGGTGAATGAACCTCGCTATTTTGGTGGACTAAATAGTCCTAATAGTTAGGGCAGTGGAACGTCCGCAAAGCTACCGTAATTCTGAAACGCGAACAACTTAGTGCCAACGTAATCCGCAGAATAAACAAACGAGAGAAATCGACAGTTTAGAGACAAGTGCCAGCGAGCAGTGAGAAAGTGCCAGAGAACAGAAGTAGCGTGTATGAATGATGTAATTTAATATTTTTGTCCCGTGTGTAAATTAATTTAAAGTAAAGGTAAAAAGGTAAAGGTGGTCCCATAGCCTTGTGGCCGTAGGGGAGCGAGATGTTGGAGATCACACTTATCTTGGGCCAGCGTAATGAGGGTGATGCCCATCTCTCTCCCTCGCTGCTTTACCTTCCCCACCCTTAAGAGAGTAGGTACTCAGTCACAGTTGAGTCGACTGGGGGCGTTGTTATTTGTCGCTTCACGGTTTGCGGTCACCCATCCAAGTGCTAACCGCACTGGATGGTGCTTAACTTGCGACACATTAGCGAGTGCTCCAACCACTGCGCTATCCGACACCCCGCTTAATTAATTAATTAATTAATTTAAAATTCCAAAATCAAAACTTGTTATATTATCTTAAATTTGAAGGAGGGCAAAGTCAGTTATATTACGAGGACGAGATTCTTTTTCTCATTTTGTAAGGTAACGCGAATAACTCACTTTGTTTATTTTAAAAATAACATGATTTGTACCTGAATAAACAATATTTTCAAATTAGGATCCATTTTTAACGGAACTGAAATCTTCCATGAAGAAAAGGAATGCCCCATTACAATCGGTCCAAGAGATTTACTGTACATCTGAACAAACACAACATCAACTTTAATGTGAAATCAATAGAAGTCTTTAAACTGAACACATTTTTTTCTCTTCACACTAACAATAAGACCACGGAGGCGTGCCAGAAAACGGCCTATCGGTAGAAAACAAAGACAGGAGTGTATAGTTTAGTACCCCAAGTTCTGTCGCGATCCAGCTTCTTCCGAACATCGAAATGTAAACTGTGGCGATCATTCGCAATGTTAACACTTCTATCAGTCTGCATGCGATTTCAGTCTGCATTTCATTTGACAGGGTGCATAAGGTTTCAAAACGGAGAAGATGCGGAAGAGGGTTCACCCCCCTCCCCCCTCCCTCCCCTCTTCTCACTCGCCAAAGGCACTGCTGCGACTGGTGCATTTTATGTGAGAAAACGACACACACGACTATCACTCTTTCCATTCAATTCAATTTTTTTAAAGGCCCCAATTCCAAGGTTTTGTTTTACTTTTGTCGAAACCGAGTTTACTCTAAAATTGGCATTGTAATCATATTACATGCAATCGTAAAGCGGGCTTTCGAGTCTCCAACCAAACGCTAAAGTTTGAATGTCAATGTGGGGTTTTGATAGGGAGTGGTTTCCCTTGATTAACGGTACATCGATTACCATAGCCGTGTGAACACTTGAACCCTATTTTCTGAGTGAACAACGAAGCTGATTGGTCCTGTCTCGTACAGAATTTGGTAGCTGCTATTTTTAGCTCCAGCATGTTGGCTGGATAGCCCACGGCTAGGCACACAAAAAAACCACGGAATTCATTCATTTAAAAATATACTTTGGAAATTTTTTTTTTTTTTTTGTGTCGCTAATTTTTTTTTTAGTGTGTCAACTCACTGTGAATGTTAAGAGAATGTGTCGGGAGAGTGGGAGGGAATGAGATGAGGGTGAGGGCGTGGTCAACGTAAATCCCTTTAAAGACATGGTCACACAGCACTCCACGTCTTAATCACGTACAAAAAGTTCGGAAAATCTGGTGGACGTGGCCTAGCGTGGTAATTTTCGGTCAATTTTGGTTTGGCCGTGCTTTGGACGGCTGAATCACGGCCAAAGCGCGTCCAAAATTTGTTACCCGTGGAGTGGACGTTGTTGTTCGCGTTGATGTCGAGGTTAAGACGAGCTACGGTCGAGGTATAGACGTGGCAGGACGCGGGGAGAAATCTGAACGGCATCGGACGCGGCAAAAAGTTTTGAACTGCTCAAAATTTTAGCCCGCGCACAACCACGGGTAACACACGCGGTAAAGACGTGCAACACACGTGAAACACGCGTGGTAATCCGTGTTACGGCAGTGATTAAAACTTGGGGAGACGCGGTAAGACGCGAAAGTTTAGCGTTCAGTCACGGCCAGAGCACGGTCATTGGACGCATGTACCGCGTTGGAATCACGAGAAATAGCGTGTGTTTAGCGGCTTATCACTGACAAATGGATTTTTCCACGTACATAGCACTACCTAACGACGTCTCGAACACGTTCGAAAGACGTCCTGATCACTGCCTAATCACTTCTGTATCACTTCTGATTTGCGGCATATAAATACCGTAATTTTCTTAGACCTCGGCACGTGCAGTGTCGCCTTTTTCCCTCTCGTGAACATGTACAAATTTATTTTTAGGCTTACACGTGGCTGGACGTGGTTGCAGTGCTTCAGCAGTGGAACAGCCGCCGACGGCCGTCCAAAGCAAGGCCAAACCAAAATTGACCGAAAATTACCACGTACGACCACGTCCACCAGATTTTCCGAACTTTTTGTACCTGATTAAGACGTGGAGTGCTGTGTGACCGAGGCAAGATCTTTGCCGCGTCCGATGCCGTTCAGATTTCTTCCCGCGTCCTGCCACGTCTATACCTCGACCGTAGCTCGTCTTAACCTCGACATCAACGCGAACAACAACGTCCACTCCACGGGTAACAAATTTTGGACGCGCTTTGGCCGTGATTCAGCCATAAAGGGCTGTGTGACCGGGGCTTAACCTCCAGTCCCATACATTGCGATTTTAGACTGTACAGTCATTCGTACGCAGGGACACCACAGACATAAAACCAAATCTAACAATTTAAAAGGTTGGACTATAACCATGGAAAGAACACAGGTCTCTAACAACATTTCACAAACGGCTGAGAGTGTCTGTGTGTAGGTGTGCGGAGTGAGTGGGTGGGTGGGAGAAGGTGGTGGTGGTAAAGAGTGTGCTGGAGGGGTGAGTAGGGGTTTGGAAGCGGAAGGGTGTGTGAAAGTTGGAAGTAGACTCTGCACTGAAACTCTCCAACTTGCAATCTATAAATTACGCATTCAAAATATAATCATCTCACTCCCCTAGAATGAACGCAAGCTGTCTGGCGAGACCTTTCAAACCTACGGCGTGCTTTGAATCAAAACACGGGTCGCGACACTGATTTGTATCCAGATTTTCAAAACAGCATCCGAACTTGCGAGGACTGAGCATTCCAAAGCGATAAGTTAAAAAAAGAGAGAGAGAGAGAGAGAGAGAGAGAAGCCTGAGATAGTCAGGACAGAGACCTCAATATATATAGCCTGTGTTTCTACGGGTATTCACGTTGTGAATACGTTGCGCTCGCACACACACACACCTACACACACACACACACACATACAAACATACATATATACACACGCAGACTCAATAAAGTTTGAAGAGAACCACGTCTCAACTACTCCGGAGAAAAGGTTGACGAGATCTTAGCATGATCAATAAGACGAGACGCTTGAAAAAATACCACGAGAGAGAGAGAGAGAGAGAGAGAGAGAGAGAGAGAGAGAGAGAGAGAGAGAGAGAGAGAGAGAGAGAGAGAGAGAGAGAGTTCTCAATCAGATATACCGCCTTTATGGAAACATGTCTATATTCCCTCAGGTCTAGTCTTCTCGCAGCCCTTGTTCCTCCAGGTTTTAAGTTCCCACGCATGCGCGGTTTGTGACAGAACTTGGAGAACCATAGTCCTTACAGTGAATAGAGACGTGGTGGCACATAGAACTTGGGGAATATAGACCTGCTGGGAACATGAATTTGAAAAGCATCGAGGGAACATAAACCTGAGAGAGCATAGTCCTAGAACTGAAAGAACGCAAACCTTTGAGTGTGGGGAGTGGGGATAGAAGGGCACATGGGGCTGACCCCATGCCGAAGCTCAAGGTCATTCTCCTAGTCAATGCAGCCTGATTGACAGTGCACCAGGTATTGACACAGAGATCCTATCAATTATGGGTTCCCAAATTGATGTACAGATTTGTATAGGGCAATGAAACTTCACACTGACCATATTCCAGAGAAGTTAAAAAGACGCAGTTTGGACAGTGCACTAAGTTGTTCACACTCTATAATCATTCACGGCCCGTGTTAAGATTGATAGCAATGATACCTGTGACGATGTGTTGTGTTGGATTGTGGATTGTTGTTGCTGATGTTATTGATGACGATACTGATGATGTTGATAATGATGATGATGACGATGATGCAGAAACTGGTTTTGTCGAACACGAATACTTGTAAGCGTTACTTCAAGGCCATTTCATCAAAACAATTTAAAAAAAAATACTACTAATAAAATTAAAAACATTATGATTTTAAAAAAATAAAATAATATCCCAATCTATACTATTCCGTAACTCGAAAGTCATTGGGGAACCACAGATGATTGTTTAACCAGCGTAGTCCATCTTTCTGTGCTCAGCAACCCTCATGGCTACGTTCAGGGTCAAGCCAGTCCATTCTCGAATGTTGACCTCCCACCTTTTTTGTCTCCCTCTTTCCCTGCCTCCTTGAACCGTGCCTTGCAAGACTGTCTTTACAAGGCCTGATGCTCTGGTGATGTGGCCATACAATCGGAGTTTCCGTTTCTTCACCACTGTAAGCAGGTCATCGTGTTGTCCAATGGCTTGGGTGATGGTCTGTCGGACTTCGTCGTTGGTGATGAGCTGGGTATAGGAAATGCCCAGAAGTCTTCTGTAGCACCTCATCGCCATGCTTTGTATTCTTCGTTGGAGGTCTGCTGTGAGGGTCCATGTTTCGCAAGCGTATAGGAAGATGGAGATGACATGGGAGCGCAGCAGCCTTATCTTGGGATGTAGACTGATGGACCTGTCTTTCCAAATGGGCTTCAACATTGTCAGGACAGCAGATGTTTGTGCGATCCGGGAGAGGACTTGCTATCGGCATCCATTGTCTGATACAATGGCTCCTAAATATCTGAAGCTATGCACTGTTTTGAGGAATTGGCCTTGGACTTTGATGTCCGTGTTGATGCCATTGGTGTTTTTGGTGATCATTTTGGTATTCTTCTGTGCTGTGCTGTGTGCACAGCAGATCTCCAAAGAAGAATACAAAGCATGGAGATGAGGTGCTACAGAAGACTTCTGGGCATTTCCTATACCCAACACATCACCAACGACGAAGTCCGACAGACCATCACATAAGCCATTGGACAACACGATGACCTGCTGACACTGGTGAAGAAACGGAAACTCCGATGGTATGGCCACGTCACCAGATCATCAGGCCTTGCAAAGACCATTCTGCAAGGCACAGTGCAAGGAGGTAGAAGAAAAGGGAGACCGAAAAAGAGGTGGGAGGACAACATTCAAGAATGGACTGGTTTGGCACTGAGCGAAGCCATCAGAGCTGCTGAGGACAGAGAAAGATGGAGTATGCTGGTTAAACGATCATCTGTTGTGCCCCTACGACCTCCGGGTAACGGGATAGGATAGGATAGGATAGGATTTGGTATTTTTTGCAATTATTTAAATTTCAAAGGCTCGGAGAGTGGTGTCAAGCCTCTGTACCAGTTGTTCAAGTTCTTGTTCTTTTCATGCCAATCCATCAATGTCATTCGCAAAATGGAGGCTGGAGATTGCTCTACCCCCTATGCTGTTATACCTTCGTGATCTGCAAGGGCATCTGTCGTGATGCGTTCTAGGAAGATGTTGAAGAGTGCTGGAGAGAGTAGGCATCCTTGATGCACGCGGATGGTTGTTCTGAACCAATTCCAGATAGAGCTATTGTGGAGAATTGCACTGGTAGCCTTGCCATACAGGTTTTTGATGACTTTAATAATGTTAGGGTTGATGTTGTACGCTCTCGTGGTTGCAATAATAACAATTAAAATGAAGAAGAAGAAGAAGACAAAGAAGAAGAAGAAGAAGAAGAAGAAGAAGAAGAAGAAGAAGAAGAAGAAGAAGAAGAAGAAGAAGACTAACATTTGTATCCCACCAAATCTAAACAAAAATAGTCTACTCTAGGTGCATGCCAACCCTTTCCCAACCTGCACGTACACAAATACACATATCCTTTACATGTAAGAACATAAAATACCCAGGAAGAGAAGAAACAAATCAAATTTAACGGTCGTCGCAGTGGGTGGTCACACTGGATGGATCACTGAGCTGAGAGGGAAAGAGATGAGTTTTGAGAAAAGATTTGAAGGCAGAGAGTGTACACTTGCTACGAAGGGAGAGCGGCTATTTGTTCCAGGTTCTTGGACCAAAAGAGAAGCAGCGTGGACCTGAAGACACACGTTTTGAGCGAGGAATGCGGAGGGTGAGTTTCAGAAGAAGACCGGAGATTACGAGATGGCATGTCAGATAGGTATGATGGTTCAGAATCAGAGAGACACTTATAGGCAATAAAGGCACATAATTGCTAACATTGCACCAATTCTTTAACACCTGTTTTAGTTAAATAATATTTAATTTACCCTCGCAGGTACACCCACAAACAAAACAGAAGAGAGGGAGAGAGAGAGAGAGAGAGACAGAGAGAGAGAGAGAGAGAGGGAGAGAGAGTCGGACAGACACAGACACAAATAGACACAGCCAGAGACACACAGACACCAACACTCGCTCGCTAACACCAACAAAATAATGTAAAAATAACATTTGGAAAAACAATTTTAACTTCTTTTTTTTTACTCAGCAATTATAAAGTGATTCGAGAACCTTCCATTCATCAAAACCCCTGACAAGCGAATCCAGCGTAATGGTTATCGCAGACAGGTTTTCCAACAATGTTTAACAACACACCGTTTTAATGTAATCTACCTAAACTTGCGATACGCGTGTCAAGTTTTATTCTTCAGATTATTGAAGATCCACTGCTAATAGCATTATAACCTCACTCCCCTACAATGAAACCAAGTAGTATTCGTAGCCAAGTCATGGAAGAGTTTTATTGGTTTTTTCCCTTGTTTTTGTTTTAGGGGGGTGGGGGAGGGGGGTTGGTTCGTTTTTTGTTGTTTTATTTCTTCTGGGGAATAGTACATCTAATGAATAGGCACTGAAATCTTCTTACCAAACATGACAAATGGTTTGGCTGCGCTGTAACAGCATGCATGGCTCATACTTTAATTATTAACAACATAACTTCATTAATATCCGCATACCTCGGAGGTAACATGAGGCCATTCTGAAATCGTATAGAAGAGGTACTGTGCACTGAAGCATAATTATTCGAAATTTTCTATTCACACTTTTCTGCTATCCTATGCACCAACGGGAATCCCCTCTATGAAAAATACTTCCGTTTTTTTTTTCTCCGCGTGTTTTAGTGAGTTATTTCCAAATATTCAGGAATAATAACATGTGTCACTGGCCACCTGTATCGTACCCTCACATATTTTTATTTCTTTGCTGCAGTTTATTATCCCTTTCTATCGCCAGTGGCGCGCCTAAACCCTACCTACCTAACATTATTTGTCAATTTTTGAAAAATATTAGGAAAAACATAACGCCCAGATGCTGGCTCGAACCCACACCTGTCAGGCGCCATTGGTTTCTGGCTTGTGGATAATGCAAGTTAGTCCCGCCTTAGCCCACTTGGCCACAACGCTAGCCTAACATAGTCAGTTACTTCGTGTTTTGTGAAGGTTGCGACGGCGAAGCTATGGAAAACTACAAGAGTTTTCAGGTCCTGTTTCACTTTCTGTCGATGATCGACGCACCTCCGAAGTCGCCACAAATACAGGCTTCTACGATTGTTTTTTGCATTCTTTCACTGAGCATGTACTTCCTCCACCGTTTTTATACTTATCCCACTCGTTTTCTGGCTCTAACAATCGTCGTTTTCGGCAATTTGCCATATTTAAAAGTCACGCATCAAGCTTTGATAAAAGCAAAACAAGCCAAACCGGAACTTGGTTTCATATAACCTCGTTTTAATTTATAATGGCGATACCCACGAGTTTTTATGAGAGGTGCCGGAAAGTTGTGAATAGGGCATGAGTTTGGACCAATTAACGTTCATTCGTACGACCATTCAGTACTTATAGACAAGGCAATCATTAAGAAAATGCGTTCATTCGAAAGGGAATTGGCATTTTCGTAGAATATTTGTAATTAAAAATTGCCAATTAGGTGTCCGAAACTTTTGCAAGGCGTTTGAATCCTGTTGACACATTTCACCTGATCTCGGCAGTCTCCAAACATCCACTAAAATGTATTACGCAAAAGATAAAACAAGATGACAAGCCATTTAAAAGTATTTCCAGACACCAAAGCACACACAGAGCTGAATAATAAACAATTTCAAAAGTGTTAATGTTACTAGCGGTGTTGTGACTCGGCCGGCTTTGCGCTGTGTTAAGGGATTGGCCTTGGACTTTGATGTCCATGTTGATGCCTTTGGTGTTGTTGGTCATCATATTGGTCTTCTCTGCACTTATTTCCATTTCATAGGCTCTGAAGGTGGTGTAAAGACTCTGTACCAGCTGTTCAAATTCTTGTTCCTCTCCAGCCAATCCATCAATGTCATCTGCAAAACGGAGGTTGGAGGTTGCTCTACCCCCTATTCCGATTGTGCCTTCGTGATCTGCAAGGGCATCTGACATGATGCGTTCTAGGAAGATGTCGCCTAATACTTTAAGAAAATAGATCGGAAACATCACACTGGACCAATAATTTAAAAAAGCAGGACATACTTTAATGAACTAAGATATCATTAATTGATTATCACATCAATAATTTTATTTATTATATTAATTGTATACTGTAAGGTAAATGTTTACCTCTGATGCTCTCTTATGTTATGTAATGCCAATGTTATAATATTAATTCAAATGTTATGAGGGGAGTAGTGAGTGCGGTGTATATGTGCGTGCATGGACGACAAAGTGTTTATGTGTGTATAATACAGTTTTAAAGATTATACCTTATGTATCTATACATTATTCGAACAATGTTTAACGCCTGTCATAATTCCTTGTAAGATGTAATCAAGATTTGTTGAAATGAATTGAAGCTGAATTGGATTAACACGAAACTTGCAATACAAGTATTTTAGGAACTAAATCAGATCAGTAGTTAAGGCATCCGCAGGATATCCGAGCTCTATATAAGAATGACTAAAGATTAAAGAAGATGTAAAACTAAGCCGTGATTCACTCGAAAAAGCTATATCTCAGTAATTATCCACGGAAACCTGGATGAAAACCCGTCCAGGGTGACGATGTCAAGCGAGGAAACTCAAACAAGCTTGCCCAATACCACATGATCCATTCCGGAAATTGACCCCAGGACGAACGAGGTCTTTCGCAGTGCATTCTCCTTTTCGTTTTAAAA
>CM072511.1:149099385-149286885 GCA_036898135.1 Oncomelania hupensis | reverse complement strand
TTACCAACAACAGGTGCAAATTCCTTGAGTAATGCCGCTTGGAGGAATACATTTCTGGATTCTGTACGGATGGGGAGGAGGTGGGTCGGTGGGATGATTGGGAGGGTGGGTGGGGAGGGTGGGTGGGAAGGTTGATGGACAAAGGTGAATGTCTGATGATTTTTTTCACATTAAGGCTCCGTCTGCCCCTTTGGTTAATCAATTAAACACGGTGGATTTCTTGTTCCCTTAAAGGAAAATTGTGCCTTTTTGTTTGGGTAATTAAATTAAGAGGACTTAACACCGCACCTGCTCCCACTTCGCCACACATTTGAGTGTCTAATCTAGTCAATCAGGGATGTCGTTTGGGTCGGATCTTCGGCTTTTAGCCGAATTTTTTTTTAAAAAGCCGATAAACTGTCCGTCATATCGGCTCGCCGAGCCGAAGTTTTAACGGGTGAATCGGCTCGGTTTTGTCCATTTTTGCTATATTCCTGTGCTGTACGCTTGCAGTTTAGGTGAGATTCGATAAGTACTAAATTCTGTTTTCCTGAAAAAGTTGTACTCAGCGAACAGACCCGTATTAGTCATAGCCCGATGTCGTCCATTATAAAATTGACGTCAATAGTAGCCTAATTGAAGCCAGTGACGTACGAAATAAAACGTCACTTTCTCATACAGGCTTTAGGCAGTGCTTGAAAATAATTTTCAAAATGCCTCCGAAAAAGAAATCGAAATTGTTGGCCGGACAAAGTATACTGTCGTTTTTGGCAAAAAATAAGTACAGTGGATGAAGTTGAAGCAAGGTAGTGGTGGCTCAGAGATACCCACGAGATAACATGCTTGAGCTCTGGCACCTGATTGGGAAGTTCCATTCAGAAGACTTTCCGAACATGCTGAAGCTTGGGCATCTTGCACTGACCAGCCCTGTCCACACTGCTGGATGCGAACGAGGGTTTTCAGCACAGAACCTGGTACTGACAGCCCTCAGGAACAGACTCACTGCTGAAAATCAGAACATGCTGACGATGGTGAAACTGCACGGGCGCAGCATTGACCTGAATAGAGCTTTGGCTGCTTGGCGTCAGGCTAAACCCAGAAAGCTGTAGGCCAAACAGAAACTCTGACAGTATTGTGGTCTGTCAAGGGACAGTCTAAACTTGTTATTGTTTTTGTGTCTAAAATTTAATAAAATAAAATTTCTTTTCAATGTTCTTATTCTACTCTTAAAATCATGTTTTATTACAAAGATATGCATCCACAGAACACCTTTAATATATGGAGGTGGAGTGTGCACGTTAACGTAGTAAATCTATTAAAAAAAACTTGTGAGACTGCTTTGGAAGAGAGAGCCGAAACTTTCTGTAAAAAGCCGAAAGTTTCACGGCTGTTTCGGCCAAATCGCCGAAGAAAAAATTTCCTAGCAACATCCCTGGTCAATGAAAAATATCGGATTTTTAAAACCCACATTAAGTACGAAGTTTGTTGAATCAAGTACATTATGGCGGAATGTTTTCACTTTAAGAGCAATTTCAGTTTAGTTTACCAGGTTGAATTTCTTTCTTCTTCTTCTTCTTCTTCTTCTTCTTCTTCTTCTTCTTCTTCTTCTTCTTCTTCTTCTTCTTCTTTGTGTGTGTGTGAGTGTGTGTGTGTGTGTGTGTGTGTGTGTGTGTGTGTGTGTGTGTGTGTGTGTGTGTGTGACTTTCAAGTCAGGCCAAGTCAACAATTCTTTCTTCTGTGTATTTTGTGAATGGGTTATTCGTTCAGAAACTATCCTCCTCGCTTTTAAAGCTAGTATTGAGTGCAACACATGAATATCACTCATATCACGCAGAATGAATGACAACCACTTCCACTGCAGAAACTGCTACTTTTATTACTGACGTAGTGTCGATGGTCCACTTCGCTGCTCCGTTGATATAATTTAAAAGGACCCACTTGGACTATGCTACTTCGACAGATCCCTTTAAAATTCACAGTGAATGTTTCTACATTGAAAAGAAAAAAAAATAAGTTGACAGAAACAAAACAAACTCTTTCAAAAGTACAGTTATTGCTACAATCAATAAATTCCGTAGTAATGTGTACCTTCATGAGCTAAAAATAGCATCCACCAAAACAGCAAAGAGACAGAACCAGTAAAAAGAATTGATCGGTACGGTTTCTCGTTTTAGGTCGATAAACAGACCCTACCCCAGGCACCAAAAACGCACTCTTCAAGCTGCGTGGTTCACTCAAAAATAGGGTCAAAGGTCATACGGCTATGATATTGATGTACCGTTAAAACAGAGGAAATCACTCCCTGTCCGAACAAAAATCGAAAATTCAAAATTTAGCTGTTGGTTTGGGCAACAAAAGCTACTTTAATTGTACATTGCGAATTTTAGAGCAAATGCGTTCTCATAAACATTTAAGCTTCCTTTAAAGTTTTTTTTTTCAAAACCATCACTTAAATGGCGGTAGGGATAGCTCAGTGGTCAGAGCGCACGAGTTGTGTACGTGCGTCTCGGGCGACGTGGGTTCAAATCCTGACTTCAGCAAACTATTTTGTGATTGCTGGATAGTAGTGGCCAACGCTTTGAGAAGCTGTGTGAGCTTGTAAGTGCTCTATATAAAAGTAATCTCATTAAAAGATACGTTTTAGCATTATTTTGTATACTCTTAGCTTAATTTGTAATCGTCACATCAACACACACGTCATGTCTTTACTGCTATCAATCAATCTTATATAGCGCTTTTCCAGCTCAAGAGCTGCTCAAGGCACTGGTCGATACAGGATCTAACTCAAGCCGCACGAGGCGCCCACCTGCAGCCTTTGGGCGCATAGTCTGACGTCCAGACGATTGAGCACAATCCTGGGCAACCGGGTATGGGAAGAAAGGACCTAGTGCGTGCTGTGTATTTGAGTAGCCGACACTCACCCGTTTTGTAGATGTGCGTCAGGATCTTTACATTCCATGCGATGGAATGCGTGCGTGCACTGGCTGGACCTCGGTTTATACTTTAATCAGAAGGAGTACTACTACTCCTCCTCTCACTGCTATTATTACTACCACCACCACCACCACCACTAATACTATTACTACTATTCCCAACGCCACTACTACTACTACTACTACTACTACTACTACTACTACTACCACCGCAACCACCACCACCACTACTACTACTTTTACTCACTCCACTACTACTACTACTACTAGGCCTACTTGTTTGTTTGTAGATTATAGTCACACGACACTTTCGCATATAGGTGACTACTGGACCGATTTATACTGACACCAGCGGGCCAGTTGTTGGTAAAGGGGAAAATAATATGATCACACGTTGACCAACCCGGGATTCGAACCAGCGACCTTTCGGTTACTAGCAAGACGTTCTTACCAACTGAGCTACCCGACCCCACATAGGCCTACCACTACTACTACTCGCTTAAATAGGGTCTAGCTGACATATCATCTCACGCTCAAATTTCGTTCAATGGTTAGGGTGGACGTAACTGGTAATGTCCCTTCGCTGTTGTTTTATATCATACGGCTAGATGAGAGTCGATCTTTTAACAAGATTATCTCCCGTCCAAACGTGGCGCATTTATTACCACTGCTGTTGCTCCTTTTGTTACTGCTATTACAGCGACGATCGAAACAACTCAATCAGTTTTACACTTAAATGTGACTTTTTTATCCGATCTGGATAGTAGCCCTGTTCAAGGGAAAGAACTCGGACATCCTTAGATCTTGAGGAATGAATGAATATTGAAGTTTAACCACAGGCTCACAGGCGGCGGAAGCTGCTCAGGATTTGGGGGGGGGGCACACACTATTCACTGACATCAGGGCCAGACCTGGGAAAAGTCGAGGGTGGGGGTGAGGGGTACAGATTCAGCGAAGGCGCGAAGCGCCGAGCCTTCTAGGGGGGTCCGGGGGCATGGGGCGCCCCCCCCCCCCCCCCCCGGAATTTTTTTTTTCAAGGATGCAAAATGGTGCAATCTGGTGCAATCTGAACCTTGAAAAAGCCATATGTGATGGTCTGGGACTTTGAGCTTTTTGAACAATTGAACTGACAAACTCTGGGGTACAAAAATTATCCTCTGCCCCTCCCTTAAAAAAACAAACAAACAAACAAACCCACTCACATTTATTTATCAGCAGAGATGTTTTGTATACTATTATTATTCACTACTTTTTGTTGATCGTTAACGGTATAAAGCTTTACCTTGTAGTTTATGAACATCACCGCCCTGCTTTCACTTAATTCAGTCTAGCTGCACTAGGTTCCTCGGCATTAGTACCATTTGTGAATTTTATCTTCTGGCAAAACAGTTCACTGCCTCTTTGAAGTCAATATCAACATCCCTGTGCACTTTCAGTAAAGCAAGTCCATTTAGTCTCTGTTGCCCCATTGTAGAGCGCAGGTAGTTTTTCAGGTTGCGCAACTGACTGTTTGAACGCTCACACTCGGCAGTAGTGACAGGTAGGGTGCAAAGGTTCTAAAACATGATGAACAGGTTGGGATTAAAAAAAATCCCTATCACAATGTTTCAGTGCTTCTGATGCGTGAATGGGATGATAGCTGTCGCATTCTCAGCAGAATTTCGCCACTTGCAAACCCACCGTTGGTATTCTGCATCAAGGGTAGCGTTGTCTGGTAGGTCAGACTCCCACAACATTGCCAGCATCACCTCTTCTGGAACCTGCATGAAACCATCCTGGTTGTCTATTAAAGTGCTTGGCACCAGACATAGACCATCAACTGCTAGACCAGCATTTTTGAACCTCGAGTCCAATTCGGTTGACAGGTGTTCCAAGAAAGGAATGGCAATTCTAATCTTGAAATATTCTTCTGGAGTGGCCGCAGGTTGGTTGTCACGGAGAGTCTGTCGGGATGCTTGACGAGGAACAATAACACCAGTTGTCAAAGCATTTGCCATTTTGCTGACTTCTTCACTTGTAGTCGAGAAAATTGCTGATATTGAAAACGGTAGACTGTAAAAACTGACAGCAAATTAAAGTTTTCAAAACGCGACTGTGATGTGCACGATGTCGAAAACTGTCGGTCACTTTGATCTACGCTAAGGCTAACGATTATGACGCGTCGACAGGAAATGATGACGAAGGGACGAACTTCTCTTACTGATCAGAGGGTGATGATGATGATTATGATGATAAACACTTGTATTGCTTGATTCCATTTGAAAAAAAAAAAACCTTTAATGCCCTGGCCAAAAAAAAAAAATCTACTCATTATTGGAGGGGGCAATATATAAGGCTGCCCCCTCCAACATTTTTCTAGGGGGGGGGGGGCATGGCCCCCCTGCCCCCCCTGCTTCCGCCGCCTGTGAGGCTGCGAAGTCTCGTCTTTCGTAGGCCTCAATTACATGCTATACATAGAAGGTCTGGCAGTCGCCAACTTCCGTTTTATGACTGACCTCCCCCCTCCCACCAAAATGCCTTTCCTACCTTTTGTGTCCACTTCAAACTCAAACGGAGGCTGCCGACGAATAACAAACACTCACAGGAACACATACGTATCATTTCAAACAAATTCAGCTCCAAATTCACTGCGAATTTGTTCCAAAACGCAGTCACAAAACCTGCTCCGATTTTGACTCCACGCCGCTAGTCGAACCGGATGCATACCCGCGGCTGTCATTGGTCGCCTAAAAATACACGCTATTAGGCCTAGTGAAGGGCGGACTACTAACAGATTTTAAAGTCGCCAATGATCAAGTGTTGATATCGCAAGAGTAGTCCGCCCTTCATTAGGCCTAATAGGGTGTATTAACAAGCGGCCAATGAAAGAGCGCGCAAGGCAGTTGGAATGTGTGCGCAGCGACTAGCGGCGTTGGGAAACCGAAGGCGGTGAGTGTTGGACCTTGCATACTATGTACGTATGTAGGAGGCCCAAGAGTTTACAAAGACGAAAGAAAAGACTTTAGAGCCTGTGGTTTAACGCCCTCACCCACCTTTGTTGATACGTCAACCGGGGGAGAGGGGAGAGGGTCCTAAATCTACGCGGAACCACTAGCGAAATCATACTGCACAAATAGACAATTGAAAAATTACCACTTTTAGCTTGCCCACGTCGGAATTCGAACCTGGGTCATCGGGGTGCTAGGTGAACGCTCTACCAGTGAGGATATTTTGGTTATAAAGCTGATTCTAAAATAAGTTATTTTTACTGCTATTACTACTACGTCTTACGGGAAAAAAGTACCCTTTAGACACAAAATTGGGTCTACGGATAAACTCCTAGGAATGGAAAGAAACCCTTGCGTGGACAGAAAATGTATAAGACCATAGACCGTTTCCTGACGAGAAAAAAAATCGACTGTAGTTTCTGTGTTCTTCCTGGCTTTTGTGTACTTGTCAGACGCAGCCCTAAGTTCAATTTCGACAATTTTTTCTCCTTTTTTTCCACCGTCAGCAGCAATAGCCCCGTTGTCGTTTTAGCCGCGGTCAGACGAGTCGCGTAACCCTGCAGGATCATATTCTCCCGCCAGGCACTTTGTTGTATGTTGCGATATCAATAAATTGAGGTTTAAGTGTACCTAGATGCTTCTGGCTTTCAAGGAACTGACGTTTTTTATTTTATACTGACTGTCTTGTAGTGTGAAAGTTGTTGTATAGGATTGTTGTACACTGCAAAAGACATATCCTTGCTCTTTTCTTGGACAAATAAAGATTCTAATTCTAATATTGACACAGCCGCCAAAAAAAAATCAGAGCATATTAAAAAGACCCGTGCAGCAGCATTCCTCAAGCTCATTTTCCCCATTAGCGGAGCAAACGCGAAACGACAACGAAACCGTAGCGAAACGGCAGTTAAAATGGTTTGCTTGCTACGACTTTTCGGTTGACTAAAATCGTTCTCCAATACAACCACGGGCCGTGATTATGATAAACAAGGCCATAAGCATCAATATGCACGATACGCCGGAGTTGGAGTAAGTTTACATGTACTTACAGACCCAGGTTGGTGTACAACTCTTTGTTTGTCCTTTAAGATTTACGCGGTGGTGCAGTAGCGCAGTCATTAAGCTGGCCCAGTGGAAAGAAAAGTCTCGTACGCCACTTTCGCCAACGACCAAAAGACTACGGAAACAACTTTACACGGAAACTTGTGAGCTGCGCGAACCACATTAAGTTAACATTATAATGATGAAAACCAACACCGTATTGTTTTTGTATGCGTTGAGACCTGCGCTATGCAAGACTCATCATCATCATCACCACCACCACCACCACCACCACCAGCATCAACACCCATTTTTCTACTGCCGTTTCTCCTCCGTTCCACTTACTTGCCGCCAAATGGATATGTAGCTCATAGCTGATCCCCATCTCATCTGCAATGCACTGGATGGTGTCTGCAAATCCTGGAATTGAAGTGAAGCTCGTGCGGTTTTATCAGGTTTTAATCCACTCTCTGATTTCATTTTAATCGCCTGAGAGCTCTAGCAAGGAAGATGTTAGCCTCTCTCCCAACTTCAAAACCTAGCTCCTCCAATAAGGGATGTTACACATAGAAAGCAGAAGAAGAAGAAGAAGAAGAAGAAGAAGAAGAAGAAGAAGAAGAAGAAAGAGGAGGAGGAGGAGGATGAGGAGAAGAAGAAGAAGAAGAAGAAGAAGGAGGAGGAGGAGGAGGAGGAGGAGGAGGAGAAGAAGAAGAAGAAGAAGAAGAAGAAGAAGAAGAAGAAGAAGAAGAAGAAGAAGAAGAAGAAGAAGAAGAAGGGCACCCGGTACACATTGGTCGAAGGCTGCCAGAAGCATGTTTTACTAGTCGCCTCAACAGGCGATAAAGCATGCTCTCATGCTTCATAGCACTGCTTCCTACACTTTTCAAGAGCTTTAGTGACGGAAAAAGCGCAATTTCACTGTAAATATATACAGAATGTTGCTCTACAACATCCGCTCTTTCCCTCTCAAAAACCCAATTGCCTTGTTGGATTCTTAAATTGCATGAAACCAAGTGAGGACACTATCCGGCGTCAACAAACGGTTCAAAAACATTGTCAAACGGTTCGTAAAAGACAGTTGACCTAGAAACTAATACAGTTTGACCTAATTCGTCCCCTAGAGGAGACGAAACTTACATTTTTCTATTTTCATGAGTTCACTGCAGCGAAATTGCGCTTTTTCCGTGACTATAGAGCTTGAAGCGTATAGAAAGCAGTGCTCTGAAGCATGGGAGCATGCTTTATCGCCTGTTGAGGCGACTAATAACGCATGCTTCTGGTAGCGTTCGACCAATGTGTATCGGGAGAGAAGGGTGGCTTTGTAGCTCAGCTGATAGTTGTTTCCTATACGGAAGGTCGCGCTTTCTAACCGAGCGTGGGACGAACTTACGTGACTTGATCCGAGACTTTTCAAGACACCGAGGGTTTTCTCCGGGTACTCCGGTTTCAACACCTCCCTTCTATAATGGTATTGGATGCAGCCAATCTAAAATTTTAAAATTACAATTGATTTCTATTCCGACTTCTACATTAGCGATCTCTTCACATCGGTGCGCTGTTAGTTCGATTGAAGAAAACGCGCGTGATAGCATCCTGTATTATTAGTATTATTACTACTACTACTACTACTACTACTACTACTACTACTACTACTACTACTACTACTACTACTACTACTACTACTACTACTACTATTCTTAAGAAGAAGAAGATGGTGATGATGATGATGATGATGATGATGATGATGATGATGATGATGATGATGATGATGATGATGATGATGATGATGATGATGATGAAATTTAGACTGCATGGTTAGTTTAGCAGGAAAGAGCCTGGCAGGGCTGGAACAAGTCAGGATGGGGGAGGGGGGAAGGGGAGTCCCAGGCCGTCCGAGACGCCATCGTATTGAATAGCTGATTATTGCTGCCATGTAGAGGCTGAATTAAAATTAGTCTACACGCAGAATCAACGATGAGCAGCCACCCCGTATTTGCCGCATGTAAGATGCGTAACTTAATAGATGCTCGTTCTATTTTTCTTTCCCACTCTTTCCCAGTGTTGAAAGCGTGGTTCCTCCCATCTCATAACATGTACTCACTGAAAGGCTTTCAATGGCCGATCGTGGAGGAGTTTGCAGATGTACGGCTTAAGGCCTTCCAAGACGCACGATCATGTTATCGATACGCTTCCTCTAACCCTTGGACACGACTATTCCATGCTGAAGGATATGTGCGGGTTTGTCTTGAATCGGCGAAACAGGCTCGTTCGTTTTAATTCTTTTTTTTCTTTTTTTATTTTTTTTATTTTTTTGGGAGGGGGAAGGGGGGGGGGGTATTACACTTTATAGCAGAAACCCGCTGTTACACTCGTTTGGTGTTTTTCTATCAGTAGTTGATTCAGCCCCAATGCTTGAATCCTGATAAGTGTAACTCAGATTCGTTTATCCACGCAACCTGTTCACTCAGCAACAATGCACGGAGTCGTCGTATGAAGTTTCCCAACTTTATTCAGTGTACATCAACAACTGCATACAATCGCTCAATCATTTTTCACTTTTTCTCTACACAGTGCATCAATTATATAGTTTTTTTCTAGACTCCAGATAACGTCAGAATGTTCGAGCGTGACACATTACAACCAATCGGAATAATCTTCGTCATCACTGTCTTACGTCATACAACACTCTTCATCATAAAAGAAGCTCTCAGCTTATAGTGGATCTATCTAGATTCTTCGATGATAGTAAACAAGCAACTCTAGAGAATTCTTCAATAATATCGACCAACGAAAATTATCAACGTTATACAAAGCTTCTACTAACAACAATGCAAAATCAAATCAAAGGTAAATACACTCTGTTATTGAATGCTTTGCAAACTAAAACGATCAGATCTATCGCGCGCGTTTCACACGCACCATCGTGCGCGTCGCAAACGTAACATAACCCCCTGCTCAAGAAGAAATTTACTTAATTTCTTTCAACAACGTGGTATGACGTCGTAAGACAGTGATGACGACGTTTATTCCGATTGGTTGTAACGTGTCACGCTCGAACATTCTTACGTTATCTGGAGTCTAGAAAAAAACTCGCCAAGACTAAAAGATGTGCCTCTCCGCACTCATGCTATTAGCGGAGAAGTAAATGTTAAGCATCGGCAAGTCTCAGCTACGCAGTGTGGGGGTTTGATGAGGTTCAAGCGAGTCTCATTGCATGACAAACTGTCATGGGGATCTTACCTCTAACGTCTACTATGAAGCGGGCTATGCACTGTGCACTGGCTGTGCACTCAGTAACAAGCCCTTATCAACAATGCAAAATTAATTATGCATTGGCCTCCATCGCTGAATGAGACACGGGGACGATGTTGGGAAATGGATCGCGTTATTTTTCATGGATTTGCTTCCATGTATGTGCGTTCTCATGTTAGTCTGTCTGTTTGTGTGTGAGTTTCAAAGACCGAATGGCACTACTATGCCCAATTTCGTACATTGTGGACACATTTTTTCACTTTTTTTTGGGTCTGGAACAATCTCATTCCCTCAGACATTTGTTGTCAGCTGGCATCGTGTATGTCCAATGTATGGCAACGAACTAAAAAGTGTTGCTTTTGTGTCTAATTTCGGTCTTACCGACATTATTTCAAGTCCTTTTAACAGTGAAAAACCAGTTGTTCTAATTGCACACTTATCAACAACAACAACAAAATATTGTTATCCGTATGAAAACGCCACCCAGTGTTGGACGTAAGCGTAATACGGACTCCGATTGCCCAGAATGAGCTGGATGGCTGAGGGCTGCGCGACAAGTGACTGCGCGCCGAGTATCAGAGACTGCTCAGGGAATTAATGCTTGAATCAAGTCTACTACGCCTGATGGGATCTCTAACCCTCCGAGTGAATTGGCGGCGCCTTAAGCCTCATTACTCCCCCTCATAGCTCAGCAATCAAGGCTTGCTTCACGAGTGAGCAGACGCCTTTCTTCTGCTGCCAGACTTCGAGACACGCGGCGTCGGAGACTTCCAGTTATTCACCACACTGACTTGCCTTTCCTTGACTTGACTTGAGTCTTCTTCAACTGATATATGATTGAACACGCGTCTTCGTCTAGTCATGCTCATTTCTCTTTCAACGTACTAAGCTCAAAAGGGTGTTGTGGGTGTATGTGTGTGATTCTCTATTAGGACGCCACACATACACACACATAAATCAGTGAGCATTTGACTCCCGACTCTCGGCCACGCCCTTTGAGAGCACGGCCCAACCCGAACTGCTAATTGTCATTTATCACTCGTAAGAGAGACATAAACAATTGTTGCCTTGCAAGGCGGGAAAGCGAGTTGATATTAAACCAGTTTGCTTGCTACTAGTACCACGACATTCTCAACAAGTCATTGCCACTGACCTGCATAACATGCCTGCCGACAATGTAGTCCTGCTCACCACCAAAAGTAGAAGACGAATGGTCAAGGGGGGAGAACATACGACGTGTCGCCTTGTCCTGCATAACCCAATCGCCATACCAAAGTATTCTGCACAGCAAGATCCACCCAAGGCTAACCTAATGGAAGGCAGACAATCTCTCCCAAGCGTGTACCAGTCGCCTCCCATTCCGCCACAAATCCCACAGCTCATTCCCATTTCGAAACAGGTATATCTGGAACCGCCACTGACTATGCCCAGTCAGTCTCCATTCACTGACTTAACATTTAATAACTGCCTTCAAAAGTTACCACGGTCAAGCATCATCCTGTTCCCGGTCGTTGCATCATTTGTAGCCAAGTGGAGCATTTGACTCCCGTCTCTCGGCCACGCCCATGAGAACACGGTCAAACCCGAACTGCTAATTCTCATGTATCCCTCTTAAGAGGGACAAAAACATTGTTGCCTTGCAAGGCGGGAAAGTGGGTTGATAGTAAACCGGTTTGCCTGCTACTAGTGCCACGCTTGTCATCACTCTTCCCAAGAAATGGTAAGCTTCAGGAGTGTGAAAATTACCGCACCATCAGCCTAATCAGCCATCCCAGCAAGGTCCTCTTGAAAATAATACTAAACAGGTTGAAACCCCAAGCTGAACAAATCATATTGTAGAACAAGCAGGATTCAGGGCAGGGCGGAGTACCACTGAACAAATTTTCAAACTCAGAATAATCTGCGATAAATACTACAGCACCAACATCATCTATGTCATGTGTTTGTAGACTTCAAGAAAGCGTTTGATCGAGTCTGGCATGCAGCTCTCTGGGCAACCATGAGAGTGTACAACATCAGCCCTAAAATTATTGAAGTCATCAAAAGCCTGTATGAAAGATCTACCAGTGCAGTCCTCCACAACATCTCCATCGGAAACTGGTTCAGAACAACAATCGGCTTGCGCCAAAGATAACCACTCTCTTCAACACTTTTCAACATCTTCCTAAAGCGCCCTTGCAGATCACGAAGGCACAGTCAGAATATGAGGTACAGCAATCTGCAACCTGCGTTTTGCGGATGACATTGATGGATTGGCTGGAAAGGAACAAGAACTTGAACAGCTAGTACAGAGGCGTAACACCATCGCCAGAACCTTTAGAATGGAAATAAGTGCAGAAAAGACCAAAATAATGACCAACAACACCAATGGCATCAAAACGGATGTCAAAGTCCAACGTCAATCCCTCAACATAGTGCATAGCTCTAAATATTTATGAGCCATTGTATCAGACAATGGGTCACGACAGGAAGTCCTCTCCAGAATCGCACAAACAACTGCTGCCATAACAAGTTTGAAGCCCATGCGGAAAGGACCATCAGTCTACAGTCCAAAATAAGGCTGCTACACTCCCTTGTCATCTTCATCTTTCTATACGCTTGCGAAACATGGACCCTCACGGCAGACCTACAACGAAGAATACAAAGAAAGCAGGAGGAGGAGGTGCTACAGAAGGTAAAAAAAAGGTAAAGGTAGTCCCATAGCCTTGTGGCCGTAGGGGAGCGTGCTGTTGGAGATCACACTTATCTTGGGCCAGCGCAATGAAGGTGATGCCCATCTCTCTCCCTCGCTGCTTTACCTTCCCCACCCTTAAGAGAGTAGGTACTCAGTCACAGTTGAGTCAACTTGGGGCGTTGTTATTTGTCGCTTCACGTTTTGCGGTCACCCATCCAAGTGCTAACCGCACTGGACGGTGCTTATGTTGCGACACAGTAGCGAGTGCTCCAACCACTGCGCTATCCGACACCCCAAGAAGACAAGAAGATCCACAGAAGACTTCTGGGCATTTCCTATACCCAGCACATCACCAACGACGAAGTCCGACAGACCATCATCAAGCCATTATAAAACACTATGCCCCGGTCACAGTGGTGAACAAACGGAAACTCCGATGGTATGGCCACGTCACCAGAGCTTCAGGCCTTGCAAAGACCACCCTGCAAGGCACGGTGTAAGGAGGCAGACGAATAGGGAGATAGAAAAGAGGTGGGAGAACAACATTCGAGAATGGACTGTCGTGACACTGAGCGAAGTCATGAGGTTTGCTGAGGACAGAAAAAGATGGAGTATGCTGGTTAAACAATCATCTGTGGTTCCCCAAAAGACTTTCGAATTATGGGATAGGATAGGATTTGATAGTGCCACGACACTCTCTACAATTCACTGCCACTGACTTGCATAACATACCTGCAGACAATGTAGTCCTGTTCATCACCAAAAATAGAAGACCAATGGTCAGGCGGGGAGAACATATGTCGTGTCGCCTTGTCTTGAATAACCCAAAGGATTCTGCACATCAGGAGCCACCCAATGCTAGACTAACCAACAAATGGAAGGCAAACAATCTCTCCCAAGCGTGTACCAATCGCCTCCCATTCCGCCACATTATATTCGGAAGGTTCAATAGTCACGCACAGCTCTCTCTCGAGGTATACCATCAGTAAAACACGACTATGGCTCTGCTTCCCTGTTGTCAAACAAAAAGTACCGTCTCGAAGGCAACGAGTTATCCCCTTGAGTGATTTGACATGCGTCTTTTTCTACATAGTTATTACTCGGGGGTAAAACGGTACCGAGAAATGATTTCCTTGCGGTAAGTAAACTTGCGGGAGAGAGAGGGATAGAGAAGCATCAGAGACCTCCCCTTTTCACATTACCAGCTTCCTGAAGGCAGCAGTCTTCCTCACCTCTCTTTGCCGATGATACTTTTCCCGTTTGTAAAGAGAAATATATATACCATTATTCGCGTGCACAACTATTCATTTTATGCACTGATTCCATTCAGTTTGTCCTTATTTTCTGGGAGCAAGAGACTTGAGTGATAATTATGCGGGATTCAACCCTGCGCATGGTCCGGATGCAAGTGGTAACCACAGTCGACTTTGCTGAACTTCTCGAATCACAAACGAGCGCGCTACACCACGCTTTCACGCCTCTTTGGCATCGCAAGCACAACATGACTATTATTGCCGTTATTTTTGGTGCATTGCATCCCTCTCGTCAATCACTTTATCGTCTCGCCAGACCGCTCGAGTTTATGAATGTATAAAACCATTGTTGGCTCAATTACCTCACACAAACAAAAAGGTAAAGGTAGTCCCATAGCCTTGTGGCCGTAGGGGAGCGTGATGTTGGAGATCACACTTATCTTGGGCCAGCGTAATGAGGGTGATGCTCATCTCTCTCCCTCGCTGCTTTACCTTCCCCACCCTTAAGAGAGTAGATACTCAATCACAGTTGAGTCAATTGTTGTTTGTCGCTTCACGTTTTGCGGTCACTCATCCAAGTGCTAACCGCACTGGACGGTGCTTAACTTGCGACACAGTAGCGAGTGCTCTAACCATTGCGCTATCCGACATCCCTCATAAAAACAACACAAACAAACAAACAGAATAAAGATACTAACTCAGTATTAGGCAGTTAAGTGCAGGGGTACACGTAAAGGTTCAGAAAAAAGGGCATTGTAGTCCAAGAACATCAGTACCATATTGGGAACTTTACAAAACAAAAACCACGCTTGATTATCGCCTATAAACATAGAAAAGTAGTTGTTTAGAAAGGGGGGGGGGGAGCACTCAGGCCATTCTTGTTAAAATGTGAACAAACAAGCCCAAGTTAACGAGCATCTCCGTGGAGCGGGTGAGATTTCCTGTCGTTGCATGGAGGAGTCGGGAACGACATGTCTTGAAAGAAAATGTATTTGAGGACGCAGAGAAAATGTCAAGGGGGAACAACAAACTGTTGCGTGTGTGTTAAACTTTCGCTCTCCAAGGGTATAACATCGAATCTCATAAATTATATGTGTAGTGGGTCAGTGGATTCTGCCGGTCATAATAACTAATTTGTAGTGTGGGGTCCAGAATGTTACATTTAAAAAAGATCCTTGTATTATAGAGGTCTGATTAGGTTTCTACAAGTGCAGTGTAGAAAGTGAGACGATCATCAACCATTTCTTGGAGACTGAAGCTTGATTGAAGGCAATGAGTTAAAGACATTTATTTTAAATTAAGAAAATGAAGATACATTTTCTTCCAACCATATATCATATCGCTGCCAATTAATTTTCAACGTTCAGCTAGCTACAACAATCGGTGTGCGTCAAGGATGCCTACTCTCTCCAACACTCTTCAACATCTTCCTAGAGCGCATCATGTCAGATGCTCTTGCAGATCATGAAGGCACAGTCAGCATAGGGGGTAGAGCAATCTCCAATCTTCGTTTTGCGGATTACATTGATGGATTGGCTGGAGAGGAACAAGAACTTGAACAGCTGGTACAGAGGCTTGACACCACCACCAGAGCTTATGGAATGGAAATACTGTAAGTGCAGAGAAGACCAAAATGATGACCAACAACACCAATGGCATCAACACGGACATCAAAGTCCAAGGCCAATCCCTCAACACAGTGCATAGCTTCAAATATTTAGGAGCCGTTGTATCAAACAATGGGTCCCGACAGGAAGTCCTCTCCAGGATCGCACAAACAACTGCTGCCCTGACAAGGTTGAAACCCATTTGGAAAGACAGGACCATCAGTCTACGTTCCAAAGTAAGACTGCTGCGCTCCCTTGTCATCTCCATCTTCCTATATGTTTGCGAAGCATGGACCCTCCCAACAGATCTCCAACGAAGAATACAAAGCATGGAGATGAGGTGCTACAGAAGACTTCTGGGCATTTCCTATACCCAACACATCACCAACAACGAAGTCCGACAGACCATCACGCAAGCCATTGGACAACACGATGACTTGCTCACAGTGGTGAAGAAACGGAAACTCCGATGGTATGGCCACGTCACCAGATCATCAGGCTTTGCAAAGACTATTCTGCGAGGCACAGTGCAAGGAGGTAGAAGAAGAAGGAGACCGAAAAAGAGGAGGGAGGACAACATTCGAGAATGGACTGGTTTGACACTGAGCGAAGCCATCAGGGCTGCTGAGGACAGAGAAAGATGGAGTATGCTGGTTAAACGATCATCTGTGGTGCCCCTACGACCTCAGGGTTACGGGACAGGATAGGATAGGATAGGATAGGTTCAACTAGCTAACATCTTAACCTAATCTCCTCTCTTAAACCTAAACCTACTGTAAATTCCCTCTCTTTGACCGAGTCCTTTAAACTCGTTCTCAAACTACGCTCTGGATGAGGAGGACAGGAACCATCCTCATATAACCTAACCCTATACTATCTTTGACCGATTCCTTGAACCGTATTCTCAATTATCTTCTTCGTGACAAATGGAACCATATTTACATTTGTCTGGACAAACCAATCAATGTCTCTCTCTCTCTCTCTCTCTCTCTCTCTCTCTCTCTCTCTCTCTCTCTCTCTCTCTCTCTCTCTCTCTTTCTCTCTCTCTCTTTTCCTCGTAAAATGCTGGTGTCGGGTTCACTGGAACACGTGTTCGATGTTGCGGGTTCGATCTTTCGCACTAGTAGCTCCATCCTGTTTTACGTGTGTTAACTAAAATCATTTTATCCGTAGAGAAGGGAAGACCTTCTTCGATCTCAGAAGCTCAGGATGTATTAGTTAAACAAGACACAGATGTTCGCGAGTCGTCTGGAGTACTCGGGCCATGCTAATATCCATGGAAGGATAAGAAGTAGGTTGCATATTAAGAAGGGAAGATTAATTTGTTCAGGTTGGTGAAAGTGGTAGTACGTTGAAAGAGAGAGGGATATTATCTGTCTGTGCAGAATTGAATTTTGCAATTGAAGGAGAGAGAGAGAGAGAGAGAGAGAGAGAGAGAGAGAGAGAGAGAGAGAGAGAGAGAGAGAGAGAGAAAGAAAGAAAGAAAGAGAGAGAGAGAGAGAGAGAGAGAGAGAGAGAGAGAGAGAGAGAGAGAAGGGAAAAAAGTATAAATAAACGAATAAAATACGGTGGTGTTGGTAGGGTGTAGAAAAGTAAAGGATGTGACTTGCTGATGGGGGTTTTCCCCATTAGTCGGGGGGCGCTGCACAGTATTTGCAGGGCTTTCAAACAGATTACTTTGTTCACACTGTCAAGCAGAAGCAGTACCGCATATTCACCTTGCACTCATAAAAGAAGAAGAAGAAGAAGAAGAAGAGAAGAAGAAAATGAAGACGACGACGACGACGACGACGACGAAGAAGAAGAAGAAGAAGAAGAAGAAGAAGAAGAAGAAGAAGAAGAAGAAGAAGAAGAAGGAGGAGAAGCAGGAGGAGGAGGTGGTGGTAGATGAGGAGGGGGATGAGGAGAGGAAGAAGGAGACGGAGGAGAAGGAGAAGGAGAAATGAAATAAAGGTTAAGGGGACAATGAGCGAGATAGAGAGAGAGATGCATATATCCTCTTCTTCCCCCACCATCCTCATCACTCACCCCTAGCCTCTGTTACCCCATTCCCCTCTTCTCCACCACCTTTACAGATGCAGAAAAAAACCCAGGTGGAGAAAGAGGAAATACATTTTAGAAAGGTACACGGCGAAACCTCTCTACAGAGAGAGATGAATTGCAATGTCCAAAGGTTTAATGTGAAAAAACACACAGCAATGGCAGAGGGAATCTGGCTACACAGTTTAGAGTGTGGTGAAGGGAGGGAGGGGAGATAACTTACAAATATTCAGAAAGGTCAGCAACTGTCTAATGGAAGATAGACGGTCGATGTCTTGTGGTCAGCGTGGTCGGTCAGGCTGTCTGACAGCTGTCCAAAGGGTCTAAGGGCTAGTGTGTATGTGGTCAACCAGCAGCTCTTGGGACTTTGTGTGTCCATTTGTGACCTTTGATAGTGCTGAGCGAGCCAAGGGAGGTTTTGCTGCAAAAGTGCAATGGAAAATATGGTTGGGTATACGTATAAAACTTGCCCTTGTTTGCGCTAGAGAAGGGGAAACTGTTGTTGTTATGGTAATAAGTTATGCATTGACCATGAGGCAATGGTGTTTTGTTTTTGTCGATTGTCTTCATTTTATTATACGTTTACTTTCGTTACAAGGGCATAATAATTGTTATTAATTATTCAGAGGATGCACGTACATTGGTTACATTGATGGTGGTGTTGTTATTGTAGTCAGTCCCAAATTCTGTTTGAACATGAAATTGTGTCGAACGTTAATGGTACATATTTGAAATTCCGAAAGAGAGAGAGAGAGAGAGAGAGAGAGAGAGAGAGAGAGAGAGAGAGAGAGAGAGAGAGAGAGAGAGAGAGAGAGAGAGAGAGAGAGAGAGAGAAAACAACGATGTCAACACCAAAAAGATGATGATGGTGGTTTGTTAACAGAAAATAATAATTGCCGAGCCGTAGTGGCTATTTAGGGAAAAGAAGTATCAGGGACAAGAAGACGTTGGCATGAAGACTGAATGTTTCCTAAGAACGGTGCAGCAGAAGGACTGGGTACGGAAGATAAAATCTCCTGGTGGCCAACGCGCCCAAGAACTGAAAGCCGATGATGGATGAATTCGATCACGGACATGTCTATTTACCTATTCCTGGATCCCGTCCAGATATTTCTCCTCCTTCTTCTTCAGTGTTCTCTCTCTCCATCCCTCCATTCATCTCTCTCTCTCTCTCTCTCTCTCTCTCTCTCTCTCTCTCTCTCTTTCTCTTTCTCTCGTGTAATTGCAACAGCAATATTGATTGTCATACATATATACAATATCTGAATCTGAGCCCGAGTCTCTTCTGACACAACTCTGACCAAGATCGCAAGCCCCCTGTTTTTTCTTCAGTGACTGTAGCTGTCTGTTCCTCTTATAAAACTCCTCGTGAGCTACTTGCAGAGAATGAGGGTTGGAGAAGATGTCACAGGCCAAATGATTGCTGATTCTATTATAGTCAGATTTGTCAAACCTGAGTTAACATTTCCAAACACTAGTAAGTCAGAAAATTTGCATACATTTGCCTTACAATTGTTGATGTTTTGCATTGGAAGACAGCGAAAGTGGGAATTTAAAGCATTAAATTTCCAGAAAGTTGGGATACTATTTATACAGAAACCCCTGCTTCTCCACGGCGGAGGGGGGAGGGAGAGGGGGAAGTGGGATGATGATGATGACGACGATGATGATGACGATAACGACGATGATGATGACGACGACATCGCGAATGACGACGGCTGGCAGACCCAATTCAGGCTCATCGTGCAGATCGCAAAATGCTAAATACAGTACGAATTTATGGGTATTCTTGGAGACTGCTCTTTTAAAACATTATATTCATGATAGAACATCCATTTGAGACAAAAGTCGCACAAAACAAACCAGACCTACATTTTGCATTTGTTGTAATGACTGCCGACACGAAAGCAGCTGAAAATGCACGTTAGCCATACATGTACTTTACACATGGCTGTAAGCTTGCTTCTGCCAGTCAGCACAAACGCGCTGAGAAAGCGAGCATCAGCTGAGAGACTGGTCGAGCCCTTCAATCACCTTCTATCGACGTTAGGGAGGGAGTAGGCATCGTCGTCTAGTCTCAGCTACCCTGTATGGTATTACGTCTTGGTGTTGTTCCTTGGTGCAAGCGCGCGTCCTGAACGATGTGGGGTTTGCATCCTAGCAGATGATTTGGTGCATGCTGGATCGTCGCGGTGGTGGTCAGTGCTTGAAAGCAAAAAAAAATAAATCTAAATTGGTAAACTCGCTGATGTACACGAACACTGCACTGTCATTATAGCTTCTCGCAACCAGAGGCATGACTGGAAAAGTTGCCCTCTATCCCATATAACCGCTTTAAGTCTAATCCCGATTTGACATACAATGCTATCACTAATTAAATCGACTGATTTGATGTACACACGATTGAAAAGGTGGCATCACTAGACACCTTCGATGTACCTGGCAGCCTACACATCTCAAATCCAATCCAATACACTAACGAAAACCAAATCCGCTGAATACTTTTACACTAAGCCAAAACAACCTAAGCATCACCAAAGTAAACATCAAAAATGCACTAAAGCACACACAAACATAGACTCCATTAATAACCAGTTTGACCCGTCTTTTATTGACTTGTGCGTGTACAAAAGCCCAAATACGTGTGAAGAAAAAGTTTAAGGATGGCTCACCGTTGACCACAGTAGAAAAATAAAGACTTTTCCCCTTCCTCCAAGCAGAATACGTGAATGAGATGGACAGTAGGGGGAAAAGCAAGCAATTATCTGGAGATAAAGTTGCAAAGCCTTAGTGGATACTCTTATCACGCATTGGTACTGGCCGTAATTGAAAATCGAAACAGCGCTTTTCATTTGGCCAGACAAGGAAATTAGCCCCACTTTCTAAAGCGAGACGCTCTAGAAAGTGCAGGAAGTGACCACACTGATGGTAAAGGATTGTTGGAGTCTGCGCCCATCGGGGTATTCTGGATGGTTGTGGATAGGGAATAGGGGAGGAGGATGGAAAGAAGGATGGAAAGAAGTTTCCAAGGAGTATCTTATCAGGGACTGGACACTTTCTAAGAGCGAAGCGTTGTTGGAAGCGCAGGAAGTGGTCGACTTTGCTGCAAGCTACCAGCACAGTGGGGCTCGCTACTTTAATGTTCCACACTTTCACAAGATTATCTCCCCATCTACACATCGCTCAATATTGGCATCTCTCTCCTACACTCTATTATTATTATTATTATTATTATTATTATTATTATTATTATTATTATTATTATTATTATTATTATTATTATTATTGGATGAGGGATGGGGAGGTGGTGGGGGTCTAAAACTGTTTAACACTAATGACGAAGATGATAGTGTGTGTGTGAGTGTGTGGGTGTATGTGTGGGTGTGGGTGAGTGTGGGTGTGTGTGTGTGTGTGTGTGTGTGTGTGTGTGTGTGTGTGTGTGTGTGATATGATTTCCAAGTTAGATCTAATGTTATTGATTCTTTATTGTGTTAACTTGTTAAGGGACAAATTGGAAAATAATGCTTATTAATGAGTCTAAAACTTTTATCCCTAACTACAAAAAAGTTTCTAAAATTTCTTTCTCTCTTTGTCTGGATTTCTCAAAATGTTATGCTTTATATTAGAATTTCCCGACAGAATAATTGACTGTTTCAGGAACAACTGACACGCACAAATTTCAAGTTCAGATAAATAGAGTTGGTTTTATTTTTTTAAAGAGCGAGCGTTGTGGCCAAGTGGGCTAATCGCGGGATTAACTTGCCTTGTCCACAGGCCAGAAACCAATGGCGCCTGACAGTCAGATTTGTCAAACCTGAGTTAACATTTCCAAACACTAGTAACAGCATCTCGGCGTTATGTTTCTCCGAATATTATTTACTTTCGACTCGGGCAACGTCTCGGGGGTTTTCTCCGGGCACTCCGGTTTGCTCATCCAGCAAAATTTCAAAATCACAACTAATGTTAGGGAGGTTGGGTTTGGGCGCGCGACTACGCTTTCCCCTATAAAAAAGGGACAATGAGGTAAATAAATAAAAATTTTAAAAAAGATTTTATGAAGCTCAAAGAAAGGTTACGGAAATTGTATTACAAACAAATAGCACAGAGATTCTCTTATGAGAATAAGAATAGGAGCAACTGGCCCTGCATGCTTCAAGTTGTGGTTCATGACTGGAGATCAGTCTGTCGACAGTGGATCTTTGTGGTCTTTGTGAATTAAAAGAAGAAGATCACTTTTGGCTCGTTTGCCCACCATATGAATCTATAATTCGCAAAAATTGCATACCGATATTCAATATATTACAGTGTAATACGTCACAGCAGCAGATAACAAAACTGCTTTCATGTAAGGATGAAAATAAAAGAAATTTACTAAATTTGTGGCAGAAGCCTTAATAAGTAGACAGCGTCACATATTAGAGATGTAGAGAAAAGCACCTCTTACTATTTCACTATGAAACTAAATGTGAATCTCTCTCTCTCTCTCTCTCTCTCTCTCTCTCTCTCTCTCTCTCTCTCTCTCTCTCTCTCTCTCTCTCTCTCTCTCTCTCTCTCTCTCTCTCTCTCTCTCTCTGACAAAATTGTTTTTAAACCCTGTCTGAGGGCTGTGTTGCTAAAGGCAATAAAATTCAAATTATCTAATTCTCTTTCTTTCTCTCTCTCTCTCTCACTTACACACACGCACACACACACGCACACACACACACACACACACACATACACAATGGCGCTTGTTGCATTAGCGATACACTTTCACAGAATTATGTCTCGAACAACAACCGCTCAATATCCTACCATGGACATTGATGCAAGATTCAAGACATTCATTGTTTCCCCATAAATTACAAGGAAATTTGTTGTGTGGTGTGAAGACATGACAGTGGTTCCGTTAGAACCTATACGAAACAGCTGCATGCAACGTAAGACACTCTGGTTTCAAAACAAGCAAATAGTTTCTATATAGCATCAAGGGCTCACACTTGCTACGATGTGTCAAAGAAGTGATCACATTATTTTTACCTTTGTTATCCAGATAACCTTGAAGATTGCGCCAGTTTAGGAGCAATTCGAATCACCCTGGTACAATTCCTAGACAAGGCACAAGAGTTATCAGGCTAATGCTCACACTGCCTAGATCTGAGGAATCTAGTTGTGGGCAGTGGAGGAAATGTCCATAGCGAAAACTACAGATTGTCAGAGTCATTGCCAGTCATGATGGTCAGTTTTGGCCAACAACAACAAAAATATCAGGACTTAAAAGTTCCATGGTCAGTACCATTGGTAACGTTATTGTCAGTTACGAGACTTGCTCCGATTGCCTTAAAGAAAATAGAGTTTTCCACATTCAGTAGCACAAAATTCAGGAATAGTATGGATTAATAATAATAATAATAATAATAATAATAATAATAATAATAATAATAATAATAATAATAATAATAATAATAATAATAATAAACCTATCCGACCCCTTAACTCTAAGGTCGTTGGGGCACCACAGATGATCGTTTAACCAGCGTACTCCATCTTTCTCTGTCCTGTGGGATGGGGATGTATGTGTTTTGAAATATGTTTTCTTTGCCAATGTTTGACACTCAGTCCTGAGTAATATATTCGTTACTTATTGTTGTGAAATTTTGCTATTGCTTTGTTTTGTATATGCTTTGAATGTTAGTTAAACGTTTGTGATGTCGGCTTTGTAACTTTGTAACCGTGAACTCACTTTGTTGTGGGCCTTGTGGCCTGACAAATATTATTAAATTGTCTCAATTGTCTCAATTGTCTCTGTCCTCAGCAACCCTCATGGCTTCGCTCAAGGTCAAACCAGTCCATTCTCGAATGTTGTCCTCCCACCTCTTTTTATGTCTCCTCTTCTTCTGCCACTGCCTCATTGAACCGTGCCTTGCAGGATGGTCTTTGCAAGACCAGATAATCTGGTTACGTGGCCATACCATCGGAGTTTCCGTTTCTTCACCACTGTGAGCATGTCATCATGTTGTCCAATGGCTTGTGTCATGGTCTGTTGGACTTCGTTGTTGGTGATGTGCTGGGTATAGGAAATGCCCAGAAGTCCTCTGTAGCACCTCATCTCCATGCTTTGTATTATTCAATGTAGATCTGCTGTGAGGGTCCATGTTTCGCAAGCGTATAGGAAGATAGAGATTACAAGGGAGCGCAGCAGCCTTATTTTGGAGTGTAGACTGATGGTCCCGTCTTTCCAAATGGGCTTCAACATTGTCAGGGCAGCAGTTGTTTGTGCAATCCTGGAGAGGACTTCTTGTCGGGACCCACTGTCTGCTACAAATGGCTCCTAAATATTCGAAGCTATGCACTGTGTTAATGGATTGACCTTGGACTTTGATGACCGTGTCGATGCCATTAGTGTTGATGGTCATCATTTTGGTCTTCTCTGTACTTATTTCCATTCCATAGGCTCCGGAGGTGGTGTCAAGCCTCTATACCAGCTGTTCAAGTTCTTGTTCCTCTCCAGCCAATCGATCAATGTCAGCCGCAAAACGGAGGTTGGAGATTGCTCTACCCCCTATGCTGACTGTGCCTTCGTGATCTGCTAGGGCATCTGACATGATGCGCTCTAGAAAGATGTTAAAGAGTGTTGGAGAGAGTAGGCATCCTTGACGCACACCGAACCAGTTCCCGATGGCAGGAGGAGAAGCAATGATTGACGCCATCACCATTATCTGTAATAAGATCTAGCTACACCATGAAGCCAGTCTCTTGTCATCACTCTTCCCCAAAAAGGTAACCTCCAGGAGTGTGAAAATTGCCGCACTATTAGCCTTATCAGCCATCCAAGCAAAGTCCTCCTGAAAATAATATTAAACCCCAAGCTGAACCAATCATAGCTGAAGAACAAGCAGGATTCAGGGCAGGGCAAAGTACCACTGAACAGACTTTTAACCTCAGAACAATCTGCGAAAAATACCTACAGCACCAACAACATCTATATAATGTGTTTGTCGACGTCAAGAAAGCGTTTGACAGAGTCTGGAATGCAGCTCTGTGGGCGATCATGAGAGTGTACAACATGAGCCCTAAAATCATTGAAGTCAACAAAAGCATATATAACAAGACAACCAGTCCTCCACAACAGCGCCATCGGGAACTGGTTCAGAAACAATCGGTGTGCGTCAAGGATGCCAAGGAATAAAAATAATACAATTTATTAAAGCGCAAATCCAAACTAACATTCTGCTGTAATGGTTCGCACGCACCGATTCACACATGCACTCGCAGGAAGGGATCAGAGAGTCCGCGTCATCCGTTTACAGGTGGGTTCAGATTCGTCTGGGACGAGAGTGAGTTTGTAGCATCACTGTTTGTGATAATGATGATAATTCTGCTGTTGTTGTTGCTGCTGCTGCTGCTGCTGATGATGATGATGATTCTGTTCCTTTTGCTGCCGATGATGCTGCTGTTGCTGATGACGATGACGATGCTGTTGCTGATGACATGATGATGATGATGATGATGATGATGATGATGATGATGATGATGATGATGATGATGATGATGATGATGATGATGATGATCTAAGAAAGTCCGTTCACTCTTTGTCATCATGATGATTAAGTGGCGGGTGAATGGCGACGGATCCGAAGATGACTGCGGGGAAAACGTTTTCGTCTAGGCTGCAGAACAAAGTCGGCCTCGATAGCTCCTTTCTTCCCGGAAGAAACTTTCTTTAACATCAATTTCTTTAGCCGTGCTCTATAAACCTTAGCTGTGACTGCTCTTAACTGCTATTAATGGCAACCGACGCTTTGCCATTAATAAAAGTTAAGTGCAGTCGCAGCTAGGCTGGCTCTTTTCAGGATTGGGGGGAAGGGGAGGGGGGAGGGAGAAAGAAGCAAAGGATCGATTACGATAAGACGCACAACCGCCCTACTGCGAAATCTGGACTAACTGCTATTAGAATAGAGAACGATAATATAACTCAGTAAAGCAACTGTCCTTAAAACTGCGCACTTACAATCTCAAAGAGCTGCTCAAGGCACTGACAACACTCAAGATCCAACTGACTTGCTAAATCCAGAGGGCTGTCAACGTTTGGGACAACTGAAACCTTCTCCTCGACTTGTGTATGCGTGTATATTTGAGACTGTCAGCCCACACTACAGACCGAGTGGTAGATTCGGGAAGGAGGTGGGAGGGGGGAAGGAGGTAGGAAGGGGGAAGGAGGTGGGAGATGGCGTGGAGGAGAAGAGATGAAGAAAGTTAAACACTATATGCAAAATAATTACAGCCACCTTTTAATGAGAAAAATCGGTCAACATCCGGAATCAAACTCAAGTAGGTCTGTACGCGACTAAAGCATTCTACTACAGGCTGTTGTCCACTCCAATAAAATATCGGGAGTGTCTATATAAAAGATAGCTCTAAAAGAAAGACGCGGTTTCTAAATGCTGACCGTCGCGTCGCCTAAAAGAAATGTTCCTTTGGGCAACCTTAACCAACCTGTGGTCATAAAATCCTGATTTAGCGTCCGCTTTATTCGTCTAACCGTCGCAATATGGCTGCGAAAACAATCAATCCGTGACGTCTCTGGGTTACCGTTCTTTGTGTGGGGAAGGAGAGGGAGTAAGAAGGATGATAACCTTTCTCTTCTGTCATGGGTAGTGCTGCTACCACCTTCCACGTCCTAGTTTACGGTTCTCACACTGCTATGTTTTTGTCTCTTGTAAAAAGTTCATGATCATTGTATACACCACTGCTCTGGGTGTGAATTTCTGAGCCTATCCTATCCTATCCTGTCCCGTAACCCGGAGGTCGTAGGGGCACCACAGATGATCGTTTAACCAGCATGCTCCATCTTTCTCTGTCCTCAGCAGCCCTGATGGCTTCGCTCAGTGTCAAACCAGTCCATTCTCGAATGTTGTCCTCCCACCTCTTTTTCGGTCTCCCTCTTCTTCTACCTCCTTGCACTGTGCCTTGCACAATAGTCTTTGCAAGGCCTGATGATCTGGTGACGTGGCCATACCATCGGAGTTTCCGTTTCTTCACCACTGTGAGCAGGTCATCGTGTTGTCCAATGGCTTGTGTGATGGTCTGTCGGACTTCGTCGTTGGTTTCTGAGCAGCGACGTTGTAAACCAGACGCAAGTAGGTCATATCCCTTGTTGGACAGGTACCTGTTGAGTTTTAAGTGAAAAATAATACTTCATAATGTACGATTCCTTAATTTCATAGTAAAAAATTCTTGCTATGCGTGTACTGAGTGTATTACGTGTAATTCATTGGCATGTACAACAATGCACAGTGCGTGAGAATAAACGAATATGTAGGCAATATAAATTGCTTGGTCATTAGACTTTGTTTATTGTTCTTAAGCAGTGAAAACGTTTTCATAGACGTTATTATTTTTTTAATTTAAAATCTCTCCGGTGTGAAAAGACTTTAAAATAAAAGATTTATTCATTCATTTATATGAATGTTGCTCTTTGAGCAGACTTCATGTGTTTGGTTAGTAGTAGTAGTAGTAGTAGTAGTAGTAGTAGTAGTAGTAGTAGTAGTAGTAGTAGTAGTAGTAGTAGTAGTAATAATAGTAAAACGTTAAAAAGAATGCCCTGAGTGCGCAAAAATAGCTATGCGCCAATGCATGGACACAGGCATATTAACAAGTACAACTGGTCTGTATCGTTGTTAGAGTACATTATACTAAATGAAACATGCCCCTGTGTGAGTGTGTATTATATGAATTAAGTCTACTGGCGTTACGAACAATAAATAAAGGAATGACTAGGCTCAAACTGCTGCTGTGGTTTTCGGATTCAGTGATCGTTGGAAGTCTTGCCTTCTCTAGTCTGAGGTGGTCTCGCTACAAGGTCTATTATGTGGGGAAGGTGGCCGCTGCCGCCAGTGGATGGTCATATCAACGGTAGACAAGTGTACCCTGGGGCCTGCTTCCCTACACAGGCCTCTATAATAGCGGGCTGCAAACCTGCGCCTCTCAGCCATTCTCAGCGTAAATGAACTGTCGCGGTTATTACCATGTAAGCTCAGCATAAATGTGGTGTGGCGCTTGACACACACCAAAGAAAGGGTGGGAGAGAGAGAGGGAGGCAGGGGTTACTGAGGGACAGGGATGGAGGAGGGGAGGGGGGTGTTGTGTGCCTGTGTCCGAGCCTGTGTGTGTTGAAACTGCTGCAGTGTCTGTCATCAATCATCATCATCATCATCATCATCATCATCATCATCATCATCATCATCATCATCATCATCATCATCATCATCATCATCATCGGTATTCTTCTTCTTCTCCAGTGATCACGCGCATCGACGAATGTACAGTTAAACTCTAATATTATAACAGCGAACCATCTACGTAGATCGCCGCTCTTTGAACTTCACTAAAGAAAAGGACAAAGAAGAACTAGCATCCTAGATTTCCAAAACTCATAATTTTGCCTAATTTCTCACTGAAGCCATTTTCTGAATAATATCAGAAACAGAAACCATAAAGACATCGCCGAATGCAAAATGTTCCGAAATGAGCTGCCATCTGATCCATGCTACTTTCCTTTCAGTCTAATGTTTCATTCATTTGCTTTCCTAATGGTTTGGTTTGACAGTGCCTACAGCGACGAATTGTACCAGACGATGGGTTCTTGACAAGAAGTCCTCTCCAGGATCGCACAAAGAACTGCTGCCCTGACAAGGCTGAAGCCCATTTGGAAAGACAGGACCAACAGTCTACATTCCAAGGTAAGGCTGTTGCGCTCCCTTGTCATCTCCATCTTCCTAAACGCTTGAGAAACATGGACCCTCACGGAAAATCTACAACGAAGAATACAAAGCATGGAGATGAGGTACGTCAGAAGACTTCTGCATTTCATATACCCAGCACATCACCAACAACGAAATCCGACAGACCATCACATAAGTCATTGGACAACATGATGACCTGGTCACAGTGGTGAAAAAACGGAAACTCCGATGGTATGTCCACGTCACCAGAGCACTAGGCCTTGCAAAGACCATCCTGCAAGACACGGTGCAAGGAGGCAGAAGAAGGGGGAGACAGAAAAATAGGTGGGAGGACAACATTCGAGAATGGACTGGTTTGACACTGAGCGAAGCCATGAGGGTTGTTGAGAACAGAGAAAGATGGAGTACGCTGGTTAAAAGATCATCTGTGGGGTCCCAACGACCTTTGAGTTACGGGATATGATAGGATAGGGCAGCGACGAAGAATGTTCATTCACATCACTATCTGTTATCATTGACCTTCCGTGGTCTATTAGGGTTCTGAAGCAGACAGAATGGTGCCAAGCCTCAAGAGACCCCGAAGAGAATTTTCAAGGATGCTTCAATACTGAGCATTGACTATATACGAGTAAAAACCCACCAGTCTATGCTGAGCGCAGAATAGGTATTTGGGGTTCTAATATTCAGTTGTATTGGAACTGATTGAGGCTGATAAGGTCAGTCACTGAATCAAAATTGAATCAGAAACAAAATAATGTTGTAGTATTTTATTCTCTTACAAGCAAATTGTACAGTATCTAATTTTCCTTTGTTTTGTTGTTTTTGTTGTTTTTTTTGTTTGTTTTTGTGTTGTTGTGTGTTTTTTTTGGGGGGGAGCCCTTGCCTCGGCTTGTGTGTGCATGTGTGTATGTGTGTATGTGTGTGTATGTGTGAGTGTGCTTGTGTTTTAATGACCTTTGAGCATTACTTTCTCAAAAGGAAAAAGGTAAAGAAAGGTAAAGGTAGTCCCATAGCCTTGTGGCCGTAGGGGAGCGTGATGTTGAAGATCACACTTATCTTGGGCCAGCGTAATGAGGGTGATGCCCAACTCTCTCCCTCGCTGCTTTACCTTCCCCACCCTCAAGAGAGTAGGTACTCAATCACAGTTGAGTCAACTGGGGGCGTTGTTGTTTGTCGCTTCACACCTTAGCGGTCACCCATCCAAGTGCTAACCGCACCGGACGGTGCTTCACTTTCGACACAGTAGCGAGTGCTCCAACCACTGCACTATCCGACACCCCTCAAAAGGAACGCTCTTTAAAAATGTACATCATCATCGTCGTCGTCGTAATCATCATCATAATTTATAACATATGTCTACAGGCTCTATAGCCTGTGTTGAAGCGGAGGTTTTTTTTATAGCTCCGATACTCCGTGTGAGATAGCTTGCTTCAAGACGACTTAAACTGTAGACCCATTATCAAACTCAATTGACAGTAGTGGCTAAAATCTACTTCAACGAGACCACAAGCTAATAAGGCCAATGGTCGACTTCGTCCTGTGCTGAATTTCCTCGTATGTCGTCCAAGACGAAAACTGTGAAAACTGGCGCCATGGAACAATTAACCACTTCCACCGATTCCTGGAATTCCCTTTGTGCAGACAGTGCCGTCAATTGAATCTAATATCTTTATATGTTATAATATAGGAATATCTGTAAGTAAATATTTCAGTAACATTTTGCAATGCAAACAGTATTGTATGTTTTGTTTTACGCGTATGAGTATAATATTATATGCGTGAATTTTTAAAATCATTTTAAAAAGGATGAACAGAATAGCAGAAAGAAAAAAAAAACAACCTGTAAATAGATGTATTGAATCTAATACTCTTTTTATTTTGTTAGCTTTCCTATAATTGCTCAAGTTAGGACCCTGCGACCAGACTTTGGATAAGCAGTGAATGGTAAAATAGCTTTTTACTCTTAGCCCTAAGTTGCAGTCAGTAGTCAGTATAGTAATAAGACGTTAAGAAGCTGATAACGGAAATGACCACGACTGCTCCAAATCCCACGAAGGCTGAAGATCACACAGACAATTAAGCGATTAAAAGGAAGTAGACAGTCCACCTTAAATGGTCCAGAATCACTGCTGACCCACCAGATCCTCCATTTAAGATAAACTGGACACTGGGCTTCAGTAAGGACGACAACAATTAGACGATAAAAGAAGGGAAAGTCTACCTTGTGTACCTATAGTGACGACGAAAACAATCTGCCTACAATGGACCAGGCTTAAGACTGGGTCGGACTGCTCCTATCATTCAGATAAGCTGAAAAGAAGGAAACACTTACGGTACTATAGGTTATAAAAGGCAACATAAAGATTTTCGACGTTCGGAGGATGCCATAATTATGCTAATAGGAAGATAAGAGACGTTGAGATGGAGTACTGTCAAGTCCACTGTACTGCATGCAAGCTAAAGAATCGTCTAGAAGAAGAATAAGCGGTGAAGGGTGGAGGGGAAAAAATGAAGAAGAAGAAGAAGAAGAAGAAGAAGAAGAAGAAGAAGAAGAAGAAGAAGAAGAAGAAGAAGAAGAAGAAGAAGAAGAAGAAGACAACAACAACAACAACAACAACAACAACAAGGAGAAGAAGAACAGGAAGAAAGAAATTTAAAAAAAAAGGAGAACAAGAAGTAGAGGACCAACAACAAGAACAAGAAAACGAAATTCACTCACAGGCACAGAAATTAATATTGTTAGTTAACGCTTGATCAGCGTTGCCCTGTCAGCGAAACAAGAACATGGTTATTTTGGCTCGCTCGCCGTCACTTCTGTGGCAGACAAACGGTTAAACGCGTGACAATGCATTTCAAGAAAACTCTTTTTTGACCCTTGTTGTTACACTTCATTTGCGGCTTTGCTATCCGAATTCACTCTCCTCCCTCCCCCCCACCCCCGTGTGGGTGCCGGGGGTTTCTGTATATAGGGAAGGGGGGGCTAAAAGTCACAGGGGTAAGTTGTCACACCAGCTCTGTGGCCTATGTATGAAAGTGAAACCGAAATACGAAACTATCATTAACATGCTTACTAAATGTGTGTATAGCTCTGTTAAAGGGAAGTCACTCACACTAATCTATAAGCACATGCAGCAGTGCTATGCTTTCAGATTCTCTCAAAGCGGGATTTGAGTTTCATTATTTTTTGGTAAGTATGCCCTTATGTTATATGAATATGATTGCGAAAATAAGCAGAATTATACTTTATTGTCTTTTCTACGCATTAGGACTTCTGTTTTTCTCCATTTTTAACAATTGTAGGTAACATGTGTTTGCATCAGGGAACAAATGGCTTGGGGCAGGTTGTCACACTAAGTGGGGCTAGAAGTCACAATTGTGAAGTCACAATTGTGACTTTTTGCCCCATCGAAAAAAAAAGCATCAAAACTCTTGGAAAATTGTATGTTAGTACTGTTTTGCTTCTATTTTTTTAATGTTATAAATGAAACTAAGTATTAATTTTAAGGGAAGCATTTATATTTATTGCTTGCTTATATTTTTTACTAAATGCAATAAGAGATATAAAAAAAAAACTGATTGGTACACACATAATTATGTTAAGCTTCAGAATGTTAAGTAAATTTCCTTTATGTTTATGATGTCAAAACCAAACTATATGTTGAATTATAGTCAACCTTTTTTTCTTCTCCAGATCATGCGTAACTACATTCGGTCAACAACTCGAGGGGAGTTTTGCAAGGAGGACATGACAGCAGCTGTTGATGATGTCATGAACAATCGACTGTCGCTCCGAAAAGCTGCCAAAGAACATAAAGTAAACTCAGGAACAACCGCCAGAACCAAATCCGGCCTGGTTTTTCAAGTTGATTTTTCAAACATTAATCTCTGGTGATTTTGTTTTTGATCATCTAAACTTGTGACTTTTTGCCCCATGCTATGTGACAAATTACCCCACCCTGGGGTACGTTGTCACAATCACAACAAAGCAACTTGAAATCAATGTTAAAAAAATAAATAAAAAGAAAATATCATATTCTGGTATTGTTATTGTTGTATGAATGTATTGCTTGCTATGTGATAAATTTCATTAGGTTTGAATAAAAAATAGGGTCTTAAATCTAATTAACCTACCCACTTTCTGGAAATTTAGTGCTTTAAATTTCCACTGTCTCTGTCTTTCTCCTTTGTTCTTTCTCATTCTTACTTTGTTCTATCAATCTACTACTATACTATCTTCTTCTTCGCTAGGCCAGTCACCAACCTTTTTTCTCGAAAACGCTTCCAAAACTCCTCATTTGTGTATGAGGTCTGTTGGGTCAGCTTGGGGATATTGGACGCTTTCTGCCAAATGGTCACTAGAACTTCCAATAATATTATTATTTAGCAATGTAGGCATTTTAAATGTATGTGTTTTGTTGATATTGTATAATGTTTAAATTCCATTTTGTTTTTTTGTAAACGGTGGTTCGATAAATTAGAGTATAGCCTCAGCGTCCCCTGCGTGGGATGTCTTTATTGTAAAGTGATCGGCTGGTGGAAGAATGCCTTCAGTGTTACCACTGCACTAAGGTTGCTTAAGCAGATCTTTTATAATGGATAACGAGCGAGTCCTCTTTGAACCAAGTTGTGGTCCTGATTTTGTGGTCCTGGTTCGGCTCTGTGCAGTCTCACTGGACCCTGTAAGCAATGAATCACTAACTACTTCACTCTCCTTCCCCTTGTATCCACTTCCTACCCACTACATCCCCCCTCCACACAAAATAAATAAATAGCTACACAACTACCCCCATCATCAAGCACACTCAGCATATACATGATCGATGATGACGATAATGAATATGATGATGATGAGAAGGAGGAGGAGGAGGAGGAGGAGGAGGATGACAAAGGAAGACATGTTGCAGTAGGAGGCGGAGAGGGACTGGGTATGACCAATATACCAAACAGAGTTACAAAAAGGGCCAGACGCTGATAAGGACAGACGGTATAACAGCAGGACATCTGGAAGGCAGTCTGTCCTTTTGAAACTTTAATGGCATCCATTGTGTGTGCAAGTTCCCGTGCTTGTCTTTTGTGTTGTTGTTATCAATTTGCGTGCACTGAATGGCTCTTGTAGTTAGTTGTCCCTGGTAAGAGGGTCCAGCCCAGTGTTCCTTCACCTCGGGTCTACGTCCTCATTAGATACTAGGTCTCTCAAAGGTCCAAGTTCCCCTAGAACATTGAGGTCCTTGTTCTCCCAAGTCTTCTCCCACCTCTCCTCCCCTCTCCACCCTACCTCCCACTCCTCTCTTCTTAGCTCTATGTTCGGTCTTTATGTTCCCAGATCTGTGGTCTACGGACTATAATTATGTTATCTTGTGGTTAAGGTTACATGTCGTAGCCAACAACCAGCTGTCGGAAAGAATGTTATATGTGTTTGTGATAAGTAAATGTATGGCTCTATCTAATATTCCAAACTCTAAAGAGAGCTACGCGAACCTTATTTCTATGTCTTACTGTTCCCTCTTTCGCAATATTACCAAATATTACATCGCATTTTTCAGTGCTAGCACGGATCTAGAATATGAAACCCGCAACTCACATCGGTGATGTTTCAGTTATTATGTTCACATCGGTGACTAATAGTAAGTATCGCATGCTTGTACTCAGACCATAATGTTGCAGGTGTAGTAAGTAACCTTACTGGAAACGCAAAGGGTAAATAAAACTCGAGGCAGAGCAGCAGTTCAGGCTTTCAAATACTGAGCTATTGGGACGAACTTACGTGGCTTAGGAACGACACTTTTCCAGGACACCGAGGGCGTTCTTCGGGTACTCCGGTTTCCTCATCCTCTTCAATAATGGCATTGGATGCAGTCAATGTAAATTTCAAAAATAACAATTGGTTTCTCTTCGTCCATCTGTAATAGCGATCTCTTTAGATCGCCGCGCTTTGTGCGGGAAGAAAAAGCGCGTTAAAGCACACTGTATTATTATTATTATTATTATTATTATTATAATTATTATTATTATTATTATTATTATTATTATTATTATTATTATTATTATTATTATTATTATAGCTTGATCTCCAAAAATGTAACTCTGGTGCCAAAGGCTAGCTACCCATCTATACTGTCCAGACACTTGATAAAGGGCAGCTTCCCCTGGGAACCTGACCTCGACGTCTAAAAGGCTGAGGTGAGTTAAGAGAAAGGGTAGATCGGGATGGCATTCTGGACATTGCGAAAATGACTCTGTTCGGTTCAGTTAGTACTTACAGTCTTTACGACAAAGACAATATCCCTTTTATATATGCAATTAGGTTTACAACGTTTTCGTAGAAAACGATCGAAAATGAAAAAAAAAGTGATAAGTAAGGCAAAGGAGAGTTGAATAATGTTTTTAAAAAGTCATTTTAGTACTATTTTCCAACACAGAAATAATGTTAAAGTAGATGTATCCAAAATGAGTTCTAATCAAAACACTTCTGCCAAACGTAACTAAAACGGTAACTAAATCTCAGAGGGGGGAAATGGGTTGACACGGGGAGAAACTTTGATAAGGCCAAAAAAATATCTGTTTACGGTATCCCGACCGACCCTAGTTTGTTGGTTCGACCCTAAACATTTTTTGAGGATCGTCTGGATAAAACAAATTGAAAAAAGCCACACACAAAAAAAAAACCACAAGCCATATGGAAAAGTTATTTTAAAAAAAAAAAGCCGACCTACCGATTCTATTTTTGTTTGCCTATGTTACCGTAGACTTTTTTTGGGCATAAGTCGGCAACAATTGAGTCACCGTCAATTTTGCCGTAGTTGTTATTATAGGGCGGCTAAATAGGGGTAGGGAGAGATGGGTGGGAAGAAGTGTGTGTTTGTGTGTGTGTGTGTGTGAGAGGGTGTGGGTGTGTGGGTGTGTGTGCGTGTGTGTGTGTGTGTGGTGATGCTGTACGTGCATAACCGTACAAATGGACATTTTTTCATCTAAACTTGGTAACAAATGGGGTAGTTGAAAAACAATGGGGAAACAAAAATCTTTCCCATTTAAAAAAAAAAAAATATATATATATATATATATATATATATATATATATATATATATATATATATATATATATATATATATATATATATTTTTTTTTTTTTTTTTTTTTTTTTTTTTTTTTTTTTTCTCGAAAACAATATAGCACAACCCTAATTATCAAGAAATCGCATTTTCACCATTTTTTCGAAAAATGGGCTAGAAAAGTGTGTAATTTATACATACCTGTGTAGTAAGCTGCCCTACGAACAAATTCAGGTTTGCAGGACACATTACCCATCAATCCTGTGCGTTACTCATAAATCTACTTAATTTTATCAATTCTTAAAAATCATATTTTCCACTCGCAAACAGTATAGCACCACTCAAAATATCGAGACATCATGCACACCTGTGTAGTAAGCTGCCTTATGAAGAAGTTCAGGTTTGCAGAACAGATTACCTATACTTCTTGTACGTCATTCATAAATCTACTCAATTTTATCAAATACAACATTTGATTTGTAAATTACACTGAGTAAAAGACCATTCCCCAAGTGTGCCTGTTTTGGTAAAATTCCTGATTGATCGACTTATACATGTGTGTCTGTGTGTTTGTGTGTGTGATGATTGTGTGTGAGAAATGTGTGTGCATGGTGATTTTGTTTGTGAGAGAGAGAGAGAGAGAGAGAACGAGATAGAGAGAGAGAGAGAGAGAGAGAGAGAGAGAGAGAGAGAGAGAGAGAGAGAGAGAGAGAGAGAGACAGGAAGACAGACAACAGACGGACACAGGCAGAAAGAGACAGACACACATAAACCCAGACTGCCAAATACACAACAGACAAGAGACAGAGAGGGAGCAGAAGAGCACGTGCGTCAGGCAGATGATGCAGAGTATTTACTTAACTAATGACAAAGCACACAAACACGGCACAAATGCAAAGCCATCGTATTTGTCGCATTAAGTGCACGATAAACAGACCTTCAGAAATTCTCGTAGGATAGGGGAGAGGGAATGGAGGAACGTGGAATTGGGGGGAGGAGGGGGGAGAGGAAGGTAGGGAGAAAGAGAAAGAGAGAAATGTGCGTGAGCGCGTGCGAAAATATAAAAGACAATGGATGGACAAATACAAATAAAATTATAAAACCCCGCAGAAATCCAAGCCCAAAGTATTTACCTCAGTTAAGTGTACAATAAACATTCAGATATTCAACAGAAGAGAGCAAAAAGCAGGTCTTTAAAGGAAGGTGAAGAGAGTTTGACGATGTGGGTGTGGGCAGGGGCGGAGGGTAGGGGGCGAGGTGGGGCGGGGATGGGGGGAGGGGGTAAGGTGCGATCTGCACGTGCGAACTATAAAGACAACAGACGTATAACATGCATCAGAAGATCAACACGACGGATAACTAACTGCAAAGCGACTGTATTTGTCACATTAAGCGCACGACAGTCATTCACAGTTATAGGTGGGTGTGGGACAGGAGGAAGGTTAGGGATGAGAGGAGGCAAAGGACAAGGAGCTAGTAGGGCTTCGAGAGGAAGATAAGTCCGCACGTGAGCAAATAATATAGACAATGATTGAAGAAAACACGTATAAGAATAGAGAGATAATTAAAGAAAAACATACAGATTAATAAGGAACAACAACAGAAAGAGACTCGAGCGAAAATTATAAACAAAACGATTGGCAATCATTACGAGCAACGGGCTAATTTGCTTTGGCTGCTTGAGATAACAACGCCAATAACAGAGGGCGAGTGCAATGATTAGAGACAAATTACGCACCAGCCTTATTCTTTATGAGATAACTTATACACAGACGATGGCGAATAGTGGTGTTCTTGTCTATAAGATCCTCCTCTGAAGGATAAAAATAGAAAGAAAAAAACACCAGAGATACAAAATAAGAGGTTTTCTGGTTGTGACAATAACAAACATGCCGTGAACAGCGTAATAAAAGTCAGCTCGGATTAATTGGATGAAATTAACACATTCATAAAAGCTAAGAAAAACAACTGAGCACGAAATCCGGATTTTCAATTCTGTATCAAACCGTGGGAAAAATCTAATATTAATCGTAACAATGCCTTTCCAACAAAATCTCAGAGTTACTTCTAAAACACATACACACACGCACGCACGCACACACATACACACATGCACACACAGACAGACAGACAGGTAGGCAGGCAGAGATAGATAGATAGATAGATAGATAGATAGATAGATAGATAGATAGATAGATAGATAGATAGATAGATAGATAGATAGATAGATAGATAGATAGATAGATAGATAGATAGATAGATAGATAGATAGATAGATAGATAGACACTGACAGAGAGATGGATAGATAGCAGACAGAGAGATAGACACAGAGAGAGTTAGACAGAAAGACAAACAGATAGATAGACAAACAGACAGAGAGATAAACAGACAGACAGAGATAAATAGACAGAGAGAGATAGACAGACAGAGGGATAGATTGATAGACAGACAAAGAGATAGATAGATAGACAGAGAGAGAGATAGACAGACAGACAAATAGACAGAGATATAGATAGATAGACAGAGAGATAGACAGAGACCGACAGGGATAGATAGACAGACAGAGAGATAGACGGACACACAGATAGATAGATAGATAGATAGATAGATAGATAGATAGATAGATAGATAGATAGATAGATAGATAGATAGATAGATAGATAGATAGATAGATAGATAGATAGATAGATAGATAGATAGATAGATAGATAGATACACTATGCAACATACATATACCAGAGTACATAAACACACAGGAACGCGTGCGCGCGCAAACACACACACACACACACACACACGCACACACACGCACCTATTTTTCTCGTGCATCTGTTAAGCTTTTACTGTCGCTAGTCAATAAAATAACACTTTCGAGCCCTCCTACTATGTCACGCGGACATAGCAGCGTACTTGCTGAATTTGCACGTTTAGGCCTACCTTATGCACTTTAGGCTATTTGTAACCGGGGGCAGGGTGAAGGTTAAGGTGGGAGATACGAGGATGGTTTAGAAGTCGGTTTCGGGTGGCCTTAGGCATGCTTTTCGTGGAAGTTTACTACACTGTATTGTATGAATAGCTGATCACAGTCAATGTAGCTAAGACTTGTTTGGGTCAAGTCGCACTTCTTTCTTAGCCACCGTTGGGGGAAGATCGCAGGAAGAAAGGCAAGCTCGAACACTGGTGGGGACGTTTTGGGAATTTGATTTATGATTCCACGTCAAGCCGTTGGATTTGGGGACTCGGTTGCTAGTCTCATCCTTCTACGTCAGAGCTCTAGGGCGTCTGTGTTAGTGGTCGTAGGAAATCGCACGAGCCGGTAAGTGATAATGATGCGGTTGCTGCTTGCACTTTTGTCTCTGTCGGTCCGGTCATGAGTTTTGGGAATTTTAGGGAGGGCTTGTCGAAAAGTGTATGCCAGAATTGTAATGTGTTACAGTCTAATTAATAGGCTTATCGTAAATGCATTTTTTTTCTATTATATGTTAGCATAGCATAGCATTTATTTCATTGCTTCTGTTGTGTTTTGAGAAAAACGAATGTTCAGGGGACGCAACCAATGTTTTTGGTAAAATATAATGGAATATATTGTTGGATTAAGCAAAGCGATACTATAAAGTATTAAAGATTATAGAATGTTGATGTTTAGTTGTTTAGTTGTTTTTTTCTGGAGGAACAAAATAAGATTGTTTTGTAAAGTTTAATCTTTGTAGATAATGTGGATGCATTTTGATGTTTCTATTGCAGTGTGCTGACAATGGAAGGGAGATAATTCATTGTTTAATATGCAGTAGTTTTTCTTTTCAAGTATGTAACGCGTAAACCGAGTTGTTTGCAGGTTGGGCTTTCTTTGGTTGTTCCGGTGCACTTTATGCACGCATGCTTATGCGCCCGTTCTCCTTGCCTTGGGGAGGTGCAGTTCGGACTGAGGGGCAGCACTGACTCTTGGAGCTCCGTCCAACCCTCTCGGCAACTTGCAGCCAGCGTAACGCCGTAATTTAAGTTACGTTCTTCCGTCGTTATTATCAATTGAATAGACCTTCTTCAGGCTGTTTATAACTCGGCTGAAGGACTCTGGTAGTTTTGACTTGAAACTAATGAACTGGGAAAAAGACACTGAATCAAGTGACAATAATTTGCTGCAATGTTTGTGGTTGTTGAGAGGGGAGTCAGTTGCCTGCTGGTCTGAAGTGGAGACCAAATCTGAATGTTATTTGTGTTATATATTTGCATTGTGAAAGAGGGGAGGGGAAGTTTAATTATCATTGCTTCGATTTTGTTTGTCTGTTCGTTTTTTGTATGCGAGTTATTTCAAAATAATCATTTTATAAAAACTTTAGATATTTCTTATGTTTGAATAGTTAGAGAGAGAGAGAGAAATGGGAAACATGAACCAAGCACGCATTTCCTGACATGCAAAGTCACATTATGGGAAATAACCCGTGACATTTTGGTGGACCTGCTGGGGTAACGGAATAGGTTCAGGTGGGTAGGAGGTGGGTAGTTAGGTTTCTAGAAGGTTTATAGAATTTTTGCTGTATTTTGTGTACATATATTGTGTTGTAATTGGGCGTCTTTCAGTAACAGGTGACGTTGAGGCGAACGTGTTGCCAACTCCAAAGGACTGTGACAGAGCCGGCGGAGACGGAGTGCGGTGGTTAACTTTGGTTAATGGTCAGTCCGGGTGACCAGCCATCGTCGCTGGCGGCTCGTGCGTTTCTTTCGTCCCTGCGGGATTGGAGGTAGGGATATTTGATTCATTCTAGGAAAGGATCGATTTTTCCGACCAGTTTGTGGCTGGGTTAGCTTTCAGTTAGGTGCAATACGAATACTCTGTTGAAATGGCACGTAACTATGAGCTTCGTTCGGGTACAAGAGGTTTCCCTGCTGTTGAAGCGATTTCAGTTGTTACTGTTCCTACTGTCTCTACGACGTCGCCGGCGGTGATGACTGGGGCTCCGAGTAGTAAGGTAACGGGTTTGGGTGCCGGTAGGGGTTCGGTTACCTTTCTGTCACCGTCGTTGAGGCAGAGTCCCGTAGTAGGAACGATTTATACAGGGGCTAGAATGAGGGAAACGGATACACCCAGAAGGTTAGATGCCAAGTTTGCTTCCATGGGGTTGCAGGAGGATGCAGAAGGTCACGAAAGGTCAGATGAGGGATTTGATCCGTTTGAGCTGGGCGGGGAAGGTTTGACCCAGACCCCTAGAACTTTGATTTCTGGGAAACGGTCCGTAGGAAATACCGACGTGAAACAAGTCTTTTCGTCCTACAGCGGGGATCCGGTCTTGGATAAGCTACAAAAGCTAGTCTCTGACTATGGGTTGTCAGGCCATGTAGCTGCGCAGTTCATTACGCAGGGGATGAGAGAAGAGAGGGATAGAAGGGAAAGAGAGGAAGAGAGACGAGAGAGAGCTAGAAGGGACGAGTTAGAGCTAAAGAAGATGGAGCTTCATATTCAGACTGAGAAAGCTCGTTGGGACTGGGAGGCTCAGGAGAGGGCACGTAGAGATAAAAAAGAAGCAGATGAGAGGGAGGAACGGGATCGGAGAGATAGAGAAGAGAGGGAACTTCGGAAGGAAGAGATTAGGACCCTGAAGGAAAACAGTTCCTCTAACCTTAAGATGGAACCTTTTGATGGGAAGGAAAACATAGATTCCTACTTAGCACACTTTGAACGTGTAGCCATCCTAAATGAATGGAGAGAGGCGATTTGGGCCAGGAAGTTAGCTCCTCTGTTACTAGGGTCAGCAAGAGATGTATATGTCCGTATGACGCCAGAAGAAACGGGGGACTATAAGCTTCTCAGACAGGCACTGCTTGACAGGTTCCGCCGGAACGAAGAGTATTACCGGAAGCAGTTCAGGTCGGTCAGGAAAGAACCGTCTGAGTCATTCACAGAGTTCCTTAAGAGACTTAAACACCTTTTGACTAGATGGTTCTGTCTGGCTAATATTGATGAAAAAGACCCTGAAAAGATCGTTGACTTGTTTGTGAGAGAGCAGCTGATGGAAACGTTGAACGCAGAGTTAGAACTGTTCGTTCGCGATCACGCGCCGAAATCCGCTCAGGAGGCCGCCGAGCTCGCGGAAAAACATTCTCAGGCAAAGTGGGAAACGAAGAGGTCGGGGGGTAAACCTGCTAAGGGGGAGGACAAATCAAAAGCTGGGGGTGGTAAAGACAGTGACGTCAAGCAAGGCGCAACCCACGCTAGCAAGGAGTGTTTTGAGTGCAAACAGAAGGGACACATTAGACGAAACTGCCCAAAGTTGAAAAAGGTCAACAGCGCTCGTGTAGTCGAGTCGGACATGGAAGGCGCCACGTCCGATGGTGGCAAGGGATCGGAACTCGTAGATGAGTTAGAGTCAGTGGGAAGCATGTTAGTAACCGTGAACGGTCGAGCAGCCTTTGCTATTCGCGATACCGGAGCTGATGAAATTTTCGTGGCGGCGAAGCTTGTTGACGTGTCAGACCGGTTGCCAGAAAGAGTTAGCGTATCCTTGGCCGACGGATCAGTGAGGGAGGCAGACAGGGCTGTTGTCAACTTGGAGTCACCGCTCGTGTGTGGCAGGGTCAAGGTAATTGTTTTTGAGGCACCTACGCACGATGTCTTGATCGGGAACCGAGTCCGATTTGCCGACGGTGAAGTTAAGACCGTTGATACTCTAGCTCCCGCGGTGAAGGTAGAAGCCGTTGAGACAAGGGCTCAATCCAAGAAGAAAGACGTCGCTCCTCAGATAGAACAGGTTCCGGGTTTAGTTGTTACTCCCACAGAGCTCATTAGGATGCAGGACGCCGATCCGACATTGGCTCGGGCGCGAGCGAGTGTGGGGGAGGCGGTCAAAACTCGATTAAAGAAAGGACAGGTTCGATATGAGAAGAACCGCGGCGTTTTGTACAGAGTGTTTGAAGGACAGGGTGGCCTCTTTAAGCAAGTGTGTGTGCCGTCCGAGTTGCGGACAGGGGTTATGCGGCTAGCACACGACACTCCGATGGCAGGACACATGGGAACGCAGCGCACTTTAGACCGCGTTTGGGCCGAATTTTACTGGCCGGGGATTGGGGCGGATGTCCGTAGGTACGTGCGTTCGTGTGATCGCTGTCAGAAAGCACAGCCGAGGGGTCGGATACCCCGTGTGCCGATGGTCAACATGCCGCTAGTGGACGAGCCGTTTGAGAGAGTGGCCGCGGACCTGATCGGTCCAGTTGTACCTGCTTCCAATCGGGGATTCAGGTACATTCTGGTCGTCGTAGACTATGCTACTCGCTACCCGGAGGCGGTGCCGCTGAAGGGTATCACCACAGAGGAAGTGGCCGAGGCGTTGTGGAATATTTGGACGCGTTTAGGCGTGCCAGCCCAGATTTTGACAGACAATGGGTCTCAGTTTACATCAGAGGTTATGAAAGAGGTTTTGCGTTTCTTGGGTGTTAAGGGGTTGACGACGACACCCTATCATGCCCAATGCAACGGGCTCGTGGAACGGTTTAACGCCACTCTGAAGGAAATGCTCAGAAAACTGTGTGACGAGAAACCGCGTACGTGGGACCAGTTCGTACAGGCGCTACTATTCGCGTACCGCGAAGTCCCACAGAGCAGCACGGGTTATTCTCCGTTCGAATTGCTCTATGGCCGGTCGGTGCGTGGTCCGATGAGGATTTTGCGAGAGCTCTGGACTGGAAAGATCGAGGAGGGTGAGGTGAAGACCGCTTCAGAGTACGTTACCGATCTTAGGGCTAGGATTGAGGAAACGTGCGAGATAGCGAAACGGCATTTGGAAACAGAAGGGAAGAAGCAGAAAAAACATTTTGACAAAAAAACAAAAGCTCGTGTTTTTTCGGTTGGGGATCAGGTATTGCGCATGGTACCCTGTAAACGCAATAAGCTGCAAATGGAATGGACGGGGCCATACGTAGTGAAAGAAAGGGTGGGCGTTTGTGATTATAAATTGCAAATGGGCAACAAGTGTAAAACATACCATGCCAATCTCCTTAAGAGATACGTGGCTCGCGCTGCCGCTGTGGCAGTAGTTCAGGAACCTGAAGAGTGGGAGGTGGCTACCACTTCAATCACCACCGCAGTGGTACCTTTGGTCGCACAAGAGTCAGTAGATGACATCCATTTAGATCCAGCGATGTCCGAGATTCACCAAGAAATAAAGAACTTAGCTGGGGAATACACAGATATACTCACTGACCTTCCTTTACGCACGCACCTAGTTGAGTGCCAGATTCGCCTTGAACATGACCGTCCGCTACGAACTAAGCAGTTTCAGATCCCGTTTGCGGCTCGAGAAACGATTGATAGGGAGGTCGAAGATATGCTCAAGCTAGGCGTGATCGAGCGCGCGAACTCGCCGTACAGCTCTCCAATTGTATTGGTTCAGAAGAAGGATGGGAAAACGAGATTCTGTGTGGATTTTCGGAGGTTGAATCAGCTAGTGATCTTTGACGCCGAACCCATGCCGGATATCGAGGCTTTGTTCGCGAAACTTGGGAAAGCCCGGTACCTGACAAAGGTAGATCTCAGCCGTGGGTACTGGCAGATACCCGTCGCGAGGGGTGACAGGATAAAAACCGCGTTCACGACCCCCAAAGGACAGTTCCAGTTTCAGGTCATGCCATTCGGGTTGAAGACGGCTGGCGCAGTTTTCACTCGCATGATGCGATTGCTCCTTGATCCGTTGGGCATGACAGAAATTGACAATTTCATAGACGATGTCCTTGTCGCCACTGAAACCAAAGAGAGGCACCTCCAGTGTCTCGCGGCTTTGTTCCGACGGTTGAGGGAAGCCAATCTGTCCGCACGACCGTCCAAGTGTTACTTTGGTTTCCAGAAACTCGAATACTTGGGTCACATGGTGGGCAACGGACAGATCACGGTTGTTGAGGACAAGGTAGAGAAGATTAAAGCTGTAGAGAGACCCACCACGAAGAAACAAGTGCGGTCTTTTCTCGGATTGGTAGGGTTCTACCGCAGGTTCATTCCGCATTTCTCCGAAGTAGCGTTGCCGTTGACGGATCTCACGAAAGGGGGAAAGGTCAAAGAACTGAACTGGACCCAGATTTGTGAAACAGCGTTTGTGACACTGAAAGAGCGTCTCGCTTCGCAACCAGTTTGCTGTTTGCCAAATATGAACGTACGTACGGACGCCTCTGATGTAGGTCTCGGTGCAGTCTTACTGCAAGACCAGGGTTTCGGGCTTCAGCCGATCAGCTACGCGAGCAGGAAACTCACTTCAGCCGAGAAAAATTACTCTACGATCGAAAAAGAGTGCTACGCGATCGTGTGGGCCGTTCAGAAATTCGGGCAATACGTTGCAGGCAGAGCATTTGTCATTCAATGTGATCACCAGCCACTTCGGCTGATGAGCCAGGTCAAGCCAACCAACCCGAGATTGCTTCGGTGGGCAATCCAACTTCAACCATTCAATTTCAGAGTGGAAGTTATACCGGGGAAGGCGAACGTTGTCACGAATTGGCTAGTTTAAACTCTGCCTATCGACTATTTAGCATTGTGTAGCCTTTGTAACAGTAGAGAGTTAGTATAGTACGCAGCAGCAATTAAATTACAGCACACTGCGAGCCTGAGCCACACACACAGCGCAGTGACGTCAGCACTTGAGTTTTGAATCGGACCGTTGGAACCAATGGGAGAGCTTAGGCAAAGCGGTTGGAGCCAGTTTGACTAGGTCCAAACCCCGCACATTTTTGGTCAGTTGGGAGGAATACACCGAAGTGTTAACAGCTAGAAAGCTGGCAGAGAAATCTCTACACACTTAGACCAGGAAGCAGGACTTAGAATCTCAGAATTCTATTTAGTCAACACGGGCCTGAACTTGTCAGACAGGTAAATGAACACCCTTCTGTTTCATCGTGATATATTTATATTATTGTTGAAATTATGTTTGTGGAATTTGCTATGCATAAATGTGAATTGTTAATCCTAATTTGCGTGACCACGTGGAAGAGCCTACCACGAGGCGAAACACGACCGGTTGCGCCGCCATGTTGCATACCATACGGAACCACTGTTGTTTAACTTATATGTATGTTTGCAGACCAGAGGCTGTACCACTGAATGTTTATAATATTATTAATTCTGTATGTGTATAGTTAGCCACGGTTGATATTTATGTATGTATAGGAATTTAGAGTGAGATTCCAGTGGAACCCGGAAGTAGCAGAATGTTCGTCGCTTATGTATAGAGATGTGGAGCTATCACTGAGGGCTACTTTGGCTTTCAGTGAGACGCTCTGCACAAACCGATTATTCAGGGTTGTGCAGAATTTCGTCTCTTATATTACAGACGAGCAGGCGAGCTATCCAGAGCTATCCCGAGCTATCCCGAGCTATCCTGTGAACCCCACTCCACAGAAACAAGTTGGTTGAGGAGACTCTACCGCACAAGTCGGAAGGAGCTACCTTGAAAAACACCCTATCAGACCCCACAGCGTGGCAAGGGAACCCAACTACACAACGACACAGGTGGACCAGAAGCTACCTCACAGAAGGACTTCGACCGCACCACCCGCCAGTTAAGTGTGTTATCCCAAGTGCACTTAAACTGATCGGAAACAGGACCACAGTAGTCCAACTCTTCAGAAACTGTAAAACGGACCACAGTAGTCCAAATCTACATGAGATATACTAGCAAGTGCCCGATGAAGATAGAACAGCTGCATAGACTATCAGCGATCGAACTATTAGCATCGAAAGAGACTTTTTAAGTTAGATTAGTACTTAGAGAATCTTGTATAGAGTAGAAGAAATAAATGTGTGATTTTAACTGTTATCAAAAGGCTGGACTACATATGATTCATAGCCGTGTGAAAGCTAGTGTGACAGTATTCTTTTACCATTTTTCTATCTATTTCTGTACCCCAACCTTAACACAGGACGAGCTAAACAAATAAATTTATTAAAGTAATTCATAGGGTGACTTACTAGCAGTTCCCACCGAATAAACGTGAGGGTCCATAATTCCATTGTGCAGAGCCCATAAACCCCACGTGACACTTTAATTGGCGAGCCTAGCCAGGATCTGTGTATAATAGGAATTGGGTATAACCGGACCTAAGTACAATAAAATTAGATAACAGTAGGAGTAGTAGAATAACTTAGAATAGTGGTATCAAACACTGATCAGTTGTGGTGCACTATTCCTTAGTTAAAAACTTTTTTGCTTCAAATATTTTTGTGCCTGTATGTTGCATTGTTCTTTTGCAGGTTTTGCTTAAGTAACTGTTGTATGCCATTTGACTTTTGTTTTATTCTATTATTGATTGCGAATTTTATGGTCTTTGCATTGTTGTTATTGACTTGCAATATTGCTAGTGTTTTGGTATTCCACGTGATTCAGAGGTTGTTCATAGACACGTTTGACAATGTCGGACCCAGTGGCCTTGAGATTGCGTTTCAAGGAACTAGGAGAAGCTTTACACTTAGCAGGGGCAGACCTAATTGCGTATATCAATGCAGAGGTAGAGAAACAGGAGGCTAAGGCAGAGAGAGCAGCAGAAAGGGAGGCGAAGAAACTAGCCTTAGAAGCAGAGCAAAAGAAATTAGAATTAGAAGCAGAACAGAAGAAGCTAGCATTAGAAGCAGAGCAGAAGAAATTAGAAGCAGAGCAAAAGAAAGCAGAGTTAGAAGTAGAACAAAAGAAGGCAGCATTAGCAGCAGAGAGAGAAGCAGAAGTTAGGAGATGGGAGTATGAGAGGGCAGAAAAAGAAAAGGAAAGGGCAGAAAAAGAAAAAGAGAGGGAAGAAAAGGAAAAAGAAAGACAGCATGAGTTAGAGCTAAGAAGATTGGGATCAGGAGCTTCAAGTTCTTCCTCAACCCCTTCCCACTCAGATCAGCTAGAAGTAGCATCCAACCCTGTACAAGGAATGTCATTTCCACTGGGAACATTCAATGAGAGAGAAGAAGGTCTAGATCTCTATCTGACTAGGTTTGAGCGTCTAGCAACTGAGTATAAACTAGATCCCACTCATTGGTCTTTTAAGCTTAGTCAAGGGCTTAGAGGAAAGGCTTATGACATCTACAGTAAGCTACCGACCGACAGAGTGACGGACTATCACAAAGTAAAAGAGGCACTCCTAACGGGATTCGAACTAACAGGAGAATGCTACCGGCAAAAGTTCCGCACCAATCGGAGAGTGAAAGGAGAGAGCTATGCGCAGTTCGCGGATCGGTTGTCCACAATGCTGGATAAGTGGATTAGCCAGTCAGCCACGGCTAAAACGTATGATGGACTGACAGAACTGTTAGTATGGGAACAGCTACGGGAAACCATGACCCCCGAGCTGAGAACATTCTCAGTAGAGCAGGGCGCGGAAAGACTAGAAGATCTGGTCAAGGTCGCAGATAGGTACGTGGCCGCACACGGAGAAGCCAAGAGCTTCAGGCGAGACCTAAAGCCTAACGGGAAAGAGGCACAGAAACGAAGCCCTAACCGGGAAGAGCGCACCGCGAATAAGCCGAATAACCCCAGACCTGGGCAAAATAAAGGACCCAACGCGGAATTCGGGAAAAGAGGTCCCGCAGAACAGAGACGGTATTGTTCGTTCTGCAACAGAAACAATCACTCCACCGCAGAATGTTTCAAGTTGGCCGCACAACGTAGGGAAGAGCGCGAAAGCCGGCCAGCGCACAGAGTTCTAACTCAAAGCAGCGGTAACAAGCCACACACAATCGGAGATCACCCATCGGTGACAGACACGGTCAAGGTCAACGGAAAAGAAGCGAACTGTCTGTATGACACAGGTCTATCATACGACGCGATAGTTAGCGAATCTCTTGTATCGCGCGCGGACTTGACGGACAAGACAGTCGACTTACAAGGAGCAGACTTGACGAAACCGACGACTACTTGCCCAATAGCATGGATCGAAGTAGAGAGTAGGTACGTCACAGGACGAATCCAAGCAGCTGTTTTACAGAAACCCCTGTATGATCTAGTGCTAGGTTGTAGGTATGTGTTCTTAGGCACGCCCCCTAAAACTGTAGAGATAGCTGCAGTGCAAACCAGGGCCCAAGCTAAAACCCAACCACCCCAGCCCGAGTTCGCTCCGAACCCAGGACTCGAAGAGATCAAAACAGCACAGAAAGAAGACACCTCGATAGCGAAGTGCTTCCAGAAGCTACCCAAGGCGCACACACCCCCGCACAAGGGAGACTTCTACATGGAAGAGGGAGTTCTACATCGACAAGGAGATGGAGATCACACCCAACTAGTACTACCAGCCACCCTTCGAGCCCAAGTACTAGAATTAGGCCACAGCATGCCACTCAGCGGACACATGGGAATTGGAGCCACAGTGCAGAGAATCAGCGCACACTACTATTGGCCAGGAATCACGGAGGATGTCAAGCGCTACGTGAAATCTTGTCACCAATGTCAACGATATTCCCCGCGACATCACACCGTACCAGTTACCTTAGGACCATCGGTAGTAGTCGGCGTGCCATTCCAGCAAGTCTCAGTAGACATAGTAGGACCACTGCCCATGACCAAGAAGCGGAACAGATTTCTACTCACACTCGTCGACGCATGTACGATGTGGTGCGAAGCAGTCCCGTTCCCAGCGATCGACACCAAGAAGATTGCAGATGCACTCATCGCCATCTTTACCAGAGTCGGATTCCCGGACAGCATTAGAACGGACAACGGATCGCAGTTCACCGGCCGCCTGATGCAAGACGTGTTCGAGTTGATACAAGTTCATCACATTCGCACACCACCATACCACCCCGCCAGCAACGGACAAGTAGAAAGACTGAATGGAACCCTTCTCACCATCCTCAGGAAAGTCGCCGACGACAATCCAGAAGCGTGGGACACCTACGTGAATGCGGCACTGTTCGCATACCGAGAAACGCCCCATGCAGCCACAGGCTACACCCCGTCAACATTGCTATTCGGCAGACCTCTAGCCGGACCGCTAGAAGCACTACGCAGAAGTTGGACGGAGGCCAAGATAGACGACACACCAAGAGGTGCCACCAAGTACGTCGCAGACCTGCAGGAAACCCTCAAAGCAACGTGGAAGAAAGCTGGTGAAGCACTGAAGAAGGCAGGAGCCCGTCAGGCGAAGTACTACAACCGCCACGCGAAGGACAGAGAACTGCAAGTCGGCGATCAAGTGCTACTCTTACTTCCAAGTGGAACCAACAAGCTGGACATCGCTTGGAGAGGACCGTACCGGGTGACTGCCAAGAAATCCAAGACAGTCTACCAAGTAGAGGTGAACGGGAGAGCCCGATACCACCACATCAATCTCCTCAAGAAATACACGGACAGACCAGCGACCCCCAGCACTCACAACTTGCTAGCCATCGCCATCGCGGAAGAAGGAGAAAGCATGGAGACCAATGCAGTAGAGTATCCCCTGCACTCCAAAGAAACCTACAAAGACGTGATACTCAACGGAGACCTAGCCGCTAAACAGCGACAGCAAGTACTACAGGTCATTCGACAACATCAGACTGTGCTAACAGACCGACCAGGGAGGACAGACCTCGTCGAAGTAACCTTAACGGTGACCGACCCAACACCCGTCCGCCAGAAGCTCTACCCGATGCCACTGTCTCAGCAGCGAGCCATCAAGGAAGAGATAGACACTTTACTGGCAGCCGGAATCATCTCAGAGTCTACTTCACCCTACAGCGCAGGCACGGTATTGTTGCGAAAACCCAACGGAGAGCATCGACTGTGCATCGACTTCAGACTCCTGAATGCCGTAACGCAGTTCCAGCCAGAGCCACTCCCGGACCAGACGGACCTATTTGCCAAGCTACAGCGAGCGAAGTACTTCTCACGCATCGACCTCAGCAAAGGATACTACCAGATACCAGTACAACCACAAGTCCGAAAGTACCTAGCGTTCAGCACTATGGAAGGACACTTCGAGTTCAACGTGCTTCCATTCGGACTCCACAACGCACCCAGCATCTTCAGCGCCATGATGCGAAAACTCCTGGCACCCCTGAGCAGCGAGCACCTACATTCGTTTATGGACGACATCCTCATCGCAACACCTACGTGGGAGGAACATGTCACGCTCCTACAGCAACTACTCGCCCGCCTCAGAGACACGGGATTGACGGCAAGACCCACCAAATGTCAGATTGGATTCACCGAGCTAGAATTTCTGGGACACACCATCAGTCAAGGAAGCCTGCGACCGGTAGAGAAGACAGTGAAACGCCTACTCGACGCTCCTAGGCCCAAGACAAAGAAGGAAGTGCAGTCATTTCTAGGACTCTGCGGCTTCTACCAGAAGTTCATCCCCAACTACAACAGCATCGCCGTGCCACTGACAAATGGAACCCGGAAAATCGCCCCGGAAAAAGTCGTATGGACCGCCGAATGCGAGACAGCATTCCAAACACTCAAGGACAGAATGACATCGGCGCCAGTACTCCACCTACCCGATTTGACTCAGCCATTCGTTCTACGCACCGACGCAAGCGACTTAGGCCTCGGAGCAGTACTGCTACAGCGTGACCCCAAGAATGCGGAGACGCTATTCCCTGTCGCCTACGCCAGCAGAAAATTGAGACCCGCCGAGACCCACTACGCCACGTCGGAGAAAGAATGTCTTGGACTAGTCTGGGCCATACAGAAATTCCAACTCTACCTGTATGGGACCCACTTCACAGTTCAGGTGGACCACCAACCACTATCGTTCCTGGCAGCCTCCAAATCCTTGAACTCTCGCCTGATGAGATGGGCACTCACCCTTCAGGCGTACTCATTCCAAATCGAGTACATCCCCGGCAAAGAGAACCACGGAGCCGACTACCTCAGTCGCCATCTCGTGGAGGACACAGCAGCTGTCGCCCACCCAACACAACTAAGGGCCACAGCACCAGAATTCGTCCCCGCCCAATAATACCCTGTCACTAGTGTCCATAGCTACCTGGCACAGCATTGCAGCTCAGGTAGAGCAACTTACTTAGTTTGTACATAGGACCCTAGGATAGTGCAGTGTTAAACTAGGCTCTGTAGTAGAAAAAGGTCGAATCCAGTAGTCATCGCCTTTTTTCAGTTGAGGGAGCCTGTCACGAATTGGCTAGTTTAAACTCTGCCTATCGACTATTTAGCATTGTGTAGCCTTTGTAACAGTAGAGAGTTAGTATAGTACGCAGCAGCAATTAAATTACAGCACACTGCGAGCCTGAGCCACACACACAGCGCAGTGACGTCAGCACTTGAGTTTTGAATCGGACCGTTGGAACCAATGGGAGAGCTTAGGCAAAGCGGTTGGAGCCAGTTTGACTAGGTCCAAACCCCGCACATTTTTGGTCAGTTGGGAGGAATACACCGAAGTGTTAACAGCTAGAAAGCTGGCAGAGAAATCTCTACACACTTAGACCAGGAAGCAGGACTTAGAATCTCAGAATTCTATTTAGTCAACACGGGCCTGAACTTGTCAGACAGGTAAATGAACACCCTTCTGTTTCATCGTGATATATTTATATTATTGTTGAAATTATGTTTGTGGAATTTGCTATGCATAAATGTGAATTGTTAATCCTAATTTGCGTGACCACGTGGAAGAGCCTACCACGAGGCGAAACACGACCGGTTGCGCCGCCATGTTGCATACCATACGGAACCACTGTTGTTTAACTTATATGTATGTTTGCAGACCAGAGGCTGTACCACTGAATGTTTATAATATTATTAATTCTGTATGTGTATAGTTAGCCACGGTTGATATTTATGTATGTATAGGAATTTAGAGTGAGATTCCAGTGGAACCCGGAAGTAGCAGAATGTTCGTCGCTTATGTATAGAGATGTGGAGCTATCACTGAGGGCTACTTTGGCTTTCAGTGAGACGCTCTGCACAAACCGATTATTCAGGGTTGTGCAGAATTTCGTCTCTTATATTACAGACGAGCAGGCGAGCTATCCAGAGCTATCCCGAGCTATCCCGAGCTATCCTGTGAACCCCACTCCACAGAAACAAGTTGGTTGAGGAGACTCTACCGCACAAGTCGGAAGGAGCTACCTTGAAAAACACCCTATCAGACCCCACAGCGTGGCAAGGGAACCCAACTACACAACGACACAGGTGGACCAGAAGCTACCTCACAGAAGGACTTCGACCGCACCACCCGCCAGTTAAGTGTGTTATCCCAAGTGCACTTAAACTGATCGGAAACAGGACCACAGTAGTCCAACTCTTCAGAAACTGTAAAACGGACCACAGTAGTCCAAATCTACATGAGATATACTAGCAAGTGCCCGATGAAGATAGAACAGCTGCATAGACTATCAGCGATCGAACTATTAGCATCGAAAGAGACTTTTTAAGTTAGATTAGTACTTAGAGAATCTTGTATAGAGTAGAAGAAATAAATGTGTGATTTTAACTGTTATCAAAAGGCTGGACTACATATGATTCATAGCCGTGTGAAAGCTAGTGTGACAGTATTCTTTTACCATTTTTCTATCTATTTCTGTACCCCAACCTTAACACAGGACGAGCTAAACAAATAAATTTATTAAAGTAATTCATAGGGTGACTTACTAGCAGTTCCCACCGAATAAACGTGAGGGTCCATAATTCCATTGTGCAGAGCCCATAAACCCCACGTGACAAACGTGGATGCGGACTTTTTGAGCAGGAACCCTTAAGTTGGGTCAATCGGTCAGTCAGGCAAGGATTTTTGTCCACGCGTGATAGGGAAAGGGAAAAAAAAACTTTGGTTTTTTTTTTACTTAAAGGGGGAGGTGTGTCACGCGGACATAGCAGCGTACTTGCTGAATTTGCACGTTTAGGCCTACCTTATGCACTTTAGGCTATTTGTAACCGGGGGCAGGGTGAAGGTTAAGGTGGGAGATACGAGGATGGTTTAGAAGTCGGTTTCGGGTGGCCTTAGGCATGCTTTTCGTGGAAGTTTACTACACTGTATTGTATGAATAGCTGATCACAGTCAATGTAGCTAAGACTTGTTTGGGTCAAGTCGCACTTCTTTCTTAGCCACCGTTGGGGGAAGATCGCAGGAAGAAAGGCAAGCTCGAACACTGGTGGGGACGTTTTGGGAATTTGATTTATGATTCCACGTCAAGCCGTTGGATTTGGGGACTCGGTTGCTAGTCTCATCCTTCTACGTCAGAGCTCTAGGGCGTCTGTGTTAGTGGTCGTAGGAAATCGCACGAGCCGGTAAGTGATAATGATGCGGTTGCTGCTTGCACTTTTGTCTCTGTCGGTCCGGTCATGAGTTTTGGGAATTTTAGGGAGGGCTTGTCGAAAAGTGTATGCCAGAATTGTAATGTGTTACAGTCTAATTAATAGGCTTATCGTAAATGCATTTTTTTTTCTATTATATGTTAGCATAGCATAGCATTTATTTCATTGCTTCTGTTGTGTTTTGAGAAAAACGAATGTTCAGGGGACGCAACCAATGTTTTTGGTAAAATATAATGGAATATATTGTTGGATTAAGCAAAGCGATACTATAAAGTATTAAAGATTATAGAATGTTGATGTTTAGTTGTTTAGTTGTTTTTTTCTGGAGGAACAAAATAAGATTGTTTTGTAAAGTTTAATCTTTGTAGATAATGTGGATGCATTTTGATGTTTCTATTGCAGTGTGCTGACAATGGAAGGGAGATAATTCATTGTTTAATATGCAGTAGTTTTTCTTTTCAAGTATGTAACGCGTAAACCGAGTTGTTTGCAGGTTGGGCTTTCTTTGGTTGTTCCGGTGCACTTTATGCACGCATGCTTATGCGCCCGTTCTCCTTGCCTTGGGGAGGTGCAGTTCGGACTGAGGGGCAGCACTGACTCTTGGAGCTCCGTCCAACCCTCTCGGCAACTTGCAGCCAGCGTAACGCCGTAATTTAAGTTACGTTCTTCCGTCGTTATTATCAATTGAATAGACCTTCTTCAGGCTGTTTATAACTCGGCTGAAGGACTCTGGTAGTTTTGACTTGAAACTAATGAACTGGGAAAAAGACACTGAATCAAGTGACAATAATTTGCTGCAATGTTTGTGGTTGTTGAGAGGGGAGTCAGTTGCCTGCTGGTCTGAAGTGGAGACCAAATCTGAATGTTATTTGTGTTATATATTTGCATTGTGAAAGAGGGGAGGGGAAGTTTAATTATCATTGCTTCGATTTTGTTTGTCTGTTCGTTTTTTGTATGCGAGTTATTTCAAAATAATCATTTTATAAAAACTTTAGATATTTCTTATGTTTGAATAGTTAGAGAGAGAGAGAGAAATGGGAAACATGAACCAAGCACGCATTTCCTGACATGCAAAGTCACATTATGGGAAATAACCCGTGACATACTATTGTGTGCATTATTTCTTCTTTTCTTTAGCTGTCAATAGTTACCAACTGACAAGCGCGTGGCGAGAAAATAACCATCTGTTTTGTGCTCGCGAAGATTAATTCTACCTTTGCCATTTTTTCGGACAATGCATCCACTTAAAATCGAGAAAATGTGCACAGTTGCTTTCCTATTGTATAATTTAAAAAAATACAAAAATACTCTTTTACTAACGTAAATACTCTTTTACTAACGTCTTTTCTATCAATTTCTATTTTTGAACCCCTCCCACACCCCTCCTTCTCTGTTGGCCCACTCCACTCCACCTCATCCTCCTTCCTTTGTACCAAACAAACAGACTTTTTAACATAACAAAATACCAGGCAATGTTCACATTATATTTACTGAAAGCAACAATGAGTGTAAGGGGTACACCAAGTAAGATAAGAAAATAATTGTACCTTTATTATAGTGACTGGAAAAACAAACCATGGAAATCCACGGACATTGTTACAGCTTAACTGCAAACATGGTGACAGCGCACAGTGAAACAAACAGGTAAAAAAGGCAGAGGGGTGTACATTCTTGAAATACCTATACAGACATACACAGAAGACGAAGAAAGACACATGCAATCACATACAGAAGGAAGGGTACTTAGTCCAACTGTACTAACAGATACACTTAAAGGGCAAAACAACACACACAAACACACAAACACATACACACACACACACACACACACAAACACAAACCAACGAAAACACCAACCAACCATTCATAAACCAAACAAAGAAAACTTTAAATAAATCCAGCACTAACCTTTCTTGGCCGTGGTTAACCACAACAGCGGTAGCAACATTGCCAAGGTCACTTTCACCATTGTTCCAAGGTCACTTTCAACATTATTTGAAGGTCACTCAGGTATCCACATTGACGTTCAAGGTCACACTGTTCCAAATGAGTCCCAGTTGCTCCAGTATCCAAAGTCGTTGTTAAGCATCATGATTCCAAGATCACCTTAGTGATCACATTAGTGATGAACAGTCACCGTCCAGAGCAGCAGGTTCGCTCTTATTCCAAGTCCACGGAAGCTTTCGAAGGTCAAGGTCAATTACACAAATTATTATTCCACAGCTACACTGGTAGCTACTTCTTACAATTTCACATCGTCATTTTAATAATTCTCCAGACTTTTTTCTTTTGCAGGCTACCTTATTTTTTTTATTCCGAGATCACAAGAAAATAAATCAGCAAGGGTAAATTCTGAATTACATCAAAGTCACTTTTATTTTACTTCGGCTCTTCTATCCCTCCGCTCACATCGACTCAACAGCGTCATTTTAGCAGAAACGTATCACATAAACCTTTTAAACACTATTACTTCAAAAATGCAGTTCTGGTGCTAACTGCTTATTTTTCTTGAGCGGTGAGGTGATTACATCCAGAAAATATGCGTTTTCAATTACTTCCTTGGGCATAGAACGAAAGAGGATCCAATCACGAAGAAGCTAGTCTTCGTCCACGCTGCAACAAAGGATTCCACATTGTGGTCACAAACATTTCTGATTAATGTTCCCTCTTGCCATCTTACTCTGTCGTATTGTCATGGCATCTTGTCGCTTTTATATCGTCGTCTTATTGTTGTTTGTCTTCATGCTTTGACAATTCAATGTTGCAATTACATTAATTATATTCTCAATATGACTCACATTCTCGTCAAATTAGCAATCGCGGTCAAAACAATTATTATTATTAGTAGTAGTATTTATTGTAGCAATAGCAGTATATTATTGTTATTATAAAGGTAAAAAAAAAAGGTAGTCCCATAGCCTTGTGGCCGTAGGGGAGCGTGATGTTGGAGATCACACTTATCTTGGGTCAGCGTAATGAGGGTGATGCCCAACTCTCTCCCTCGCTGCTTTACCTTCCCCACCCTCAAGAGAGTAGGTACTCAATCACAGTTGAGTCAACTGGGGGCGTTGTTGTTTGTCGCTTCACACCTTAGCGGTCACCCATCCAAGTGCTAACCGCACCGGACGGTGCTTCACTTTCGACACAGTAGCGAGTGCTCCAACCACTGCACTATCCGACACCCCTTTTTATTATTATTATTATTATTATTATTATTATTATTATTATTATTATTATTATTATTATTATTATTATTATTATTTTAAAATCCACGGCATAAGATGGTTCGCATGAAGAACAATTCCTTTGGGATAATTGTGTAAGAAACGAACATGTGCTTCACGATAGCCAGCTTTTGTCTAATTTGGAAATGAATCCAAATGTGCCAGCCCAATGTTCAACACATCGATTCAGACAAAAATCGCCACTGATTTTTTTCTGGAACAAAGAGACGTATAGCATTATTAAATTGATTTAAACAAAACATTTTTATTGTTTTGTAAATCATATAATAAACATCAATCTTGAAGTGAGTTATTTATTCAATCGTCATTTAAAAAAATACCCCGAGAGTTCACGTGCCCAACAAACTTTTTTTGCATGTTAATATCATATGGCACAAAACATAAGAGAAGACAAAGCTCCCCATGCACCACCACCTCACCCACCCCACCCCCCAAAAAGGGGGGAGGGTGTAATTTTTTCACAATGTCATACAAGGAACACTGTTTTTCTAAGAAACCAGGATTTACCTATCTACAGCGTAAAGACTCTCATTGTACCTTAACATAGTCTTTTAACTGTATATTTTTATTACAAAGTTATTAACAAACGTTTTATAACAGCTCAAATAGGCACTTGTTTTTTTTTTGGTACAAAATGCACGTGAAATAAAGACGAATTCGTATTAACTTCAACGAAACACACAAAAAAGCTACAAGAGTAAGTTTTCAATGACATATTAATAAAAAAATAAAATGAAATTTCTATTTAGTATTACATGTATTGGGTTCACGTAAAAAAATGCGCTAAAATGTTCACGCTGTTTTTGTTTTAACTAGCGAAACCGATTAAAAGTAGGACATTTTAAGTGAATTTGATAAGTAACTTTTCATGACTTATTTAATTAAACAAATAAATTTAATTCTCTGTTTTTTTATTACATATATTGGGTCCATGTAAAAAAATGCACTAAAATGTTCACGCTGTTTTTGTTTTAAATAACAAAACCGACTAAAAGTAGGACATCTTTAAATGAATTTGATGAGTAACTTTTGAATGACTTATTTAATTAAACAAATAAATTGAATTATCTTTTTATTATTACGTATATTGACTTTACGTAAAAAAGTGCACTAAAATGTACACGCTGTTTTTGTTTTAACTAGCAAAACCGATTAAAAGTAGGACATCTTTAAATGGATTTGATCCAAATTGAATGAAGTAAAATCAAATTACGGTGAAATTATCTTAGAAAATGGAGTGAAATATTAGTGATGTTTCTTAACTAACTAAGATATTACTAAATTATGTGACATTCTTTTCGTATTGCCAACAATGTTTTGTCTACGCTGTCTTTAAAAAGAAACACGACCATTTCAGGTCTATTGGGTAAATAAAAGAGTTTCACTTGATCTCAAAACATTCTTTTTACGATCCCTGCATTGCAAAACTGTGTTCGATGCACGGGCATGTAAGCATTTCAAATTTATAGATATTAGGAAGGAAGGAATAACGAAGTTTAACGTCCTATTTGCGTTAGTGTTAAGGACGAATCACCACGCCGCCACCTTGACAATAATGATGATCATCATCATATCAAAAAGGGTACGTATGTACCCATCTGTTTATATACATTAGCGTGTGCTGGATTGTTTTTATATGTTGCAATTTCTCAAAGGGCTGCAGAAGACGTTACCCACGATAAAACGATTTAGTGTTTAGCTTCTGTCTCCAGCCCAATGAAAATTAACTAAGATTCGGCATTCATGCCGGAGCGGATAAAATTTACTTGGGTAATCCACACCCGTGATCATATAACTTTATTACTATTTTGCTGTTTTTTTCATGTTTCACTTGTTGACTATTTTTTTCATCTTTTCTCGTTCTGTTAGCTGCAGTAATAAATACAATGTTTTGGATGAGATTTCCCATTTTTAAAAAAATCCCCATTCCTTGTTTGAAAAACAAACAAACAAATCAACCATTTCCTGTGTAAATGGGGACAATAAACCATGTTGTATCTCAGGTGTCAGGTATCTTTTAAAGCCATCTTGCTATCAGAGACCAAAACAAAGGTGTGTGTACAAAACAAGCAGTGGTGTTTCGCCCATGAAGATGGGATTGGAGAAATTTATTGATAGCATCTTGCATATAATCCATTGGAAGTCACTTTTAAAAACAAAACATCTTGTCATCTGTTTAATCCAGTGACTCACTTTGACCTAGCATAGTCGATAGATTCCTTTAATATCCACAGTTACTGTTGCCCCACTGCACTGGAGGAAAAAAAAAAGCTTACCACCCCAAAATAACTCTTTCGACTATAGTTTATATTTTAACATAAATAAATTATCTTTTTTTGCCAATTGATAGAAACGGCTAGCCAACATTCTTGATCAAAAGCAGCATCTAACCAAGCCGGTATCAGAAAGAACTCGTAAAAAAATTGCTCGTAAGGGTTTTCGTTTTAGGTTGATAAAATAAGCCCTACCCTAGCCCAGGCACCAAAGACGCGCTCTTCAAGCTGCGTGGTTCATTCAGATATAACGTTAATGTTTACACGGCTATGGTATTGATGTACCGTTAAAACAGGGGAAATCCCTCCCTCTCAGAACAGACATGGACAATTCAAACTATAGCGGTTGGTTTAAGCAACGAAAACTGTACCATTGTTTAATGTAATAGCAATTCGAATTTAAAGATAAACCCAGAAGTAAACAAAGCCTTTGAATTGGGTCATTTTAAGCCACACCGACCTTACATCCATTCCCTCGCGCCTTATCCTTTTCACTCATAGCTCTAAATCGCTCGCTAATTACAGGGTAGAGGATAATAGTAGTAGTAATAGTAGCAGCATCCCTATACAAAGGCCTCGTTAGCCGTCGAGGTTTTGGAGCTAATACCGCCACCGCTCGTCCACTGCTGCAGCTGTCTTGCGTCCACCACCACTATTGTTGTCCAGCTCGTGTCCGCATTGCTGCCCAGTGTGTCTTCTGGTGTTGGCAGGACATAGTCAAGTGGAAAGTGTAGAAGGGTGTATTAGAACATGTGGGACTCTTCCCTCTTTTAAATTAAGTATACCGACTGTAGAAAATTGCCATACTGTTGGTAATTTATTGGGGGGGGAGGGTACTCTTAATTTCGCAAGTGAAGTCAGGCACTTTAGGAATACAATTTTTTTAAATTATCTCAAACTAAGAAATGTCCCTGTGATGCTAAACATTGCATACATAATTACTTCAAATCTATAAAATACACATAATGATAAATTCATAGAAAGTGAAGTACATGTATTTGAGGCTATGTATTGCCCGCTAAGAAAGTGGCTTTCAGCTTAACAAAGCTATATGTATTTAAAGCCCTAAGATTCTGAAATGTAAAAACTACTTGCAAACGACATTACTTAAAACCGGGGTACCATTCGGTAAACATAGTTAGTCTATACCCAGGAAGACATCATGCAAATGGGTACGGTGAGCCATTTAAGATACCAATGGTATTTTAGACTTGTCTGTGTGTTCTTAACCTCCAATCCCCCCCCCCCCCCATCCCTAACCTCCTTGAAGAAGGTTTACGGAAATTTCCGATGGTGTCCGAAGTTCATCTGAAAGCAGTCAAGGCTAAAAACAAAACTCTCGTTTGATGCGAGATACAGACGTAGTTTCGTATTTGTTAACAAGATGGTGTTTGCTGGTACAATTAAAATGCGACTGCAGCATAGAGTGGTATTGTATACAGACTGATGGAAGCATTAGTACCAATTATTTCATTTAAAGTCTGTTCACTTATTCAAATGATTTTAGACATTCAGTTATATCGATGAACACACACAAACACACACAAACACACACATTACACGCCATATACATACATACACTCTCACTCTCTTTCTCTCTCACTCACACTCACTTCATACACACACACAAGTATATCAACTAACAAGTTAGTATCTCCCTTCTATGTCTCTGTCGACGTGCGCGTACAACCGGTTGCTTCCCTTTACATGCTTTGAGCTCCATAGAGCGTCGTCGGCCTAAAATAATTTTTTAGAAACTTCAAAACCCAGGGGAATTATGGGTAGGGAAATCCTTTTCTGAAATGACGTCGGCAGGACTCTTCGCGACACACGCAAAATGGCGTCACCAAAAGATTGGATAGATCTGAATTCGTCTAATTTGACCTCGCATGCTGCTGGAAAACAATGCAATTTGAATTTGCTTTCAAAAATCAAAAGACAGCGAGACCACAACAAAGTACAACGAGCCAAGGCGACGCAAACACTCAAGGCCGACAGAACAAAAAGCACACAAACTACAAAAGGTAAGTACCCATGACCATACACAATAAAGTATGCCTAACCACCATTGCAAAATAGGATTGATCATCACCATGATTGAATTTTTCCACCCCACCTTCCAATCGGTACGGAATCGAACATATGATCAAATCATCATATCTTTGACATAATTTTCATGTGCATAATACAGTGTGATTCAAGCGATAAATGAACCATCACATCGAAGCGATCTGAGCAGCTGACTCAATGACAATGGCGAACAATCGTTCACTGAGACTCACGATCGACTGCACTGAGCTCAGATACATGTGTGCATGTTTCTATAAATCCATCGTGTTCTCCTTCGATAATTGAGCAAAGCCTTTGTTCACTACCAGAAATATGCAGTTCCTCTCCCAACTTTCGTTTAATTTCAGCCAGCACATCTTCGCGAGAAATGGCTACCATGACTGCAATAGTAGCTAGTTATCAGTTACTTCCCTTGAACAGATTTCCCAGAATTCTCTATTCTATTTTTAGGTTTGGGATATCCCGTCTCAGCTTGTGGCTAAAACCAAGGGCAACGAGACCACCGCACGTCGACTGGGGGCAATACGAGATACTAACTTGTTAGTTGATATACTTGTGACACACATAAATACACTATTCAATGGTCCTTAAAACAGACGGAAGTCCTTGTGTGACTGATATACGCTCTTTATTGTTGTTCAGTGGACGATTAAGAACCCTTTAGATATTTATTTTAATCGACACAATAAGACTTCCCGTCTTCCTTTAGAGTCCAGGTGTTGAAGGAAGCGGGAACAACGTAGACGGGTGTATAATGTTATCGGTTCGATCGGATATAGTATAGGCTGTCTCGGAGGTGTGAAAAGCATGAAGAATAAGAATGCAATGGGAAGGCCATGATGACAGTAACTATTTCAAACAACCAGAGATTGCGTGTCAGAGTGATCCTACCGTAACTTTCCTTTGGTGTGATAGGCCGCGCTTTGAGTCTCATTGAAGAAATAGCGCTTGATAGCATCTTGTATTATTATTTTTTTAACATTATTATTATTATTATTATTATTATTATTATTTTTATTATTATTATTATTATTATTATTATTATTATTACTACTACTACTACTACTACTACTACTACTACTACTACTACTACTACTACTACTACCAAAGAGCTTATTACTACTACTACTACTACTACCACTACTACTACTACTACTGCTACTACTGTTGTTGTCGTTATTATTATTATTATTATTATTATTAGTAGTAGTAGTAGTAGTAGTAGTAGTAGTAGTAGTAGTAGTATTAGTATTATCATATCCCGCAACTCGAAGGTCGTTGGGGCACCGATCGTTTAACCCGCGTATTCCATCTTTCTCTGTCCTCAGCAACCCTCATGGCTTCACTCAGTGTCAAGCCAGTCCATTCTCGAATGTTGTCCTCCAACCTCTTGTTCTGTCTCCCTTTTCTTCTGCCTCCTTGTACTGTGTCTTGCAGGAGTGTCTTTGCAAGGTCTGATGCTCTAGTGACGTGACCATACCATCGAAATTTCCGTTTCTTCACCACTGTGAGCGTGTCATCGTGTTGTCCAACGGCTTGTGTGATGAGAAACAACGGATGTGAGTAAATAGCATTCACTTTATTTACTTTACATACAATTGCATGCTCAAATTATCTATAACAAAACGAGATAAAAGGTCTAGGAGACAAAGTTGAGGCCCTCTTGAAGGTACCCATCGTTTACTCGTATATGTCATAATAATGAGCTGCTAGCATTCAAACTTTACAATGATGAGAAACAAATTAAGTACATACACCAAACGAATGCTATACTGTACCAAACCAACACACTCCAAATTTTCGAGCTAAGAGACAGACTCTCTTCGATTGTTCGCATGGCGAGGAAGAGCTTAGCTAAAAAATTTGTGTAGTTTAGTTTTGTTTTGGCCCAGATATAGCGTCCTTTTGGTTTATGAACATATATCTTTTCTCATTAATCTGAACAACAAGAAAAGAAAAAAGGATCAACGAGTCAATGCAGTTTTTGTTTGTCATAGTAATTCAACAGCTTTACAACTGTTTTCTGATGCCGCAGTGAATAAATGAACATTGACGTTTAGCGTCTACAATCAAAATTGGCGATATGGCAAAACAGGGATAGCCGTCCCAGAAAAGAGGGGATAGGAACCTAAATCAACACTGAGCAATCAACTGTCACAGTATTTTTGAAAGTATTCATATGCAGTCTATACCGCGTTTTCCACACACAAGACTACAACCACATGACGTCGCACTTTCCGTGATGTGCTAAAGTTCTTCCAAGGTAATGGTCAGCTGAGTACGGATGTACTTAATTGAGTGTTCTCGGTGTCCTAGAGGAGCAATTAGGCAGAGGGGCTACTGGCTGCTAATTATTATAGTTTCGGTCGGAGATCCTTCCGCCTCAATCATCCGACATCTTCATTCCTAGTGTCCACAGGGAGAACGTACAGAGTAACATTAAAGTCATATGATACCTTTCATTTCAAGTAGTAAAAGTACCCCTAGTTCATACTCTGCGAACATCGTCTTTCAGTGTTAAAGCACACACACATATATAGATAGATAGATAGATAGATAGATAGATAGATAGATAGATAGATAGATAGATAGATAGATAGATAGATAGATAGATAGATAGATAGATAGATAGATAGATAGATAGATAGATAGATAGATAGATAGATAGATAGATAGATAGATAGATAGATAGATAGATAGATAGATAGATAGATAGATAGATAGATAGATAGATAGATAGATAGATAGATAGATAGATAGATAGATAGATAGATAGATAGATAGATAGATAGATAGATAGATAGATAGATAGATAGATAGATAGATAGATAGATAGATAGATAGATAGATAGATAGATAGATTAGATAGATAGATAGATAGATAGATAGATAGATAGATAGATAGATAGATAGATAGATAGATAGATAGATAGATAGATAGATAGATAGATAGATAGATAGATGATAGATAGATAGATGTGTGTGTGTGTGTGTCCGTCTCTCGCTTTTACACACACAAGCACACGCACACACACAACTGCAAATCCCCTCCATCTAGAGCTATCGATAAATTTCAACATATTCGGTTCTCCTTACTAAAACTACAGATCGCTTTGTGCTCGTTTCAAGACTCAGGATTCAAATTTTATTTCACACCAATAGAAAAATGCATTATCTTAGGTTATGATTAAAAAATATTAAATGTCCCTGAACACTGGACGCAAAGACAGAGGTAAGAAGTCTAGGTAGAAATGTCAGGACCCATCCTATCCAATCCCGAGGTCGTTGGGGCATCACAGATGATCGTTTAACCAGCGTACTCCAATTTCTCTATCCTCAGCAACCCTCATGTCTTCGCTCAGCGTCAAGCCAGCCCAATCTCGAATGTCGTCCCAGCACCTCTTTTTCGGTCTCTCTCTTCTTATAACTCCTTGGTCTGTGCTTTGCAGGATGGTCTTGCAAGGCCTGATGATCTGGTGACGTGGCCATACCCTCGGAGTTTCCGTTTCTTCACACCTGTGCGCAGGTCAACGTGTTGTCCAAGGGCTTGTGTGATGGTCTGTCGGACTTCGTCGTTGGAGATGTGCTGGGTATAGGAAATGCCCGGAAGTCTTCTGTAGCACCGTATCTCCATGCTTTTTATTCTTCTTTGGAGATCTGATGTAAGGGTCCATGTTTCGCAAGCGTATAGGCACATGGAATGACAAGGGGGCCCAGCAGCCTTGCCTTGGAATGTAGACTGATGGTCTTGCCTTTCCAAATTGGCTTCAACCTTGCCAGGACAGCAGTTGTTTGTGCGATCCTGGAGAAGACTTCCTGTCGGGTCCCATTGTCTGGTACAATGGCTCCTAGATATTTGAAGATATGCACTGTGTTGAGGGATTGGCCTTGGATTTTGATATCCGTGTTGATGCCATTGGTGTTGTTGGTCATCATTTTGGTCTTCTCTGTATTTATTTCTCTTCCATAGGTTCTGGAGATGGTGTCAAGCCTTTGTACCAGCTGTTTAAGTTCTTGTTCCTCACCAGCCAATCCATCAATGTCATCCGCAAAACAAAGGATGGAGATTGCTCAACCCCTATACATACGGTGCCTTTGTGATCTGCAAGGGCATCTGACATGATGCGCTCTAGGAAGATGTTGAAGAAAGTTGGAGAGAAGAGGCATCCTTGACGCACACCGATTGTTGTTCTGAACCAGTTTCCAATGGCGCTGTTATGGAGTACTGCACTGGTAGCCTTCCCATTCAGGATTTTGATGACTTCAATAATTTTAGGGCAGATGTTGTATACTTGACTCTGTTGACCACAGAGCTACATGCCAGACTCGATCAAATGCCTTCTTGAAGTCTACGAACACATGATATAGATGTTGTTGGTGCTTTAGATATTTCTCGTAGATTATTTTGAGGTTGAAAATCTGTTCAATGGTACTTTGCCCTGCCCTGATTTCTGCTTGTTCTTCAGGTATAATTTGTTGAGCTTGAGGTCTCAACCTGTTTAATATTATTTTTAGGAGGACCTTGCTGGGATGGCTGATGATGCTAATGGTTCTGATGACGATATACTATTTCAAGACCAAGATTAAAATAAAGCCCGACGAGCATGATGAGACTTGCTAAAGATGAAAAAGGTATATAAACGCAGTTAACATGTGTTATTAGGGACCAGGTTCTTCGAAATATAATTTAAAACAGGATAAATAAATAAAATGAACATGGGAAAGCGTTCGTTACATGGGAAAACCATTCGTTACATAAAGGTTAATAATGATAATGATGATGAGGAGGAGGCTAATATCGAAGTGGATAAGGATGATGATGATGATGATGATGATGATGATGATGATGATGATGATGATGATGATGATGATGATGATGATGATGGTGGTGGTGATGATGATGGTGGTAACGGTGAGGATGCTTGCAGCTGCTGATAATGCTGCTCCAGCTGGTTGTGATGATGATTATGATTTACGATGATGAGCGGAAAACACAACTAACTCATCCAAAAGATATTATGGTTCTGGAAACTTACAAGCTAAAACGTATGATTTTAGATTGTGCATGGCGGCAATATATCTCTACAATTAAAATATTATAGTTATAATCGAAGATGCAACATAACACTACAATTACTGGCTATACTCGAACGGAAAGGAAAACAGAAGGTCTCTGCAAAGCATACATCAATTTCTATGACAGGATAATAACTCTTCTTTGAGATAACCCGGGGTCTTTAATCTCTTTATTGTCAGCTATCTGATACCATTCATGTCCCGCTCAAATTCCACAGAATTCCTTAATGATTCTGACAAACCCTATAATTTGAAATTTGGTTATGAAACGGGAAAAAAACAACGGCCCTTGTTTTTACATTTTACAAACATTGTTTTGAAATCTTTTATTATTATTATTATTTTAAAATTAACCCAACATTTTAAATTTCCGAATGCATTTGTTGAAAGAATGTTGGATAGCGCTACACCCCAATTAAACACTTTTTATAATTGCAAAGGGTGGTTCATTTTATTGAAAACATTTTAATTAGATGCCTTAATCTTAAAAAGGTAAAGATTGCACCGTATTGGATTTCAGTAAATCTTGCAATTTAAGGAAAATTATCTTTGCATGGTTATGCTATCATCATCAGCAGCAGCGCCTCTGTAAAGACAGTCTTTAAAGATTCATTTGGTTGATTATCAGCGCCAGCAATAATAATATTATTTGCTCATCTGATCCTCAAAATCACTTATCGTGATCACGACCATTACTGCTGAAAGTGCTTTTGTATTACAAGATAATATTTCAAAATACTTTGACATTGTCAGAAATCAGAACTAGCCCAATGTCACAAGGTCGGCAGGCCCGTCTGTCAGTCGGTCAGCTGCATGCCATACCTCAAGAACAACTGAACTGATTCTGACCAAACTTCATAGGAACATTACCTGGGTTGGTAGTGACCAGCCGCCGGTGCCATCATATTTGCTCTACAACAAAGGTTAAGGTCGACGAGAAATATTTGGCTAAACACGTTATGCCCTATCTCTTTAAAAAAAAAAGTCTGAACTGATGTCCTTGATTGTTGCATACAGGTTCTTCAGATCATAGTTAGCTTTTATCACATCACGTCTGGATTTTTGTAATTCGGTATTGCTGGGTCTACCAGTGGGGTGTCGGATAGTGCAGTGGTTGGAGCACTCGCTACTGTGTCGAAAGTGAAGCACCGTCCGGTGCGGTTAGCACTTGGATGGGTGACCGCTAAGGTGTGAAGCGACAAACAACAACGCCCCCAGTTGACTCAACTGTGATTGAGTACCTACTCTCTTGAGGGTGGGGAAGGTAAAGCAGCGAGGGAGAGAGTTGGGCATCACCCTCATTACGCTGGCCCAAGATAAGTGTGATCTCCAACATCACGCTCCCCTACGGCCACAAGGCTATGGGACTACCTTTACCTTTTTTTTTTACCAGCAGAACAGATAAATCGTCTCCAATACGTACAAAACAGCGCAGCACGGCTCGTTTTGAAAAAGAGAAAGAGAGACCATATCACGCCGTTGCTTCAGAAACTTAACTGGTTACCTGTAAAATTCCGCCTGCAGTATAAGATCTGTTTTTGCCTTCCGTTTCTTTGTAGGAACTCGCCCAGCGTATCTTTCCAACTCACTTGTAGCCTACCAGAAAGCCCGCATTTTTCGATCTTCCGCAAAAAAACTGTTAAAAGTTCCGCGTCGAAACCTGAAAACTGTTGGCGAGCGCGGTTTCAGTTTCACTGCTCCATCTCTCTGGAATGCACTTCCTGTCGGTCTGAGGAACTTGGAAGATGTTTATATATTTAAAGCCCAACTGAAAACATACCTTTTTCGCTTAGCTTTTGATTAACATTCGCATCCCCCCTCCCCACCATACACTTCTTTCATTATATAGGGAGTCTTATGTGTAACATAACAATATTTGTGTTTCGTTGTTGGTAGATGTACTTCCATACATACATATAATCCCTTTGTATATTTTGAGCGAATGTGTGTGTATGCGCAATGAGTCTCTGTGAGTTTTGCGCTATATAAATGTTATTCATTATTATTATTATTATTATTATTATTATTATTATTATTATTATTATTATTATTATTATTAGTTATTCGGTAACAGTTCGTTTGTCTGTCATCGGTTGGTCCGTCGCGCCGAATTTAACTCTTTTGTCCAAAACACTTTTTTTCCCTTATCGCAAGAATAACAGAACCTTGCCTTCTTCATCGAAATCATCATGGTCCCCATGATGATGATGATGATGATGATGATAATGATGATGATAATGATGATGATGATGATGATAATGATAATGATAATGATGATGTCATCATCAACATAATTATACCGTTAAACAGTTTCAATGGGTTTCTGCCAAAATAAACCCTTGCATTTTTCTCTTCCTCCCCCCCTGCTGGGAAGATCGGACACACAGGCGCATAAACATGCGAGAAGCCGCTAATTCCGACACCGAATGTAGCCCAAAATGCGCTCATCTTATTAATTACTTGCAAATCCTTAGCTACAAATCGATTATAAGATTGCCCGAGCTTCGGGGTGGCATGACACATTCAGCGCTGCATCAAAGACCAAATCGTGCAGAGAACACGTGTTGCATGCAATGCAGCAGTTCGTGAAATATGGCCACAGTGAAATCATGTCGCGTAAAACGTGGCTGTGCTTGTGGTGTGAAGTATAGTCGCTCGCCCAATTTTTTTACAGGACAACATTTTGCGACTCTACGCAATACAATGGAGCCTAGGCAACACCAGTGTGCGTCAACATTGAAATAAAAAAGATGGCAAGAAATCCAAATGTATTTCCAGACACTTACACCCGTAGCCGACAAAAAAACGAGCATTTTGAAAAAGTGTTGATTTTCATGACGGTGTTGTGACGCGGCTTTAACTTGTAGAAGCAAAACGGAAAACATGTTCTCTGTCCGTTTTAGTAGTATGATTGCTCTGATGGTTCAGTTTTGATTTAGATCCCTACCCCTCATTCCTGGGTTGGTTATCCGCCCCACTCTTCCACCCCCTGTTACATTCCCAATGATGGGTTTAGACGTTGAACTTTAGTGTTCAATAATTCCAACGGGCCGATCGACGGTCAGGTCGACGAAATTTTTGCTAGTTCTGATTCCGACTATTTCGGGATTGGGATCGCCTGGTAGCTCAGTGGATAGAGAGCTGGTTTCCGATGCCGAAGGTCGCGGGTTCGGACCCCGCGTGGGACGAACTTCCGTGACTTAGGTACGAGACTTTTCAGGACACCGAGGGTTTTCTCCCTCTCTTCCATAATAGTATTGGATGCAATTTATCTTAAAACTTGTATAGTGAAATCGATTTTTATTCCGACTTTTGTAATAGCGATCTCTTCAGATCGCCGCGCTTTGTGTTCGATTGAAGAAAAGGTGCGTAATAGTATCCTATATTAGTAGTCTGCATTATTATTATTTCAAAGTATTCCCATGCAGATAGGTGTGGAAATACAAAATCTATACAGAGATACAATTTCGTTTCTTATAATACGTTTCTGTTTATGTCATATGCAATACATGATCAGGTGAAAACTGTTTGCGAAACAATCTTACGGCCAATGATGGTGACACACAGTCAGTTGCAGTTAGTTAGACCTTAGTCTCTGGAAAATAAAAACCAAAACATCTCTCAGGACCTCGTGACAAACGTGCTGCACTCGCAATACATTATTATGAGGGCACTACAGACTGATACCTGTATTGCAACATTTCACAACCACAGTATTCTATACTGCCCCTAAGACCTCGAGGCATTTGCAGTGGCGTACATTCTACGATCTCTGATACCCATGATGCATAAGGGGAGGAACAGGGTACACATCATTAATCATCAACCTATTAATAATTAACGTCACCTCCGGGTATTCCAACTTGCATGCTACGGAAACGTTTTACTGCTTTTTAAATCCAACTGCCTATTTCACAGATCGTACATTGAAAACTATTAATAATTAGCGTGGCAATGCTGATGTTTATGATGATCTTCGATCTATGAAAATCAGAATCATAGATGCTGATGTTGATGCTGATGATGATGATGATGAGGAGGAGGAGGATGATGATGATGAGGAGGATGAGGATGATGGCTCCTTTAACAGCGCCAATAACGCTTCAGGCACAAATTCGGATGTAGATGTGTGCAATCTTTGGATAATTATGTGTATTTCATGTTCAATGTCCTGGGATTTCCCTCCTTCCCTCTTCACCTTCCTCTTCTCCCACCCCCTATTCTTTCCTATCCCAAATACTCTCGCGATGATTTTAAAGGACCCATATACTGGACAAGAGGCCAATGGATCATTCATCCAAGTTGAAATTTGAATCGTTAATACCTGTATTTCCTGCCAAATAAATACGCTTTGGCGATCAAAAGAGACACAATCTTAAAACGTGTTACGGTAATTTCATTTTACATGTAATTCGACCTCTTAACTCATCAAGATAACTGACAATCAGGTTCGGCAATTCATATCAATCACAACAGCAGACATGTTGTTATCCTGGAAGCATCAAGGGATATCTGCACATCAGATTTAAATGCAAAATATGTTCTTCCATACTTTCAGACTTTGTCGATGCCGGTTTTTGTGGTTCATGTAGGCTGGAAATGATCTGGCATTCAAAATCTCACCCACTCGGTAACAGCGCGCGTTTTAACGATATGTAAACAAGTATCGCTTTCTGAGTATCTCTCCTACAAGGAACGTCTAAGTTAAAAGCAACCGTTCATTATGCGTCCGATGTCTCACATTGTCAGGATAGTTTATTCAGCCAACTAAAAGTGATCTTGCACTCAAAGTATCGATGGCTCCGCAATAGCGTTCAGCAATTTCAATCCACCATTTCTCGTGCGCCTCAGATAACCTGATTGTTTGCATCATGCAGCGACTGAAAGTGATAGTGTACGTAGAATCTAAATGATTTCGTTACAACGCGCATTCAATTTAAAAGCAACACTCTGTTCTAATTGTTTTAGATTTCCTGAATGCCCGAACTAATATTCGACTGCATGAAAACGATCTTACTCTCAGAGTATCAGGATATCTGTTAAACTGCACAGCATCCAAATTAAAAGTCTCGAATTGCCTGACTGAAAGATACCCGCACCACCATGGATTTGCAATACACGGTATCAACGGCGATGCAAAGCGCACATTCAATTTAAAAGCAACGATCTTCCTCACTCAAATTATCTTGGAGTCTGGTTCATGATGCACAGTAGTGATATTTTACACAAAATATCAGTGGCACTCTAAAAATGCGCGATGAGTACATATCAAGGGGGAGTAAAACGTAAAACATTTTCTGCAACTAATTTTTCAAAAACAACCTCGGAATTACCTTCTGAAATTGTGTGGCAACTGTGGGAGTCGCACGTAAAAAAAACCACGCTGCAGCGGGAAGCACAGCACAATCACAAAGGAATGAAAAGTGGCTGAGGTCTAGGATTGCTGACGGGATAGCACCCAGTCGACGATACTATTCATAACGTACCCATTCGGCTGTCCAAACTGCATCATGGCAGTGAATGGGATTTTATGTGTACATTCGCGATTATTCCAAGTTATAGAGTCCCAGCTGCTCTGGGCAAAGCAGCCTCACATTAGAAAAACGGGAACTAACTAAAAAGCGAAAGCATCCAGGAATGACGCAATATTGCAAGGATCTCATGAGCTCCGATTGTCTGGGTATCTGGTCGTGAAGCAAGCGGCGCTGACTCCATTAAACTTTGAAAGCCAGGGACAAGGCCAATAGCACGTGCATGTGAAGTTGCAGAAATGCATTTGATCTTCCGTTGCAAGCTTCCCTAATACCCAGGATCAGTCGTGTAAGCCGCCACTGGTATCCCAAGAGAAACGCATCCATAGATCTTCATCCGAGCCTTTCCTTTCCTGTGTTTCTCAATACACTTCCAGCTTCTGTCTTCCTCCCAGCGCTCTCTCCACTCGGTTTTAGATCTCTGGGTCGTCTTCTATCCACACACCTTCACCTCCTCACTCCACCACCCCTCCTCTTCCCCACTCCAACCACTCCCTCCACCTCTCCTATCACAATTTTATTCTTCGGATTTCCGTTATCTCTGGAGAATCCATTCACAGATAAAGAAAAACACAACAACATACATTTTGCTCTTCCTTTCATTCCCTTATCTTCCCGTGACCACATCTAAACCCCCACCCGACCCCAACTCATTCCCCTCCGTATTCTCCTATTTCCTACACAGCTGATCGGGGTCCCATTCACCTAGATATATATTATATGCTTTTCCTCTTCTTCCGTGAATTTCCTCTGTCGTTCGAACTTCCTTCCTTCATACCATCCTTTCTTCCTACGTTGTTTCTTACCCGCTCCCCTCCCCTCCACACTTCCCCCACCCCTCTCCAATCCCAGTGCCCTCGCGCTCTTCCTCTCCTGTTCTCATGTCTTTGGGAGTTCCTTATCTTTAGATAACAAATGTACATGCTCCACACTCGCCGCTTTATCCTTCGAAGAAAATAAAAACATAGGTAAGACCATAATTATTATCGTATCTCTTTGACTTACTCTTCTCCAGTCCCATGTCCTTCGCACTTCTTTCGTTTTCCGATTCCACGCCCGTTTTCCATCCTTTCACTCACATGTTAGTCACCGATCCATCGATCCATACAACAACATACATAATTACAACCATCTTCATTATTCTTGCCCTCCACGTTAAGGCATCACTCCCATTTATTCGTGTTTCGTTAGAAAAGATGATCAAACCGCAAAGTGCACTCACAAAATAAGAGCATAAAGTTCGACAAAGAAGAAGAAGGAAGCATGAGGAGAAAGAGAAAGAGGAGGAGGAAAATACGAAGAAAACATTGTTGTAACAAAAGAACAGAAACTAAAGAAAAAATATATTTTTGAAAAGTCAAGCAAACAAGACAAGAAACAGGTGGAAAAATACATTATTGCTAAGCTTGACACAATTATAGCAGATCCAGAAGCGGTAGGGGTGATTGCAGTAAATCAGAAAAAGTAGAGGTGATAGCAGGAAAACAGAAGAAGTAGAAGTGATTGCAGTAAAACAGAAGAAGTAGAAGTGATTGCAGTAAAACAGAAGAAGTAGAAGTGATTGCAGTAAAACAGAAGAAGTAGAAAAGATAGCAGTAAAACAGAAGAAGTAGAAGTGATTGCAGTAAAACTGAAGAAGTAGAAGTGATTGCAGTAAAACAGAAGAAGTAGAAGTGATAGCAGTAAAACAGAAGAAGTAGAAGTCCTATCCTATCTTATTACGTAACTCAAAAGTCGATGGAGCACCACAGATGATCGCTTAACCCGCGTACTCCTTCTTTCTCTCTTCTCAGCAACTCTCATGGCTTCGCTCAGTGTCAAGCCAGTCTATTCTCGAATGTTGTCCTCCCACCTCTTTTTTCGTTTCCCTCTTCTTCTTGCACCGTGCCTTGTAGGATGGTCTTTGTTAGACCTGATGCTCTGGTGACGTGACCACACCATCGGAGTTTCCGTTTCTTCACCATTGTGAGCATGTCATCGTGTTGTCCAATGGTTTGTGTGATGGTCTGTCGGACTTCGTCGCTGGTGATGTGCTGGGTATAAGAAATGCTCAGAAGTCTTCTTTAGCACCCCATCTCCATGCCTTGTATTCTTCGTTGTAGGTCTGCTGTGAGGGTCCATGTTTCGGAGATGACAAGGGAGCGCAGCAGTGATTGCAGTAAAACGGAAGAAGTAAAAGTGATTGCAGTAAAACAGAAGAATTAGAAGTGATTGCAGTAAAACAGAAGAATTAGAAGTGATTGCTGTGAAACAGAAGAAAGTAAAAGTGATTGCAGTAAAACAGAAGAAGTTCAAATGATTGTAGTAAAACAGAAGAATAGACTCGATTGTAGTGAACCAGAAGAAGTAGAAGTGATTGCAGTAAGACGGAAGAAGTAGAAGTGATTGTAGTAAAACACGAAGTAGAAATGATTGCAGTAAAATAAAAGAAGTAGAAGTGATTGCTGTAAAACAGAAGAAGTAGAAGTGATTGCAGTAAAACAGAAGAAGTAAAAGTGATTGAAGTAAAACAGGAGGAGTAAAAGTGATTGCAGTAAAACAGAAGAAGAAGAAGTAATTGCAGTAAAACAGAAGAAGTTGAAGTGATTGCAGTAAAGAAGAAGAAGAAGAAGAAGAAGAAGAAGAAGAAGAAGAAGAAGAAGAAGAAGAAGAAGAAGAAGAAGAAGAAGAAGAAGAGAACAACAACAAAACAATAACTACGACTACAAAAACAACTGGTCGAACAACACGAATCAAAAGAACAAAAATAAAAGGAACAAGAAGCTGTCGAAAAAAGTCAGAATGTGTGGTAGTTGTAAATTACAGAAGAATAACTTGCAGAAAAAGAAAGCTAAAAAGACAGCAAACGAGTTGACAATCAATTATTGTTAAGCTTCTCTGCCTGCATGGGATCGATCTGCACATGATTCTAGCCTAGCTTCCATGGGAATACATAGGTTAGCAACTTTTTTTTTCAATGCCAACAGCTCATGTTTCCTTCCTCTTGTGTCAACACGGAAATCTGTTTTTCTATCTCGGTATCTATCGCTTGCTCGCTGTGTGCGTGCGTGTGTGACTGTGTGGGTGTGTGTGGCTGTGTGTGGGGGTGTGTGTGGGTGTGTGAGTGTGTGTGTGTATTTGTGGGGAGTGTCTTATTATGTAAACTACTTCTTTCCATTACATTCTTTAAATGGGTTTTTTTCTGTTAGTTTTTCTTCTTTTGTTTTCTCTGTCATCCTTTTTTCCCCATTTTGTCCCCTTTATCTCCGTTTCTTTCCTCCCTTCCCCTTTGTCTTTATTTGTTTCCTTTGCAACGTTGTTCTTCTTGTGTTCCTTTTCTTCCCTTTCCTTTGTTTGTCAAGGTGGTAAAACAACGACTAAATCAATGTCTACCCTGAAACAGTACCTTCATTACAACACCTCTAGAAGGACATTGGGCCCACGTGTGTTACTCTTTCTCCTAAACATAGCAATTCTATTGACATGCCTATACTTCTTCGCACAGGTTAGCTTAGTTGCATGGAGAGTCCCGAACGGTATGAAGGGTAATAGACACAAACAAATACGTAACATCCACTCGCATTCACTGCATAAACACACAAAGCACACATTCACTGCCTAAAGGCACAGAGTACGTGTGCACACCAACATACTGAACACACAAGCGCAGCAAACACACACACACATACACACACACACACTCTCTCTCTCTCTCTCTCTCTATCTCTCTCTCTGTGTCTTCCTCACCAGGACTGCCTAAATGCATAAGGAGCACACACACTGAGACACGCACAAAGACAAACAACACAAATTCTCTCTCTGTCTCTCTCTCTGTCTCTCTCTGTCTCTCTCTCTCTCTCTCTCTCTCTCTCTCTCTCTCTCTCTCTCTCCATTTCCTAAGAAAAGAGAAAACAATTGCTCGATCGTTTAGAAATAAATCAATACACGAGTATACAAAATAGGTTCTAACATCTTCGCTGATTCAATGCTTGCTGTAGGTGTTATCGGACCATTCTGTTTTATTCTACACCCACATGGAAATCAATCCTGACAGAGGGGAGAAAAACGCAACTGAGGAGCCCAGCCTAGCTTATGGTCTTTTGTTTGAAAAGGAAACCTCTTGCTTTGAGCATGTGCAAAACAATCGTTTATACCCTTATCGTGTTCCAGGATTCATTCAAGCTTTTAATCAACTTATATAATCTTTACCTGCGGATACTCAGTTCACTGCTATAGACCTGTTAGCAAAATAAAGAAACATTATGAAATTTAAAAAATAAATAAAAAAATAAAAAAAAATGGGAATGCATCGTAGGCGGAAGCAAACTACGCCTGACTACGTTGAACCTGAAGTGCACTCTTTGTGTTGAAGATCTGCCAATGTTTCGTAACAAAATTGAGATTCTCTCACCCTCATTTCCACCCATCTCAAGTGTCCCTGTTCAATGCTAACCCTTTGGGCGAGTACATGTCTTATGACTTCTTTGAGATGTGTTTATCTGCACTTCAATGCACATTCATTTCTTCCTTCAAAATATTAGCGGACTACAAGATTTCAAAGTTTGAAGGGAGATAATGGGGGAGGGAGGTAAGGGAGGAGGAAGGTGGTTAGGGTTTTCCTGCGAACACTACACGGTTACCTGTTTCATGTAACCTTTTTGGTCGAATGAGAGAGTAGGACCTTATGAACTTCCCTTTTTGCCAAGGACAACTTTGTAACTGCGCGACCCATGACTTCTCAATCTTCTCACTGCTTGATCCTCCTCTTAAGATGTGTGTGGCTATCCGGTTGCCGCTTTTGCTTTCACTCTTTTCTCTCTCTTTTTTTATCTTCCTTCCTTCTGTCCACGCCTATTTTTAAAGTGAAATCAGGTACCCAGTCACAGCTGGATCGACCATGTAAGTCACCGGAGTGCTCGTTGTTTAACATCTGGAATCCAGGGCAGTGGTGAAGAAACAGTCCTTGGTAAACACTTAACGTACCGCCATAATTATTCAACCTAGTTTCCTACCTCAAGAAACTGCTTTAACACAACAGCACGCGAGGTAAGGAAAGCGGCACAGTCAGGTTAGGACTGATCGAAAAAAAAAACCACTTAATAAGAGGTGGTCTGTTCAGTGGGTCCTATATGCACAACCCAAATTACCGTTTTATACTTGAAGACAATATTATTGAAGTCATCAAAAGCCAGCATAACAAGGTTCCTCAAGAACAGCACCATCGAGATCTGGTTCAGAACAAAAATCGGCTTGCGCCAAGGATGCCTACTTTCTCCAAAAATCTTGAACATCTTTTTTGGAGCGCATCATGTCAGATGCCCATGCAGGCACATGCAGCATAGGGGGTACAGCAATCTCCAACCTCCATTTTGCGGATAAAAAATTGACCGGCTCGATGGGAACAGGAACTTGAACAGCTGGTACAGAAGTTTGACAAACACCCAAAACCTTTGGAATGGAAATAAGTGCAGAGAAGATCAAAATGGAGACCAGCAACACCAATGGCATGAACACGGACATCAAAGTCCAATGCCAATCCCACAACACGGTGCGCAGCTTCAAATATTTAGGAGTACAAACAACTGCTGCCTTGACAATGTTGAAACCCGTTTGGAAAGACAGGACCATCAGTCTACACTCCAAGGTAAGGCTGCTGCGCTCCCTTGTCATCTACATCTTCCTATATTCTTGCTTAACATGGACTCTCACAGCAGACCTACAACGAAGAATACAAAACATGGAGATTAGCTGCCACACAAGACTTGTTGATATTTCCTATACTCACCACATCACAAACAACGAAGTCCGACAGACCATCACAAAAGCCATTGTACAATACGATGATTGCTCACAGTGGTGAAAAAACGGAAACTCCGATGACAAGGCCACGTAACCAGAGCATCAGGCCTTTCAAAGACCATCCTGCAAAGCACAGTGCAAGGAGGCAGAAGAAGAGTGGGACAGAAAAAGAGGTGGGAAAAATACATCCGAGAATGGACTGGATTGATACTTAGCGAAGCCAGAAGGGCCGCTGGTGACACAGAAGTATGGAGTACGCTGATTAAACGATCATGTTTGGTGCCCAAACGACTTCCGAATTACGGGATAGGATATTGGAGGATAGGATACTTGAAGAAAAATACATAAAATAATTCGCTTTCCTTTAACAGGAAAAGAAAAAAAAACGGTATATATTACTCGCAGTCACCAATGTCTCTGGCTCACTCGTAAATTTTAAATCTAAAAATAGTAACAGAAACAAGGACACATACACTTTCCAGAAGTTATAATTATATTTAGTTATAGTAATATCAGGATGACACAAACAAGTAAAGCATTGGTGATGCAATTAAGTTTATTTCTGTCGTTGAGAAAAGCACGCTATATGTCACAGAAGGCTAGTTTGGACCCCGCACTAAGGCTTCAAGCCTCTAACACTTCATCATACAGTCTATCAAGTGGAGGTTAACGGGAAAGCCTGATACCACCTCATCAACCTGCTCAAAAAATATACGGACCGACCCACGACTCCCAGGACTCACAACTTGTTGGCCATCGCCATCGCTGAGGAAGGAGAAAGCAGGGAGACTAATGCCATAGAGTACCACCGGCAGTCCAAGGGGACCCACAAGGATCTGATAACTCACCCTTCAGGCATACTCCTTCCAAGTCGAGTAATCCCCGGCAAAGAGAACCACGGAGCCGAATACCTAAGTCGTCATATCGTGGAGGACACATCATCTGTCGCCCACCCAACTCAACACAGCACCAGAATTTGTCCCCGTCCAGTAACCCCCTGTCACTTGTGTCCATAGCTACCTGGAATAGCATTGCAGCTCAGGTAGAGCAACTTTATTAGTTTGTAAATAGGACCCTAGGATAGTGTAGTGTCAAACTAGACTCTGTAGTAAAAAAAATAAGGTGGAATCCAGTAGTCATCGCCTTTTTTCAGTTGAGGGAGCCTGTAACAGAAGGCTAGTTTGGACTCTGCACTAAGGCTTCAAGCCTTTAACACTTCATCCTGCTTTGGCTTTTGTAAATTAAAGTCGATGCCTAGCACACGACAGAAGTAAAGGACTGTGCAAGCTAACTCTCACTAGGGTAGGCAGTGACCTCATCCAGCTGAGGTATAGCTAGAACCCCCTTCTAGGAGTCGCTTAAATATCACGAGATTTCGCGGACTTTGGCTGACCACACGGTTAGGTGGTCATTCTTTATCTGAACTTCCCACGAGAAGGAGCAACGCTCTGAAAGATTTCTAGCAGAAGACTAAGCAGGTGACGGGTGAAATTCATTCATCGCAGTAAAGCCAGTCTGACATTGTTGAATAGGTAAATGATCAATCTTTTTTGTTCACCTCGATTTATTGATAATATTATTGGATTAATATGCTTGTGAAGTCTTACCATGTTTTATCATTGTGAATGTTAGTCAAACTTTGCTTGACCACGTGGCTGACCCACGACCAGTTTTCGAAACCACGAGGTAGCCTCTACTGTCCAACTGTTGTTTTTCCTATGTGTAGTATTGCAGACCAGTGGCTGTACCAGAGAATGTGTATATTGTTATTTTTTTATGTGTTTAGTTTAGCCATGATGTATGTATATGTATAGGAATTATGTTGGAGATTCCAGTGGACCACGGACTTAGAAGAATGATCGTCTCTTGTTTGTATAAGTGGACGCTATCACTGAGGGCTGTTTCTGCCATCAGTGAGACGTTCTGCACACCCTTAGTAAACAAGGCGTTGCAGAAACTCGTCTTATGTTTTGCAGACGAGCAGACTTGTTGGTCCAATGCAGGAGATAGACCACTGAGAGTCAACCCTGACATTCGCCTGCAGTGGATCATCGAGCACTGAGCTCCGATGGCCCAATAGTCAACAACTAAGGAGGAGACACCATTACCACACCTCAACGAATCAGCTAACGCACTAACACTGATCTAGAAGGATTGTGCGGTAGTCCACTCTCCTGAAAACGAACATTAGGCCAACCAGAACAAATAGCCCAATGATGAGACAGTAGCAAATATCAAGAACAGTAGCAGCATAGACCCATCAAAGAGCGAACTATTCAAAGTGAATTTGGACATTTAAGTAGAGTGCTTAGAGAATTATGTATAGAGTATGGGAAATAAATGTGTGATATTTACTGTTAACAAGTGGCTGGACTACCTATGTTTCATAGCCGTGCGAGAGCTAGTGTGTCAGTGAATCTTTTACCATTTTCTCCCTATTTCTATAAGCCTATCCGCACACAGACCGGGCTAAACATATTAATGTATTAAGATCAGTCATAGGGTGATTACAATAGCCGATTCCCGCAGACGAAAGACGAGTGGGTAATAGCATTCCATTGTGCAGAGCCAGCAACACTAGACCCACCGTCACACTATATTTGCGCCGCAAAGAGATATAAGCATGTATCAAAAGGTAACAGGATTCTTGAATCGCTCTTTAACTTCAATAAGACGCTACTTCGAGGATTTAATTAAACTAACTAGGAAAACTAGGTTAATTGTTTTTCAGTCAAAACATAGGCAACGTAAAATAGTATAACTCTTGTAAATTTGTTCGAATTTGCAAATGCGTTTGGGACAAAAATAAAAATAAAAGAGATTTTTACAAATAAGTTACAAGCCCACTAAGGAATTTTAGATTTTTGCACAAAGTGAAATAGATGGCGGCTGCTGAGGCCTTACGAGTCCTGCATGCAGCCCATAACGTCTAATGAAGAGACCGTCATCAATGTTTGATTTTCAACGCACACGCCTTCTTGTCTACCATCACTCCTATGCTAAGCAGACTCCACGCCTGAGCATTATTTTGCCCTCAGTCCAACTCCAACCCAGCCAATCTATTAACTTGTTCTGGTTTCTACAGGTTCTTTGGAGTTTTTAATATTCTTTAGGCTTTGATTTTTGTTTGGCAGTAGTGCTTTATAGAAGTCGTCATTCTCAGCAGCAGCAGCCACAGCAGTAATTGCTTCTTTGTTGTCATCCTCCTCCGCCCCTTTCTAATCCTCCTCCTCCTAATCATCATTTTTATCATCAACACTAGCAACATCATTAAATCAACATTGATTACGACCTATTCTGCTTTGTTTACGTTTCATCATCATCATCATCATCATCATCATCATCATCATCATCATCATCATCATCATCATCATCATCATCATCATCATCATCAAAAACACCATCAACAACATCAAACCAAAACTGATGACGACCTATTCTGCTTTAGTTTATTCATGTGTTTGAAGTTGCAGGTCGATAAAATCAAAAGAAAGAGGGCAACGTTCCGTATGATGAATACCCCAATTGCGCTAACGAGAACTAATGCAATAAATCTATATTCATTGAAATTGCAACGAATTAAGATAGTTACCATGCAGTAGAACCGGCACTCAGTAGATTCTTGCGGGGGATGGAGGACAAAAATGTAGCAAGAATAATAGGGGCACGATCTGACTGAGTTTGTTCGGGTGTGCGGGTATATGCATGTTTATGCTTAAATAGATAATAAAATAAGAAGTGTAAGTATGTGTGTATGTGTATGCGGTATGTGTGTGTGTCTGCGTGCGTGCGTGTGTATGTGTGCGTGCGTGCGTGCGTGCCTGCCTGCCTGCCTGCAAGGGTGTGCATGTTCTGTGTAAGAGAGACAGGCGAACGCACTGACCGACAAGGAGACAGGGGCATGAAGACCCGCAGTGCAAAGCAGTAAGCTTACTCTCTCTCTCCATGTATTTCTATCGCGTGTGGTTTCAACCAACCACCGCTTTACCAGTCAGACCTATCGCAGTTGGAGGTTTTAATGGTCAAACAGGGACCACAAACCATAAAGCTTAAAATGACAGCTCGGGGTAGAAAACAAGAGAGATGGCGAAGATGATTAATGCATTATGCGTTCCCGCATTAGGAGAAGTGCCTTCGCAATAGGAATTTCCCCTTCATCTTCCTCTTTTCTTCATTGCCGTTTGTCATGCCACACAGCCATCTCAACCCCTGAGGGATTCTGAGATGAGGACGGTGTCTAAGCAGGATCAAAAAGGGAGAGGTATCCCAGAGGGAATGGACAGTTACAGCATTCGCTGAGTATCAGAATCTGAACAGGCCAAGGTTCGGGGTATAAGGAGACCTTGTTGCCCTATGCTTGCAACTTGATTTGAGACGACTTGATCAAAGTTCGAGGCTAGAAAGACCTGCTTGTCGTCGTACGTGTGTCAGTGAATCTGAAACTCAACGTGGGTGAGGTGGGTATGCGACGTGGAGCGCGAAGTGGTCGTGGAAGTATAGCGCACTTGCCACTTCAAAGAGCTGCTCAAGGCTCAGTGATTATTCTTATACAGCGCGCGCACCATCTCAAACAGTTGTTCAAGGTTCAGGCAGCAATGAGTGAACACAATTCGCTCAAGATGCCAAGATGCTGGCTGCATCAAGCGGACTTGCAATAATACAAGACAAGTAAACCTTTCGTTGCTGTTGGTTGGGGACATTAGAAGATTCTGAATTTGACTCCGATTCGGATTCTGACACTGTGGATCTAACAGTCACAGTTCTATTTATTTTCCTGTGAATTTAACAATGATGTCGAACGTCTCCATCAATAATATACGAATGGCATACGGAATAACGATCCGAGGAAAAGAAGAGTGGACACTTAAATCAACACTGAACCACCATAGCTATCGTACTTCTAAGATGGACAGTAAAAATAGCCACTTTTATCTTGTCCACCACATGATTCGACCCTTGGTCATCGGTGTGCCAGGCGCTGTTCTCTGCCGCTAAGCTACGACTGTGGGTCGAATCTACATACTTATTGGAGCATAACAGCTGTACTCTTTTGAAATCATGACCTGGTTCATTAGCGTTGCACTGATGCGACACGAGCAAGTGGAATGCTGAAACGTCATTACTCAGAATAGTCGACTCTCTTTGATTTTAAAAAAAAATATATATTAAGTCAGTTTCCTATCTTACCCCGTAACTCAGAGGTCGTTTGGGCACCACAGATGATCGTTTAACCAGCGTACTCGATCTTTCTCTGTCCTCAGCAACCCTGATGGCTTCGCTCTGTGTCAAGCCAGTACATTCTCGAATGTTGTTCTCCCACCTCTTTTTCGGTCTCCATCTTCTTCTATCTCCTTGCACTGTGCCTTGCAGGGTGGTCTTGGCAAGGCCTGATGATCTGGTGACGTGGTGTCACGTCACGTCACGTCATATTTATTCAAAAATGATCAAACCCAGATCTTCTGCAGGCCAAGCGAGCATTCTTCCAGTTCACCATAAACTGTCCTGCTATTATTTATTTATAGTAGTATTAGTAGCTGCTGAAATAGAACTGACATATGCTGTAGAAAGTTAACATAGTAGTAATAGTAGTAGTAGCAGTAGTAGTAGTAGTAGCAGCAGTAGTAGCAGCAGCAGCAGCAGCAGTAGTAGTAGTAGTAGTAGTAGTAGTAGTAGTAGTAGTAGAGGGTGGTTGCGGTGGTGACGGAACACATCGTGTGAGTGAAATCAAGTTGTAGATCTACTATGTATCTATAGAACGCATCCCTCCCAGTACTTTTATATCAAGAACTGAAGCTCCTCTCAGCAAAAATTGCGGGTGATGACATTTTTCACATCTATATGAAGGGACTAGAAGATTTCTTCCTGAAAGAAGGCGACTCAGTCGATTCAACAGTGATTCATACACACATCCCAAGTAAATGAATATGCGCTGTCAATTTTCAAACCCGTTAAATTTCTGTAAAATGGTAAAATCAATTCGGGTTTATAATGAATACTTGACGGAAGTTGGCTGTGTGACATGTGGGCTTACCGTAACTAAAACTTCAGTCGATTGTAACCAGCTTCCGATACAGCCATGATATGATGTGCTTTGAGATTGAAACGAAACAAGAGTACATTCCATTGAATATACCAAATATACTACTCAAAATAATTGAAGGGCCACTCTCATATTTCATTTAGTTTAATTATTTTTTGCTGCTATCAATAATATCGCTTATATTGCTTATTTCAAAACTTATCCTGTACAGTAACATTCAAGACAATCTTATTCTGACAAGTAATCACATGTGTGAGTTTTGAACTTTCTGCACTGAGTTGAAAAAAACACCCAATTTTTACAACAAAAATGACACTAATTTACTGTTGTCTTGCTAATAAAGCAAAATTTTCAACATTAAAAAGTGATTTGCACGCGAAAGCTTGCATTTTCTGAGTTCAGTTCAACTATCGGCGCTTTTTTTGGGTATAAATGGCAGCGCTTTTGCTGCTTTTCTAACCATGCCCCCAAGGCGACGATTGACTGATGCGGATAGAGGCAGAGCTATTGCATGGCTTCAGGAAGGGGTGGGAGTGAGAGAAGTTGGCAGGCGGCTGGGAGTGTCCCACTCCGTTGTCCAAAGGCTGTGGGAGCGCTTTAACAACACTGGAAGCGTCCAAGAACCAAGAAGGTCCGGACGCCCCCGCGTTACCACTGCAAGACAAGACCATTTCATCACCCTGTCAGCCCTGAGGATGAGGTCCGCTACAGCAAACACCATCACAAGACAGCATCACGCAGCCAGCAATGTTAACGTCAGCGACCAGACAATTCGCAACCGTATACACGAGGCAAACCTGCGACCAGCAGTACGGCCTTTGCTCACCCCAGCTCACCGTGCAGCGCGTTTGGCCTGGGCTCGGCGTCATTTGGTGTGGACTAGGCAACATTGGTCAAGGGTGCTCTTTACAGACGAGTCTCGGTTCTCCTTGTCTTTCAACGACCGTCGAGTGAATGTTTGGAGGCGTCCACGGGAGCGTTTTGCTGATGCGACGGAGCGCGAGCATGACCGCTTTGGTGGTGGATCTGTCATGATGTGGGGTGGCTTCGCATTAAACTTCAGAACACCCCTGCTCCAAATTCATGGCAACTTAAACGGTATTGGCCACAGGGATGACGTCCTACAACCTAGGGTTCTCCCAGCTCTGCGGGCCATTGGGGAAGGTGTCATACTACAGGACGATAATGCCAGACCCCACCGAGCGCGTATCGTCAATGACTTCCTGCAGCAACAGCACGTCATAAGGATGGATTGGCCGGCTCGATCACCCGATTTGAACCCCATAGAACATCTGTGGGATGTCTTGGGTCGACAGACACGGGCAAACCTCCCTCCAGGAGCTAACCTTGAAGTTCTGGCCCAAGTTCTCCAGAAGAGTGGTTGGCCATCCCAGGAAACATCCTCCATAACCTGATACGGTCCATGAGACAACGATGCCAAGACTGCATTGATGCAAACGGTGGCCACACCCGATACTGACTCTATAGATTTTTGGTTTCTAAAGTTTTGATTTTGTAAATGAGGGGTATGTCTAGTTAAATTGAATTTACTCGAATTTTAAGCGACTGATGTCTAAAATCTTTTTTGTTATCGATGCAGAAATTATTGCAATAAAATATGATGAACTAATAAATTGAATTCGTGTTTCTGAAAGAGAGACCCATATGTCCAAGTGGCCCTTGTATTATTTTGAGTAGTATAGTCTGTATATCTCGTCAACTGTAATATTTGCCGGCATACGTCACCTCTACATTGAGAAAGATGGAGTACGCTGGTTAAATGATCACTTGTGGTGCCCCAGTGACTTTCCAGTTACGGGAAAGGATAAATATACTTGTTGTTTGCACATATAACTGTGTTGTATGTGTGTATGATGGTAGTATGTAAACGAATCTTACTTTTCATTACTTGCCATTGTTGTATTTTTAGTACTCACTTTTGTTTTTGCATGCAAAGGCAAATTTCTGTTGTTTTTGTTGTTTGTTTTTATCAGAGAGTAAAGTTGTATTGTATTGTGTTGTATTGAATTGTATTATATTATATAATATTCTATATATCCGTTCGGTGATCATGATAAACGTAACGTTTTGGTGTTGTTGTTGTTGTTGTTGTTTTAATAGTCTGGGCAGCTTTATTACTTTCGACGTTTGACATACTTGAATCTGTTGAATGTTGACTGTTGAATCCATTGAATCGCCTTCTTTCGGGATAAATCTTCTAGTTCATTCAAATAGTGGTGCCCTGCGACCTCCGAGTTGCGGGATAGGATAGGGATGACCCGCGATTTTCGCTGAGAGGAGTTTGAGACGTTGATAATATTAAAGTACTGAGAGGGACACGTTCTTTAGAGAGGACGCTACCGTACCCAGATACGAGCGCCTGTGGGCACAAGAGCTGTATCGACCCGACTTCAGTCTGTGATCATGCTATCGTGACGGAACCCCAACAATGAGGGGATGTGGGCTGATGAAAAGTTAAACAGTTCCCCTTATACAGTACTATCCCATACAGATGATACGCACACTTTCACAATACGCCAGTAAGCTAACATTCACACTATGTACATATAATAATAATAATAATAATAATAATAATAATAATAATAATAATAATAATAATAATAATAATAATAATAATAATGGATACTATATACGCGTTCTCCCCAAATCAACAAATAGGCTCAAAGAGCGGCGATCTTTTGAAACTGTTACGTTGAGACTCGCGCGGCGGTCCGAATGGCACGCGCGCGATAGATCTGTTCGTTTTATTTTGCAACGCATGCAATAATAGAGTGTATTTACCTTTGATTTGATTTTGCGTTGTTATTAGAAGAAGATTTGTATAACGTTGATAATTTTAGTTGGTCGATATTATTTGAGAATTTTCTGGAGTTGGTTGTTTACTATCGATCGAAGCGTGTGGATAATTCTAGTGGTAACTAGAGACGCTTCCATCCTAAATATGGTTGTATGACGTGAGACAGTGATGACGAAGTTAATTCTGATTGGTTATAATTGTGTTTTGCCCGAACTTTCTTTATTTCTCTGGAGCATAGAGAGACTATATAAGTGCCGTACTGTTTCAAAAGGTAGTGTGTTGAAAGTGAAAAGTTGAGAGTGGAAAAAGCGATTGTATGCAGTTGTTGTTGTATGCTGAATTAAAGTGGAAAACTTCAAACGACGACTCCTGCCTTGTTGATGATTGAACGGGTTGCGTGGATAAACGAATCTGAGTTACACCTATCAGGATTTCAAGCATCGGGGCTGAATCAACTGATAAGAAAACAACATCGAGTGTAACAAAAACATACACGCTAACAATTTAACCCACTCACATACACGCACAAACACACATCACATCTATCATAAAACATGTTATGTAAAGGCAGGGAGATCGATTATAGACATAGAGGAAATCACATTTTTATTTTTGACATTTTAGATTGACTGCATCCAATACCATTATTGAAGGAATGGAGGAAACCGGAGTACCCGGAGAAAACCCTCGGTTACTTAAATAGTCTCGTACCTACATGTAAATAAGTCACCTAAGTTCGCCCCTTGCGAACCCGCGATCTTCCATATAGGAAACCGGCGACTAAACCATTGTGCCACGAGGCCACCACAACTGTAACTTTAACAAATCAGCATCATGACAGCTCAGCATTCTCTGAAATCGTACAGGGTTCAACAAACAGGAAGCACGGTTCTTTTTATTACGGTAATACTATTCTCTCGCGTGACGGAAATGGAAAATACATCATAAAACATCTGACAAGCGTGCTCAAAATCCATTAAAACCGAATGCAGGTTGTTTTTTTGGATTTCAAGACTAATTATCTGAAAATACTTTGAAAAAATCGGAGGGAATCAGACCGAACCCAATGTCGGTCGGTCTGTCGGTAGGTCCGTTGGAATCCATGTCACAGGAATCACTGAACGGATTTCACTCAAACTTCATAGAAATAACCATTCGTAATGTGTAATTTCTCCAAGATTAAGGTCATTGTGCTTTACCGTTTTCTAGACAGGTTTGGCGATGTAGGCCTATCTAAAAATGGGCTGAGCCGACTTTGATTTGTTGTTGTTGTTGTTGCTAGCAGATATTACCTGAGGCTGTTCAGATGTTGGCCTATGATTCCATGCGTTCCTTTCGTTTCCTTAGGATAAGGCCCAACCACAACACCGATCAACAAATGAACACTTTTGAAAGGGCTTTTTTTCCGCTATGTGTGCGAGTGTCTGGAAATACATCTGAATGTGTTTCCATCTTGTTGTTGTTGTTGTTGTTGTTGTTGTTAATCTTGCATTAACTTGCTCGCCTATCGTTATATCGTGTATGCTTCTGCACCTTTTGAAATTTTAGATTGACTGCATCCAATACCATCATTTAAGGAAGAAGGGAGGAAACCGGAGTAACCGGAGAAAACCCTCGGTGACCTCGATAGTCTCGTGCCTAAGTCTAAACCTTAGTCTTGAAATACAAAATAAAAAAAAAATTAAAAAAATAAAATAAAAATAAAAAGCCGCATTCTGTTTGTAATGGATGTTGTTATAGACACTGTCTACTTTCTTCTGAAGTCAATATACTAGTTTCTAAGATCATGAGTGCAACTTGGCGCACATTTTATTTATTGCGTAACGCTCATCAGACCAAAGCACGTGACCTGGATAACTTGATATAATCTATATATATAAATTGCTTAGCCGGAAGTCCTTCTTTGCCTCTACTATAAAGTTTGTCCGGTATGGACGCTGATCTGGGCAGGTGCTGAACGCTGCGGATCGGCCTGCTGTGTGCTCAAAACCAGCGAAATCGTTATAGCCGACATTTCCTTACCGAACGTTTAACCGTTTCTGAGATAAATAAATAAACAAAATGTCCACAAACTGCAATAGCCTCATTCCGCGCGCTTCCATTAAAAATCAAATTGAGGTTTCAGCATGTTTTCCCATATAGACCAAAAAATTGATGGTCTTCCTAGGAAGCCTTGGTAGCTTAGTTGGTAAAACGTTCGCCTAACGTGCAGGTCGACCCAAGTTCAAATCACACGCGGGCCATTTTTTTTTACACTACAAAATGGATATTTTTCTTTTTAATTTAGGCTTTTTACCTTTAATTTATTATTATTATTAGTATTATTATTATTATTATTATTATTATTATTATTATTATTATTATTATTATTATTATTATTATTATTATTATTTATAAAATAATAATAATAATAATAATAATAATAATAATAATAATAATAATAATAATAATAAATTATTATTATTATTATTATTATTATTATTATTATTATTATTATATCTTATATCAAATTTTCTTTTAACACCTTGGTGTTTTTTTATGATTTCTATTTGTATTATTCTATATTCAATATTATTATTATTATTATTATTATTATTATTATTATTATTATTATTATTATTATTATTATTATTATTATTATTACCAAGGATCGGGATGGGGTGGTACGTGTAGGTAAAAGGGGGCTACGGGTAGGTTTAAAGGGGCATGAGTAGGCATAACGGGGATACGGGTATATATAAGAGGGTATGGTGATGGTCGATTCCTTTCATCCATACCTGCGAAACGATCAACGGGGAAGTATCAAGGTGGGTAAAGGTAGGTTACGAGGGGGGTACGGAAGGTATCAAGGGGGTATTGGGAGGTATCAAGTGGGTTCGGGGAGGTATCATCGTCCAAATGAAACTCGCAGACAACAGTTGTCTCTCTGTCTACATTTTAAACAGCAACCTGTGTACCCTGGCTTGCCAGGGTACAAAACCACTAATGTTTAATAAACAATCTGCAACATGCTTAAAAGTGCACACATTTGAAAGATACTATTCTATTATAACATGTATACCGTGCATATGTCTTTTTGAAAAGTGCGCAAGTGTCATATTGAATTAGGTAGGAATATCGTACCCAAATCACTGGAATAATTGGGCGCAAATCTCCCAGGAACGACTGCAATGCAATGGATTCGTCCTCCTACACCGTTACGTTGAAGGTCGTTCTTCAATCTAAGGCACAAACACCTTGGCAAAAGTACGGATGTCATATAGTATTATGGATGACTGAGCCAGAACTGAATAGCCAAACCCGGTGCGATAAGGAAACCTATACGTCTAGAAGATAATTCAGTTAAAGTCAGCACTATGTAATATACAAAATATTTAACTTGGAAGACATTTCTTCTATCTGTGGTGTGTGCATCTTGACAAAAACCTTACAATTAAAAAAAGCTAACAGCTACCGCATACATCATGATGTTGGAACGAGATTGCCAAGTACCTATAATATGCAAGTCTATATAAGTCTAAATGTAATCAATACATATAATAAAAATGCAAAATATTTACCTTTGAAAGTATAATATATATTTTGGACATTGAAATATAACTGTCAGGTAAGTAGTGCAACATGCAAGCCTACAAGCCTATACTCATACAATGTATATGCAGATAGCAATATGCAATGCACGTGCTAAACACTTAACGTTCAAGGTCTTTTAAGCATGTACACATAGCTATAGTCTAGGCTACATAGTCTAATACTAACAAATATAAAGATGTCATCATGAAAATAGGTCAGGATTGGAACAACGCACACACAACAACAAACAAGCAAATAATTAAATTTTAAAATAAACACTGCGATAATTATGCAAGTCTACTAGGAATAATATATACTGCAGATGTAGGACGAGCGTCATCCTGTGTAGCATCCAGCAGCTGAACAAGAGCTTTGTTTCTTTCCTCGACATCTCCTTTGCCGGAGCCAAGTTTCTTTAGTCCTTTGGGTTCTTCTTCCCTCCGACGGTCTCAAGTGCACTGTGGAGAGGGAGGCGACCGTAAGCTGGGTATAGTCCCAGCTACGCAGTGTGCTTTGTTCTCTGCGTGCGCATCCACGTAGCCTAGCTGAGACTGCAGAGACCAGGCCTTTGGTCTCTCTCCTCCTTTTCATTCTTACTCAAGAGAGAGAGGAGAAGGTCTCGTCTTGTTGTTCTCAGCTACGCAGTGTGAATCCAGCAATCCCCCCTCCCCCCACTTCCTCTCTCTCTCTCACTCTCTCTCTCTCTCTCTCTCTCTCTTTCTCTCTCTCTCTCTCTCTCTCTCTCTCACAGTCAAAATCTTCAACATACTGCTTACCGCAAGTTCTAGAAAAGAAGGATAGAAAAGAAGACGGGTGGAAAAAAACTATATGCATGACTGTGTATACAGCGAGAGAGAGAGAGAGGGAGAGAGAGAGAGAGAGAGAGAGAGAGAGAGAGAGAGAGAGAGAGAGAGAGAGAGAGACGAAATAAGGACAGTGCTCCTACCCTCTTTCTCCTTGGCATTCCTGTCACTTACACTCCCTACACTACAGTCGGCCGTTCCAGTCCCTAATGACCCGAAACTTGCATGAGTAAATTATTCACGACCGTCGTAATAAAAAGCCAACAAGCGACAACGGTACGCATAGAAGAAGATTTTTATTTGTCTATATTCTTCGTGTGTTTCTTTTCTATTGAGCTTTTTAATGAGACAAGCACAAGCTAGGCCTGTGTTTTCTGCTACACAGAAGCATATTATTACGTTGTCGCAGAATAGTCTAAAGCGGGGACTAACTTGCCTTGTCCATAGGCCAGAAACCAATGGCGCCAGACAGGTGTGGGATCGATCCCGCATCTGGGCGTTATGTGTCTCAGAATATTATTTACTTTCGACTCGGGCAACGTCTCGGGGGTTTTCTCCGGGTACTCCGGTTTGCTACCCCAGCCACAATTTCAAAAACACAAATATTAGGTAGGTTGAGTTTAGGCGCGCCACAGGCTGCGACTACGCCTTCCCCAGGGGAGGTGGCCCAGAATTTCCCCATTAAAATGGACAATAAAGTGTCAAAAAAATCAAATCAAAAATCAAATTACCATACATTTTAGCGGTATAAAAGACTAGACATATCATTGTCGTCATCATCATCACCATCATCTTCGTCGTCACCACCATCATATCCTCATCCGCAGTAGCAGCAGCATAAGCATCACCACAACCATCAAGCTTGAATATGGAGAAGTTAATTGAGCTGTATCCGTGCAGAAACAACACCTGTAAATGTTCGAGGGTTGGGATTGCAGCTGCTCAAGAAAATGGGCCACCCAGATTTAACGCGCACGCACAAACACACACACACACACACACACACACACACACAATGATTAGCTAAGCTCACTACACAAAACTTGGTGTAAGCTTGTGCACAGTGCAATACCAAAGACAACTAGCTAACACGTCCAAACTGAAATAACCCCAAAAGATCGATCAATGTAATTATTTGCATTTCTCTTTGCAATATTTCAAAAGATTGTCGGTGTTTGGTGTTGTGTTTTTTTTTCTTCTCCATTTTCCTCTGCCTGTTCGCTGTTCATCATTTATTCTACTTCCCAGTTTGTCATTTGTCGTTCGCTTACTTTTAATTCTTTTTTCCCTTTCCTCTTCGACCTTTCGTCTCATTTCTTTGTTGTTTCTCGTCTTCTCTTTGTTTTTCTCTCTTCCTTCTCTCTTTGCAGGCTACAAGCCAACAATTTCAAAACTGTAATTTCAAAAACAAACAAACTATAAAAAAAAAAAAAAAGCATTCATAGCAACCCCCTTTTTTCGGGTCTCTAAGTGCAGCATGCTCCATGACTGTCAAACCCGTTTTTAGGTTAGCGTAAATGGACTATGCTTAACATATTTTTATAGACATGGCCAACAATTTAGTAACTGTGTTTGTTTTCTTGACATTTGTGGGGATTTTAAGTGGACATTATTGTATTGATTGATTGATTTATTGTTGCTTTAGGTCCAAGGACATTATTGTATGAGCAACGATTCGTGTTTGAGGGAGTGCCTATGAAGACATTGGTGTGAGCGTGAATACATGTTTTGGCGGTAGTGTTTGTTTTACGGCCGTGTTGCGACTCGGCTTTATTATCAAGTGATTCGGTTTTATTCTCGCGAATTTTAATGAAAAACGTAGCATTATTTTTGGGGATACTTTATTGTCCCTTTTTATTAGGAAATTCTGGGCCCGCTCCCCTGAGGAAGGCGTAGCTGCAAGCTGTGGCGCGCCCAAAACCAACCTACCTAATATTAGTTGTGTTTTCGAATTGTCCAGACCGGTTCAGCCAATTCTTTTTACATATAAGGCAAAACATGTTTAGAAAATGGGGAGTGAAGCACTAAGACTTTGCCCTTTGAGAAAAAACAAATAAGAATGATCTAACATGCTTAGCAGTGGTTAAGTATCTACAAAGTAAAAATGATGAATTTTGGTTGTGTTGTTCCACCAGATAAGGTCTAAAGTGTGTTTCGGAACAAAAAAAAACCGTTAAATTCAGAGCGACCGGCTGACCCTGACCTTTGCGCAAATAGTGGCACGGGAGTCAGGCCACTAACCTAGGTAATGTTCTTATGAAGTCTGGTCAAAATCTGTTCAGTATCCGTTAAGGTATGGCTACCAACGGACCGACGGACAGATCGTCAGACAGACCGACATTTGGCTCGTTCAGATAAGTCCGGAAATACCAACATTAAAATTCATAACTCTCAAGGTAAAACATTTTCGATTTTATAAAAAAAATCTTTATCAAAATACGAAGAAAACACTGGCCAACTTTAAAATTATAGACATCAAGTAAATAAAATATTACGTACCTCGATGCATAGATTTACACAAGAAGAAGTCTGGGATAGGCCTGAGACAAATCCCAGCTTCCATCATGTTTGTAACGGTGACAACAACAGTCATAGTCGAGGCAAATGTGTTTATGTTCACTGTATGCATTCTGAACCTTGAATGTGCTTTGTGGTTTACAAGTTTCTGCTGAAGATGTACGAACTGAACTTGTACAAATGTGATTATTTAGATCGTGTCAGGAATTCTCTGGAAAAACTGGGGTTATGAAATGTTTGGTATGATCAGTCTCAAGGCTCGAATCTTTCTGGTGAAGGGTTTAAAGAAAAGATTTTTTTTAAAGGCTGCAGGATCAACATGTACAAAACTGGCACTCCAAATTTCACACAAATGATTTATATTATAATTATAGAATGTTTAAAGAAACTTTTGAATTTGAAGAATATTTGACCGTTTTCCCCGCCAACCTAGCTGCTGTTGTCATAAAATTTAGAACCTTATACCATAAGCTACCAGTGCAAAGGGGACGGTTTCTTGGAATCCAGAGATGCGACAGAATCTGTAATAAATGCACTTTTAATGAGTTAGGAGATGAATTTATTTTATTTTTAGATGTTCACATTTCGATGATGATCAAAAAGAGCTGCTTAAAAGGTTTTTCTATGTGCGACCAAATGCCTTTAAATTTTTTAATTTATTTTGAACGAAAAATAAGACTATTCTGCTGAAACTGGCTAGGTTTATGAAAATAATAATGGATTGCTTCAGAACGCAATAGAATGATTTGTAATACTAACGATAGTAATAACAGTGATTAATTTTAATCAATAATGGCAATTTAAATATTCAATACCAGTTTGTACCCCCCCCCCCCCCTCTCCCTCCCGCCGCTTCTTTATTAACCAATCTTGCGAGAGAGCCTTTAATTTGCGATCAGAGTGTGTGAACATAATTGCTATGTAGTATGCTTGTGTTATGTAATAATAATGAATGTGTAATTTGCAAATGTTAACTATGTGTCCTCTAGAACGCGAGTGTGAAAGATTTACTTTTGTTTTTGTAACATATGTACATATGTATTTTATGTTGTATTTATGATTTCCATATTATTTAATTCAACACGATGACCTGCTCACAGTGGTGAAAAAACGGAAACTCCGATGGTATGGCCACATCACCAGATCATCAGGGCCTGCAAAGACCATCCTGCAAAGCAGAGTGCAAAGAGGTAGAAGAGGAGGGAGACCGAAAAAGAGGTGGGAGGACAACATTCGAGAATGGACTGGTTTGACCCTGAGCGAAACACTCAGGGTTGCTGAGGACAGGGAAAGATGGAGTACGCTGGTTAAACGATCATCTGTGGTGCCCCTACGACCTCCGAGTTACGGGATAGGATAGGATAGGAAATTATTCAATGTTTATTTTTGTTCCTTTAGTTGTATCATCTTGCCCCATGGGGTTTTATGGAATAACGCGCTTTTGACTTGACTTGACTTGATGTAGACATATACAATTTGATAGGCATGTTTGCTTTGTCGACATCGTCAACTATTAAGTCGATAATCTTGTTTGATCGGTGTGTGTGTGTGCGTGTGTGTAGGTGTGTGTGTATGTTTGTGTGTGTGCGTGCGTGTGTATGTGTGTGTGTTGAGAGCGAGCGTGCGTGCGTGTGTGTGAGAGACTGTGTCTTTCGTGAGTAAAATTATTTCTGTGTATGTGTGTGTGCGCGCTCGAGCGTGCGTGGGTCTGAGTGTGTGCATGTAGGCCTAAGTGGGTACCGGGTGTGCAGGCGTGTTTATGACAGGTCCATTAATTCAACATTTTTTCGTTGTTCAATTGACAGGTGTAAATTTACTTTTACCATATTACCGAAATCTGGTTTTATTTTATGATAAATGAAGTAGTCTCAAGTTGCCTTTATAGATAGATCCATATAGACAGGCGTGTTTGCATTCTGGAGAGTGGAGAGATTAAACATGTAGATTAGATTACCGTATGATCAGCATGGGTGTGTGCATATCTCTATATGGGCGTGGGTCTGAGGGTAATACAAATCTATCTATCTATCTATCTATCTATCTATCTATCTATCTATCTATCTATCTATCTATCTATCTATCTATCTATCTATCTATCTATCTATCTATCTATCTATCTATCTATCTATCTATCTATCTATCTATCTATCTATCTATCTATCTATCTATCTATCTATCTATCTATCTATCTATCTATCTATCTATCTATCTATCTATCTATCTATCTATCTATCTATCTATCTATCTATCTATCTATCTATCTATCTATCTATCTATCTATCTATCTATCTATCTATCTATCTATCTATCTATCTATCTATCTATCTATCTATCTATCTATCTATCTATCTATCTATCTATCTATCTATCTATCTATCTATCTATCTATCTATCTATCTATCTATCTATCTATCTATCTATCTATCTATCTATCTATCTATCTATCTATCTATCTATCTGCCTCCGCGGGGGTGACTGTTTTTTTTTTTTTAAATATATAATATCCCCAATTTCAGGAAATTTAGTGCTTTAAATTCTCACAAATTAGGTTAGGCATAACAGAATTGTTGATGTTGTATTTTTTGAACATTTTTATAGGGAATGTAATGATAATTATGTATAATCTGTACTACATTTTACTTTGAATACTCTCTATGTAATCAGTATCCCACACTGGATTGAATACAATAGATACTGTATTGCATACATAACCCACGTTACTTTGTGCAATATTAGGTAATCTGTATTGCATTTTGTATGTATTCTGCTTTGTATTTTCTATATAACTCGTACTGAATGATGATGTATGTTCTGTGGTCTGCACTGCATAGTTAAGCTAGGAATAATTTTGTATGATTAATTTGGTATTAATTGATTTGTCTTGCCACTTCGCATAATTTTAATATTAACAAAATGTTATTGTTCTTCCAATATCGATTGTGTGTTGTGTGTGTGTGTATGTGTGCGTGTGTTGGGTTGGGTTTGAACAATGGTGTGTAATTAAAATCAAATAACATCTTTAATTTTTCTACATCTATATTTATGTTATAATGTTACTTGTTCCCACACATTTGTCCAGTTGGTTAGTCAAGCCAAGTTAAGCCAAGATAAGACATTTTTGTTAAAAATGTTTATATGTTTACATGTTTATATTACATTGGTTTTATGTGGAGTGGTAACTGTAAGGAATGAGGAACTGTTGCCTGTATTAAATGATTAGCGTTTAGAATAATTAATGTATAATGTACATCAGAGACCCTGAATAAATTAGCAAAATGTGTATGTGTGTGTGTGTGTGTATGTGTGTGTGAGAGTGTGTATGAATGTGTCTAAGTGCATGCCAACGCTCGTACATGGGTGTTAAAGAGTGTGTGTAGTGTGTAAATATATGAATGCATTTGTATGTTTATGCTTCTGTGCATGAGTGCGCTCGATCACACAAAATGTGTGTTTGTTCTATGATAAATTAATTATACTTATAGCATGTATTGTTGAGCTGACAGGGGTAAATTTACTTTCTTGATAATATTTGGCATATTAATAATTTAAAAAAAAAAGAAACAAGAAACGTACCACTGCATTATGAGAGCATGCTTATTATATGCCCGATTCACATACTATTTAACAAGTTGTGTGTGTAATCTAATCATGCTAACTTTCGTTTAATGCCAACTTTGTCCAATTTTGCATGCGCTAATGACCAGTGTTACATCCAAATAGTACCGAAGTTTTATCTCAATGCGGCCTAAATTTGCATCATATTATTACCCAAGTTTATATCGCAATATTGCTTTATTGTGTGGGTAATAATTCCTTAGTTTGTAACTCCATTTGTCCATTTATCTTCTCATAGTGACTACATTTCAATGCCTATTTTGTTTTGCCCCCAAATTTCCCGGTTCTCCCAAATTTTCTTAATATTGTATTCCAATAATCGTATTGCCTAGTTTTTTAAGATGTTCCACAAATTGTGCATTCCCCAATTCTGTATTCTAATATTGCCCAATGTGTATGACGTTTTTTTCTCTCCAATTTTCATATCCGAAATACTCAGTTGGGGTATAAAATTGATGATTAGTTTTCTATTGCTCGGGAAATAAAGTATTTCTACCTTGCCTTCTTGTTAGATCTATAGACCTATAAAGATCTATTTGCTTTGATATTCGACACCGAGAAGAGAATTGTGCATCTACGATTTGTTGATTGGTTAATTTCTATTGTTGGAGAGATGAATTATTCCTAAACCACCTTGTCGCCACAGATCGATAATTGACAGATGTATTTGCCTTCTTGACAGGCGGCAGATATTGAGATAACACACACTGACTTATGTTTGCTCAGCCAATCAGTACGTGCAAGGGATCTGACTTCAACCTTCATAAGATTTATGCGAGGAGGTGCGGCGATATCGTGTGTATAGCTGTGTATTGCATGTACTGAAGAATCCGGGCTTTAAATCTCAAAAGTGGCTAGATTCTCTCTCTCTCTCTCTCTCTCTCTCTCCCTCTCTCCCTCCCTCTCTCCGAGCCGATTTTCCGTAGTGAGGGTTTTAGGCGGGCATCATCAGTTACCTAGCTTCGTCTCAGTCGAAGACAAGTTAAAGAACTTGCGTCAAAGTACAGAGTGGCAGATCCAACTAAACACGCAAACAGTCGGTCTGTGCGCGACACAGCAGTCCACGGTGTCAAACAGTGCCCCAGAATAGCAAGTTTGCGCTTTCGTGTGTTCTGATTTTGTTTTCGTCTTCTGCCGGATCACGGGTAATCTAAGGCAAACCCCTTATTAAAACGAACTGGTAATGTAAATATGAACATGTTAGTGACAAAGGATGTTATTATTGTCTTGCACAACTGCGGTCTGATAACCAAAACCCACGGAAGAATGGGGTGGATACGGAAGATGAGGCGGGGGTTGTGTGGTAGGGGCGGGAATGGGAGGGGGGGGGTGTTGTAAAAAGGACATTTCATTTATGTAGCTGAGAGTACGCTCTAAGCATACAAAGAAGATATCGAATCCCTGGACGTAAGCTTTGACTAGACTGTATATGTATACATTTTTGTGTCCCTTTTTACCCCCGTTGGGGTGCCGGGGGTTTCAGTATAAATAGTATCCCCACTTTCTGGAAATTTAGTGCTTTAAATTCCCACTGTCGCTGTCTTTCTCATTTGCTCTTTCTCATTCCTGCTCTGTTCTATCAATCTGCTATACTATCGTCTTCTTCGCTAGACCAGTCTCCTACCTTTTTTCTTGAAAATTCTTCCGGGACAAGACTCCTTGTTTGTGTATGAGGTCTGTTGGATCAGCTTGGGAATATTGGACGCTTTCTGCCAGGGCTTCCTATAATGTTATTATTTTGCAATGTAGGCATTTTATTTGTATGTGTTTTGTTAATAATTTATAATGATGTTTGTATTCTATTTTGTTTTTGTAAACGGGGGTTTGATAAGTTGGGGTGAAGCCTCAGCCGTCCCCTGCGTGGGATGTCTTTATTGTAAAGTGACTGGCTGGTGGAGGGCATTCAGTTTTCCCACTAGGGTTGTTTCAGCAGATCTTTTATGCGGATTGGGGGTTGTCCGGTCCTGATTTGGCTCGGAAGAGTCCGCTGGACCTAAAGCAACAATTATGTAATGTAATGTAATGTGTCCCTTTTTTTTTTTAAAGGCACACGTATAGGAGGAGTCTGACCACTGAAAACGCCACGGGGCGAGAGCTGAGAAGAAAAAGGGCAGCCGAGGGGCAGACGCCACACACGCTTACTACTCAAAAATATCCCCCGTCTCGGGAAGAGGAAAGAGGAAAAGGGCATTCCTGCACTTACCGTTTTAAAAAAAATGCATCCCCAACCTCTGCCCTCAGCGTTCAAAGAAGATCGAACCCTTGCCATTTGCGTGACAGGTAAGACCTTTACCACTAGTCCAGCCTAAGTCCCCAGTGTTTCAATGCTGCACGCACTCTATTTTTTTGTGTCCTCTTCTCTCATTTTGCAGCTATATTTAGCAGGCCGGTGTTGCACAATGTGTGTGTTTTGGGGGAAGAGAGGGAGGGGGAGGGGGCGTCGTATGTGTATGTATGTGTGTGGATGCGTGGTGTGGGTATGTGTGGATGCGTCGGTTGTGTGTGTGGGTGCGTGTGTGTGCGAGAGCGCGCCCATGGGTGTCCGTGTGTGTGTGTGTTTGTGTGTGTCTCAGAGAGAGAGAGAGAGAGACAGAGAGAGAGATTGTTTTCAAACTTTATTGCCATGATTATTTACGCAATCGTTCGTCCCAGCGACGTTGAATTCTATCTGCTATTATACGGTATGAAGGTCTGTTTGCCTGTTTGCCCGGGCTCGTTTGTGTCCGTGTGTATGTGTAAGAGATAGAAAGGGCAGAGAGAGAGAGAAAGAGAGAGAGAGACAGAGAGAGAGAGAGAGAGACAGAGACTCAGGACTCAGGAAAATGTAATGCGAGGTCACAAACCTTCTGCACATTGGGGTAACACAACAGACACTGACAAAAAACACCAAAAAATTGAAAAGTTACAACAAAATATATGACAAACACGCGTCGTTTGACAGACAGTGTCTAAAAAAAACCAGTAAAATATTACAAGGTTACTTTTAACTCAACAGCTCTTCACGATTTTCATTGCATAGTACGTAAACATCGCTACAGCTCTTCTGATAATCGTACAATCACTTTCTAATAAAAATATAAATGGTGGTAAGTCAACATTGAAGATTATCAAAATGTACTTTTCACGAATATCCTGATACGCTGGACATTAGAGAACTTTAGATCGTCCAGAGAAATTTGGTTCGTAGTGATCCCTTTCGTTTCGGATTACGCAATCGGGAAACCTTTACGAACTTTTTTTCGTGCCTGCGGTTTTGAAGTGGCAGCACCTTTAGTTGCAGACGAAATTGTGTTCGTCCTTATTCAAGGGAAGTAAATGCCATCGTAACTCTCTAATTTGCGGAGGTTGTTTTCCTCGAAAACGCACGAGTCTATAGATTTGGTTCATCACGTGCTAAAACCTACCCTTTTTCCAAGGAAAGTTTTGTTGAAAATTAGGATAGAACATTGGTAATTTTTTTCGTATCCTTTAAACAAAAATACACACACGCAAATTAAAGAGTTTTTATAGCCTTAACTTGTGTTCATTGCCTACGCAAGCCTACTAACTAGCCCGTTTAGGCCTACGAACCTACTAGTATAGAGTTCATCTAAACCAAGGGCTGTTCGTGCACATTCATAAGAATACACCAGATCTTTACCATGCCCATAGAAGTCACTTGAAACCTGGACACCTGGACATAAGGCAAAACGTATGCTACAAATCTCAATCGGAACCACAAACTCCTCCGCCATTTTACAACTGAAAGCAAAAGCAGCCCAGAACAACACCCTTTTCTCGGAGCAAAGTACTTCTATTATTATTGTTATTATTAATAAACTAATAATAATAATAATAATAATACTACTACTACTACTACTACTAATAATAATAATAATAATAATAATATTATTATTATTATTATTATTATTATTATCATTATTATTATATCAAATTTTCTTTTAAAACCTTATTGTTTTTTTATGATTTCTATTTGTATTATTCTATATTCAATATTAGTAGTAGTAGTAGTAGTAGTAGTAGTAGTAGTAGTAGTAGTAGTAGTAGTAGGCCTGCTGTGTGCTCAAAACCAGCAAAATCGTTTTAGCCGACATTTCCTTACCGATCGTTTAACCGTTTCTGAGATAAATAAATAAACAAAATGTCCACAAACTGTAATAGCCTCATTCCGCGCGCTTCCATTAAAATGGTATGGGGAGGTATCAAGTGGGTTTGGGGAGGTATCAAGGGGGTATGATGAGGCATCATGGGGGGGGGGACGGGGAGATATCAGGGGGGGGTATGGTGAGGTATCAAGGGGGATATGGGGAGGTATCATCGTCCAAATGAAACTCGCAGACAAAAGTTCTCTCTGTCTACATTTTAAACAGCATCATTGTGTACCCTGGCTTGCCAGGGTACAAAAACCACTAGTAATGAATAAACAACAACAACAAATAGTGAGAGAATTATGTCAAAGCATTTATTCAAACTTACGTGTATAGCAATTGACTCCATATATGGGGAAAAAAAAGCCAGAACTTAAATGTTAATCACGATTCGTCAAAATGATAAAAATTCCGCATTTTCACTCAGCGAAGTTTTCTACGTAATGCAAATGAAGAGGTCGTGACCTTCAGGAAGCGCAAAAGTTATGACATAGACAAGAGGTTTTCCTACGAACAAGAACTACGAACCTAGTTTCTGTGCTTTCTAAAGCTCTCTAATACCACAAAAAGTGCATTTTATTTTCAACAGATGGACACAAAGGACATATCTTTGGAACAACACTGTATCTTTCATTTCCTATCCTATCCTATCCTGTCCAGTAACCCGGAGGTCGTAGGGGCACCACAGGTGATCGTTTAACCAGCATACTCCATCTTTCTCTGTCCTCAGCAGCCCTGATGGCTTCGCTCAGTGTCAAACCAGTCCATTCTGGAATGTTGTCCTCCCACCTCTTTTTCGGTCTCCCTCTTCTTCTAACTCCTTGCACTGTGCCTTGCAGGATAGTCTTTGCAAGACCTGATGATCTAGTTGTGGCCATACCATCGGAGTTTCCGTTTTTTCGCCAACGCCAACGCCCCACGCTTTGCACATCGTTCCCAAACCATCGCGAAGACCCGGCAAATGGTGACGTCACCCACTATTTCTGCATCGATGGTTGGCTGATTCTGCTGTTGCTCGGGGTTCACCTCCGTGTCGCTGTTTGACAACAGACCGATGATTCCCGGCCTGCTTTCGTTTCTGTCTGTCATCCGTACGGCGATCGGAGTTTGTGGCATGGGGTTTTCAATGCGTTGTCAGAGAGAGAGAGAGAGAGAGAGAGAGAGAGAGAGAGAGAGAGAGAGAGAGAGAGAGAGAGAGAGAGAGAGAGAGAGAGAGAGAGAGAGAGAGAGAGAGAGAGGAGATTATTTTTCATACTTTGGACATTTATTTTACAACAATAATAGCACTTTCGGGAGGTACCATAACATAAAAGAAGAAGAAGAGTTCCATACAGAGTGAATAGATTTTCATGTCTCAAATAAATTAGAAGGATCCAAGAAGAAGAAGAAGAAGAAGAAGAAGAAGAAGAAGAAGAAGAAGAAGAAGAAGAACTATGAGTACAGTTCTGTTCCAATGGAAATTTTCTAGTTAACAGAGTGTTGAAAGCAACAAGGGCACAAATCCACATTTCTAAATGTTATCTGGAAAATGCAAACAATGGTTGAGTGAGAGTGGGTATATTAGTTAGTTATTCATTGTTAATAGAGTCCAGCGGACTGCAAAGAGCCGAATCAGGACCACGAGAGAGGGTATATGATGTGGCTATAGTAAGGAAAGACCAAGTATTATAGAGCCCGTGTAGACGCCGGATTGTTCTGGAGCATAGAGAACTACGGTCTCTGATGCTTAGTTGGGAGAAACGGGATACAGTTTTCCACAAGAGAAATGAACCCCTCTCTACACTTTCACTGCGCAGCACGGAACTTGTCGGCTGTGTAAACGGAAACGGAAATAATAGAGGATCAAATTCCCCGCCGGCCTAGCCTGCACCGGATATTGCGTTTTGCGCGTGCATGTAATTAATCCCCTCAGTGGTAACAGGTGCTCACACAGGTAGAGTTCACGCAGACATGGGGGGCACAGTAGTTCAGTTTTCTTGCTCGAGACAAGTCTAAGGTCTGATGAACGACTGATCCTAAACAAGAAGTCGTACATAATAACTTCTGTCCCAGTTCAATATGCATTTATAAAAAATGGTTAATTTGAACCAGGTTTTAGTTCTAGATTTTTTAGGTATCATTAAATGCATCGCAAAACCTTGGATACTGAAATACCTTCCCCACAAGGGGTGGGTTTTCTGTAATGACTCTTTCTAAGGTGTTTCATCATCGGCCTTCAAGTGTCGCCTCCTCAGCTAGTTAAAGAACCCGGCCATTCTGTCCCAAAAATAAAATACAAGGGACATGCTGACTCAAATACCTCCCCTCCAGAGAAAGAACGAGTAAGAGAAAAAGGTATACAAAAGAGCTGACAGATAGACAGACCTTCTTCATCATGCGGGTAGGCAGATAGAACGTCGCTGGAATGAACGATCCCGTACGTGCATAATCATGACAATAATTGTGCACAATCAAACAGAATTACATTCACACATCTATCGAAAATCAAACTGACGGAAAGATAGATAAAGACAAGCACACTAAGTCATACACATGCAGAGAAAGGCCGATAGAGACAGACAGTTCGGGGCAATGAACGGTAAGATCACAGGCGCTTGTATCAGGACACGCGAGCTCCTATGCCTGTGACGCGAACCAAAGGGAGACGCGTCACAGGCATATGCGCTCGCGTGTCCTGATACAAGCGCTTGTGGGTAAGATAATCTGGCCCCCCAAAAAACTTATTGGCTTCAGGAGTATTGTGTTCATTACGTCCTTATCTGACGACTTCTTGATGAACCTGCTCCGCTCTGTATGTAAGACTAACAATGCGTGGTATAATCATTCCTGGTACTAAAATGCCACATGCATGATTAGCAGAGCCATACAGCGTAGCAGAGACTAGCCGAGGACTACGTTCGCCTCCCAACTAGTGACAGACGATCTTAAGCCTCGTTTGGTCTCAGATACTCAGTGTGTTATCAAAGCCTCGTCCAAATTATATAGGGAACACTTTTTTGTATGTTCGCTCTGAGCACGCATTTTGGCATCCTGCGCACAAAGTCGACTAGTGCTAACCCTATAAGTTCTTCAAAATAGGTATGCCACTTTTTGGGTGTTGCGCTTATACACGTTATTTTCAAAGTTCATTTCTCTCATTCATCTTTCTTCGCTTATGTGAACGGTATTGGAGAGACAAGTGGATAATTTAAAACTTTAGATCGACCAGCGAAACTTGGTTCGTAATGATCTCTTTCCTTTGCGGTTAGACCAAAAAAATATGTCTGTTTACAGTAACATAGGAGAAAAAATACGGTCGGTAAAGAATACAGTCAAAGCATTAATATTCAAGCTTACGTTTATAACCATGGACCCGTGTTACGTTGAAACGCGAACGAAAGTATGTCGGAAACGTGTACGATAGATCTAATCGTTTCGATTTGCAAAGTATTCAATAATGGAGTTTATTTACCTTTGATTTGAGTTTGCATTGTTGTTAGGAGAGGCTTTGTATAACGTTGATAATTTGCTTTGGTCGATATTACTGTAGAAGTTTCTGGATCTGAGTGTTTACTTTCTATAGAAACTTCCCGATACATGTCGAAGCAAGAGGTCGTTCCAGAAGGAGAAATAATAATGTATGACGTAAGTCAGTGATGACGATCTTTTATTCGATTGGTGGCAGTGCGTCATTTCTACATTGTTCGAAATTCTTCCGGAAGAGAGAGAGGTTATTTAATCGTGTGCCGAGATTGTTGTAGAGAGTAAGTTGTTGATAATGAAGCTAGAGAGTTGCTGTGAAAGTTGTTGAGTTGAGTTGAGAATTGTATGCAGTTGTTGATGTGTGCTGAATAAAAGTGGAAAACTTCATACGTCGACTTTGTGACTTGTATGCTGCTTGAGCAGGCTGTGTGAATAAACGAATCTGAGTTACACAACTATCAGGAATTCAAGCATCGGGGCTGAATCAGATACTGATAGAAAACACCAACATCAAACAGAGTGTAACATTTTGGGGGTCAAGCCGCGATTCACGCCATAGCCAAAGGTTCAACTGCTACAACAAGCGAGTCAACGTTACGAGAGGCAGTCATCGAGGGTAGCCGCCAACGAGTTGCGTCGAGAGGGGCCAACATACTGGGACTACATCACCGATAGGTTCGGGTTGACTGCAAGGGCGTGTAGTCGCTGAGAGTTGCTTCGTGAGCGAACAACACATCGGGACTACGTGGCTGCCGTAAGACTACGTCGAGGGACAGTCTCGGAGCTACATCGCCAGTGTTACAGAGAGCGGCGAGCGGACGTCGCGTCTACTTCAGCACAGGAGCGTGTACATCAACACCAGCGTGGTGCAGCGTCGCATACGACGAGGACAGCGGGGCCTGCGTCAGCGAAGGCGACTAGTGACAAGCATCAGCGCTACTGCAGAAAGCGTGCTGTTCTAGAACAGTCTAGAAAGGAACAGCACAGTCAAGAACTTTCCAGAAAAAAAAGAACTCTACAGTCAAGAACTTTCTAGAAGAAGAACCTTCCAGAAAAGAACTTTCTTTAAAAGAACTTTCCAGAAGCATCAAGATGGCTGACTTCTGGCAGAAAGGGGTTGAACTGAATCTAAAAGGCAAGCAGCTGACGGAGTACGTCAAGTCTCAGGAGAGAATACGAGAAAGAGAATTGGAAGAGAAGCGTCTAGAAAAAGAAATAGAACTAGAACAGAAGCGTCTAGAAGTAGAAGAGCAGCGTCGCCGTGAAGAACGAGAATTAGAAGAGCAGCGTCGCCGTGAAGACAGAGAATTCGAGCTGAAGCGTCTTGAGTTCCAGCTAGAAATGGCGCGTATCCAAAACAATCAGCATGCGCCACAAGTCACCAACGACCATACGGCTCCTAAATTGCCAGCTTTCGTCGACGGGAAGGACCAGATCGACAGCTATCTGGCGAGATTCGAAAGGTTCGCCGAAAGCTCTAACTGGCAACCTCAAGACTGGGCAATTCGACTGAGTGCACTTCTGACGGGGCAAGCTCTCGAAGTTTACACCAGACTGTCGAACGATGACGCCAAAAACTACGACGTCTTGAAAGAGGCCCTGTTGCAGTGCTACAACTTTACAGAGAAGGGCTACCGTAAACGCTTCCGTGAATGCCGGCCTAAGTCAGACGAGACGCCAAAGCGGTTTGTGGAGCGCCTGTCGTCATATCTACACAAGTGGGTGGAGTTATCAGGCGAAACGAAGTCTTACGACAGTCTCCATGACCTGATCGTGAAGGAACAATTTCTCAATGCCTGTCACAAGGACCTAGCGATCCACTTGGAAATACAAAAGTTGCAGACGCTAAAAGACGTTGTTGAGGCTGCTGAAAGATATCTCATCGCTCATGAGAAAACGTTGGGGCCATCCAGCGCGACGAAACACTTTCAGAAGACGGCAAGCCATGGGAACCAGATCCAGGGGAGTCAGACGAGCCAGAGACACACGGACTCCACGCCTCCCCCCAGGGAAGGGCATTCAAGAGGCTGTTTCACTTGCAACGCTACAGACCACAGAGCGGCTAACTGTCCTCAAAACAAAAGTAGCGGACAGCGGAGCAGTACGGACAATGCAGCGGCGGGCAACCGACAGAGACGTTTCTCCAATCTACGGCAAACCAGTAGATCTGACCATCAAGTGTGCGGCGGGAGCGTCATTCTTCCGAGTGAGACCGAGCGCGCAGCTACTCCCGCGGACGTGCAAGAGTGCATAACCGATGGCCAACTTCTCCTTGCCAACGGGAAATCCATCCCCGTCGTCGCCAGCGCAGCTGTGACCGTACAGAACATGCCTGTTTCCAAGGGACGCGTCGGAAATCATGAAGTGACTGTTTTAAGAGACTCTGGCTGCAGTGGGGGTCATCGTCAGAGAAGACCTAATCGCTAAAGAACAGTTCACTGGCGATTCAAAATGGACACTTATGGCCGACAGCAAATGTGTGAAAGCGCCAGTTGCAAAAATTCATGTCAACACCCCTTTCTACATAGGCGAAGTCGAAGCGGTTTGCCTGAAGAAGCCGCTGTATGATTTGATGATCGGGAATATCGACGGCGCGAGACGACCCGACGACCCCGATCCAGAATGGAGTCCTGCCTCAACCCAACGCGTCGAAGTTGTGGAGGAGGATCCATTGCCATTTCCCGATGGAGACCTTTCAGAGCTGCTACGGGACAATGTGGCTACTCCGGCTCAGCCCGGCCGACCAGAGATCGTCGGTGCTGTTACTACCAGGGCCCAGGCCAAGAGAGACAAGACGTCTACGCCACTGAAGGTCGCCGACAACTCTAAAGCTGCCATCGTGGACAGAGATAAGCTGATCCAGCTCCAGGAAGCTGATAGTACTTTAAACAAGTACAGGAACCGCCAAGACCACGTGACCAAAGGTAGTGGTACGGTCTATTTTGAGGTGAAGGCCAAGATCCTGTATCGAATCTTCCAGCACCCGAGGGTCAACGGAGGGAAACCACTACGTCAAGTCTTGGTACCGTTACCCCTAAGGCGCCAGGTGATGGAAGTAGCTCACGATTCTATCATGGGAGGTCACCTAGGCATCAGGAAGACGTCAGACAGAATCCAGGCGGTGTTCTACTGACCAGGGCTTCATGCGGACGTCAGCCGTTTCTGCCGATCATGTGACATTTGCCAGAAGACCATACCTCGAGGAAGGGTCCCGAAAGTACCTATGCAGAGGATGCCTTTGATCGACCGACCTTTCAAGAGGGTGGCCTTAGACTTAATCGGCGAAATAAGACCTCCGAGTGAAGAAGGTCATCGGTGGGTACTGACTTTAGTGGACTATGCGACTCGGTACCCAGAAGCAGTGCCACTGAAGAAGATTGACACTGAAACTGTAGCAGAGGCACTGGTGGACATGTTCAGTAGACTTGGAGTGCCTGAAGAAATTCTGACAGACATCGGGACGCAGTTCGTCTCTGACTGCATGAAGGAGGTGAACAGACTGCTGAGCATCCGGCATTTGACTACGACACCCTACCATCCGATGTGCAACGGGCTTGTCGAGAAGTTCAATGCTACGCTGAAGTCCACCCTGAAGAAACTGTGCAGCGAGCAGCCCAGACAATGGCATCGCTATATCAACGCCTTACTTTTCGCCTACAGAGAAGTACCGCAGGAGTCCACCGGCTTTTCTCCGTTCGAGCTGCTGTACGGAAGAACCATCCGAGGGCCGATGCACATCCTAAAAGAACTGTGGACGAAAGAAGTAGACACCCCAGAGGTGAAGAACAGCTACCAGTACGTGTTTGAGCTACGGGAGAAACTGGAGCAGACTCTCGAGATAGCCAGAGAAAACCTGAAGAAGTCCCAAGACTGTGGAAAGCACTACTATGACCGTAGGGCTGTGAACAGGAAGTTCAAACCTGGCAACAAAGTGCTGGTGCTGCTACCTACTGATCATAATAAGTTGCTGATGCAGTGGAAAGGCCCGTACGAAGTGGAGACCGTGGTGGGAATCAACGACTACAAGGTGAAGGTCGGCCAGCATTCCAAGATATACCACGCCAACCTCCTTAAGCTGTACGTAGAAAGGCCATCAGAGACTGTGCACGCAGCCACAGCAGCTGTGACCGACGACAGCTTTGACAGCGAAGAACTGTTGGAACTGGGAGACTTCCACAGCAAAGAAGGCATCGATGATGTTAAGCTAGGACCAAGCTTGACGGAAGGTCAAAAGATGGAGCTCAAGGACCTTATGGGCGAATTTCCCCATAGCTTCAGTGATGTCCCAGGCTCTACGACTTTGGTCGAACATGAAGTCCACACCCAGACCTGGAAGGAGCATCTGCAGACCTTGAGGGAGCTGTTCCACCGTCCCGCAGAAGCCAACCTGACCGTGAGACCCGGCGAATGCATTCTGAGAGCTGACAACGTCGACTGCGTCGGACGTTCGATGGAAGAAGAAGACAACGGAGGATGCACTGATCCCAGGGAAGCCCACATGATCATCGTCTTTGACCCTGGGCCGATGACGACCGCAACTGACGAGGGCGTCGTTTCCTTGCGGATGAAAGAACATTGACTGTGTGGATGAACTAAGAATATTGGTAATGACAGACTTGAAAATGAAAACGTTGACTGGGTAAATGATCTGTGAACATTGACAGTATCCAGAAAGACTTGCAGATGAGAAACATTGACTGTGTGAATGAACTGAGAACGTTGATAGTGTTCAGACAGTCTGAAATAAGTTTTAATTGTGGACTTTGTTTGTGCATTACGTTTCAACGTTGTTGAAAGAAATTAGGTAAATTTCTTCTTGAGTGGGGGGTTATGTTACGTTGAAACGCGAACGAAAGTATGTCGGAAACGTGTACGATAGATCTAATCGTTTCGATTTGCAAAGTATTCAATAATGGAGTTTATTTACCTTTGATTTGAGTTTGCATTGTTGTTAGGAGAGGCTTTGTATAACGTTGATAATTTGCTTTGGTCGATATTACTGTAGAAGTTTCTGGATCTGAGTGTTTACTTTCTATAGAAACTTCCCGATACATGTCGAAGCAAGAGGTCGTTCCAGAAGGAGAAATAATAATGTATGACGTAAGTCAGTGATGACGATCTTTTATTCGATTGGTGGCAGTGCGTCATTTCTACATTGTTCGAAATTCTTCCGGAAGAGAGAGAGGTTATTTAATCGTGTGCCGAGATTGTTGTAGAGAGTAAGTTGTTGATAATGAAGCTAGAGAGTTGCTATGAAAGTTGTTGAGTTGAGTTGAGAATTGTATGCAGTTGTTGATGTGTGCTGAATAAAAGTGGAAAACTTCATACGTCGACTTTGTGACTTGTATGCTGCTTGAGCAGGCTGTGTGAATAAACGAATCTGAGTTACACAACTATCAGGAATTCAAGCATCGGGGCTGAATCAGATACTGATAGAAAACACCAACATCAAACAGAGTGTAACAACCCGACATAAGCGAAAAATACCAGAAACTTCCATGAGAATCACCATTCTTCAAAATGATGAAAATTCTGCATTTTCACTCAGCGAAGTTTTCTGCGTAATGCAAACGAGGAGGTCGTGACCTTCCGGAAGCGCAAAGGTTATGAAGTAGTCGGCAAGGTGGAAGAAGTGGGGAAACGGGGGGGGGGGGGGGGGGGGGGGGCGGAGGGAATTCCTACGGAAAAGAACTACGAACCAAGTTTCTGTGCTTCCTAAAGCTCTCTAAAGTTAAAGAGTTTTATCATTTACCAGCATCCCTAGTACAAGGTTTTCCCCCGTTGGGGTGCCGGGGGTTTCAGTATAAATAGTATCCCCACTTTCTGGAAATTTAGTGCTTTAAATTCCCACTGTCGCTGTCTTTCTCATTTGCTCTTTCTCATTCCTGCTCTGTTCTATCAATCTGCTATACTATCTTCTTCTTCGCTAGACCAGTCACCTACATTTTTTTCTTGAAAACTCTTCCGGGACAAGACTCCTTGTTTGTGTGTGAGATCTGTTGGATCAGCTTGGGAATATTGGACACTTTCTGCCAGGTGATCACTAGGGCTTCCTATGATGTTATTATTTAGCAATGTAGGCATTTTATATGTATGTGTTTTGTTGATAATTTATAATGATGTTTGTATTCTATTTTGTTTTTGTAAACAGGGGTTTGATAAATTAGAGTACAGCCTCAGCGTCCCCTGCGTGGGATGTCCTTATTGTAAAGTGACTGGCTGGTGGAGAGCCTTCAGCGTTACCACTAGGGTTGTTTCAGCAGATCTTTTATGCGGATTGGGGGTTGTCCGGGCCTGATTTGGCTCGGAAAAGTCCGCTGGACCTAAAAAGCAATAATCATGTAATGTAACTAGTGGTTTTTGTACCCTGGCAAGCCAGGGTACACATGATGCTGTTTAAAATGTAGACAGAGAGAACTTTTGTCTGCGAGTTTCATTTGGACGATGATACCTCCCCATATCCCCCTTGATACCTCACCATACCCCCCCCCTGATATCTCCCCATCCCCCCCCATGATGCCCCATCATACCCCCTTGATACACTCCCGAACCCACTTGATACCTCCTCATACCCCCTTGATACCTTCCATACCCCCTTGGTTCCTACCTGTACCCTCCTTGATACTTCCCCGTTGATCGTTTCGCAGGTATGGATGAAAGGAATCGACCATCACCATACCCCCTTATATATACCCGTATCCCCGTTATGCCTACCCATGCCCCTTTAAACCTACCCGTAGCCCACTTTTACCTACATGTACCACCCCATCCCGATCCTTGGTAGTAGTAATAATAATAATAATAATAATAATAATAATAATAATAATAATAATAATAATAATAATAATAATAATAATAATATTGAATATAGAATAATACAAATAGAAATCATAAAAAACACCAAGGTTTTAAAAGAAAATTTGATATAAGATATTATAATTGTTATTATAATGATAATAATTATTATTATTAGTTTATAAGTAATAATAATAATAATAATAATAATAATAATAATAATAATAATAATAATAATAATAAATAATAATAATAATAATAATATTGAATATAGAATAATACAAATAGAAATCATAAACACCAAGGTTTTAAAAGAAAATTTGATATAATAATAATAATAATAATAATAATAATAATAATAATAATAATAATAATAATAATAATAATAATAATAATAATAATAATAATAATTTATTAGTATTATTATTATTAGTTGATTAATAATAATAATAATAATAATAATAATAATAATAATAATAATAATAATAATAATAATAATAATAATAAATTATAAGGTAAAAAGTCTACATTTAAAAAAAAATATCCATATTGTAGTTAAAAAAAAAAAAAAAACTTTAAAAAAAAAATGGCCCGCGTGAGTATCGATCTTGGGTCGCCCGAAACCGTAGGCGAAAGAATAACCCACTAACCTACGAAGGATTCGTAGAAAAACCATGAATTTTTTGGTCTATATGGGAAAACATGCTGAAACCTCAATTTGATTTTTACTGGAAGCGCGCGGAATGAGGCTATTGCAGTTTGTGGACATTTTGTTTATTTATTTATCTCAGAAACGGTTAAACGTTCGGTAAGGAAATGTCGGCTATAACGATTTGGCTGGTTTTGAGCACACAGCAGGCCGATCAGCAGCCGTCAGCACCGGCCCAGATCAGCGTCCATAGGAGACAAACTTTATAGTAGTGGCAAAGAAGGACTTCCGGCTAAGCAATTTATATATATAGATGTAAGTACAAGGTTTTATTATTAAAAACAGATTTGCGAGTTTGTAGGCTACTGCTTGAGCAATATCTGACATCTTTCTGTTCCCTAACTTAGCTGAAACAGTGAAAAACGTGCATCGTTTTGAAATAGGATTGGAGGAGAGAGAACAAAGGTATGGAGGATGGTGGTTGGATAGCGATGAAATTCAGGCTGTTTTCTTTGGTGAAAGCAAGGCTGCCGTACTACATCGTCGCCCCGTAGAGGAAATAGGACCTCGAACCAATATGGAATCGCACCCCCAAAACAAACATAACCATCCTACATACGCGTGGAAGCAGAAAGATGTTCATAATTATTCGCAGCCAGGTTCATGTTCGCGCCAGGAATCTTGGATCAAAACCCGCGACGTTTAGAACACAAGCTCGGCGCTCTACCGACTGAGTTATCCGCTATCCTACTTTTGACACAACCGCTCACAGGTTGTAATAAACAAAAGTCAGCTTCGCTACTAATAAACAGGTGCAAAAAAAGAAGTTAGGCAGCTAAATCTATCACCGCCCACTACTATGATTAATTCAATTATGGCAGCTCCACATGCTCATATGGGAGTTATCAGAACATGATGTGAAGATTCTAACGGAAGAGAGAGAGAGAGAGAGAGAGAGAGAGGCGGAAGAGAGAGAGCGTGAGAAAGAGAGAAGGAGTGGGGGGTAAGGGTGTAAGATTATTCTGGATGCTTTGGGATGATCAACTGTGTGAACCGTAAAGTGATACATAGGATCGCTTTCTTCTCCAAAACGCGGCCAGTTCCAGCGCACTGCCACCAGGGCTAGGACATAGAAATTAAAACAAAGGAAAGAAGATAGTTTAGTTTGTTCTCTTCGCTTCGCACATATCATTTTAGCGTCTAATTACATACAGTACATGTATGTGTGTGGTAGGTAGTAGGTGGTCCTTTCCTCATTGGATGTGAATGCATTCATATTTATTCGTGATTACGTGAACATTTCAGTGTATGCTTGCTTACTCGAACAATCGATGTTTGTTTTGTCCAGTAGGCTTACAAAAAAGCAAACACACAAACACGCCTGGGTGGCTACATCCGGTATAATGCTGAGTATTTGCATGCTCTTTTGAGTGTTACACACACACACACACACACACACACACAAAGGTGTATTCCTGTCATTGTGGGTTCCTTGTCCGCACATGATAAAATGGGGACTCAACTTTGCAAAAGGGTTAGAAATTCCAAAATTGCCATGAAAAGAGACAAACCATAGAGGAATCCTCTCAGCAATTCTGAAGTTGATACACAATACCACACGCCAGTAATAACGTCATGAAAAGTGGGGCCTTTTTCGTACAGTGGGGTCATAGATTTCCCGCAAAAAATAATGGGGTCTTTGAGTGTTGATCTATCATGTGTTAAATTGTGGGGTTCAAAACCTCATTTTAACGAATTCATTGTTCATTTGGTGTGATACAAAATTGTGGGGTTCAAAACCCCATTTTAACGAATCCATCGTTCTTTTGGTGTAATAGGTTACCATTTTAAATTTTAGCGAGGTCATTGTGAATGATAATGTGCTAACAGTCAAAGTTCAAAACCCAAATTTTATTAATCATTGCATTCTTAGTGTTATGCCACACAAGTGTGCTTATTGGCATTTGCGTGTGTTAATAGCTTATGTTAGATCTATATTTATTATTTATTTTTTTTATAAGTGAAAATATTACAGTGATGCTGCTAGACATTTTCAGCATAGGCCATTTGGCCGATTCTGTCACAAACCTTTAGGACATTTTGAAAATCTGTCGGCCATCATTTTGACTAACAAAAATGTTGTAACTAATACCACACTGACGGAAACATTTTAATTTACATTTATTAACAACAAAACAATATAACACTTTACCTAGAATGGATGACTAATAAACTCTTCAACTGAACTGTGAACTTAGGTGAATCCCTGATGCAAACACATAAAACAAACACACACAAAATAATAAAATGTACTGACATGAGAGGTTGTTCCACTCTCTTTCTCTTTGTTTTTCGGCAATATCAGGTTTTATGCCAAATTTGTAGGGAACTAGAGCAAACAGTAATTGGTATTAGTTTAATTTGTGTACCAGTTTGGCTTGGGCATAAAAACAGATATTTTCCTTCTTTCCAACACCAAACGAGAGGAAGCGCTGAAGTTTCGGCATTTAGAAAACGAAAAGTGTTGTTGCCGTTCGCAACAAGGGGAGTTACTCTAAATCTCTCTGCTGATGCATGACTGTGTCGTCTGCTTTGCGCTTCCGATACGTGATGTTCGACAATAATTCATAACTCATAACACCATTATTTATCCGATAGGAAATTAATATGGCCAGAAACAATAGCAACGAAACAGAAATAGACAAGCAAACAAAAAATGGACAAAGGGTGGCCGATTGAGGCGTAAAACCTTTGGACAGCGGGCCGGTCAAAACATGACTCTTTGCAAGTTTCGAATATTATCGGTGAATGGCCGATTTGCCGACATCACTAAAATATACAACATTTTGTTTTCAACATCATTGACATTATTGTCACGTATTATTGTGTTTGTCATTGGTTGTGTTCTTTTATATTTAAAAAAAAACAAAAACTTTATAATACAATGTGTAGACTGCATTTATATGCGGATGACCATGTGTCTGTGGCGATGGCCGGTTATAATAAACATGTGCATACATATCTTTTGATTCAGCTGACATGAATGTGATAATTGTGATGCATGAGTGCATGTGTAGGTGTATAAAAGGCTAGAAGACAGGCTGCATGTGAACTCTCTCTCTCTCTCTCTCTCTCTCTCTCTCTCTCTCTCTCTCTCTTTCTTTCTTTCTCTCTCCCTCTGAAAGGAAGAATAAAACAATTTTCTTCAACATCCTGTGCTTTTATTACATTACATTACGATGGTTACTGCTTTAGGTCCAGCGGACTCTTTCGATCCAAATCAGGACCAGAGAAGTGAAAGAGGACTCACCCCTGATCCGCATAAAAGATCTGCCGAAACAACCCTAGTGCTAAAACTGAAGGCACTCCACCAGCCGGTCACTTTACAATAAAGACATCCCACGCAGGGGACGCTGAGGCTATACTCTAATTTATCGAACCCCCGTTTACAAAAACAAAATAGAATACAAACTTCATTATACAATATGAACAAAACACATACATATAAAATGCCTACATTGCCAAATAATAACATCATAGGAAGCCCCAGTGACCATTTGGCAGAATGCATCAACTATTCCCAAGTTGATCCAACAGACCTCACACACAAATGAGGAGTTTTGTCCAGGACGAGTTTTCAAGAAAAAAGATAGGTGACTGGTCTAGCGAGGAAGAAGATAGTATAGTAGATTGATAGAACAGATTAGGAATGAAAAAGAACAAAGGAAAAAGACACCGACAGTGGGAATTTCAATCACTAAATTTCCAGATATGTGGCATACTTTCAACAATTTTAATTTGGTGCCAGTTTCAGATATTGCAAGACATGCTTATTGCAATGGATTTGTGTGTGTGTGTGGGGGGGGGGGAAGGAGATATTTAAGTCTCTATTCTGTGGCAAACTTGCAACAGTTTTAATTTAGTTCCAAATATTGCACACGTGCTTGCATTATTTGAAACTAAATTAAAACTGTTGCAAGTTTGCCACAGAATAGAGACTTAAATATCTCCCCCCCCCCTCTCCCAAATCCATTGCAATAAGCTAATAATAATATACTATCTTCTTCCTCGCTAGACCAGTCACCTATTTTTTTTCTTGAAAACTCTTCCAGGACAAAACTCTTCATTTAAGGCTTTAAATGTATACTGTACAAATTAATCAATGGGAACCAAAAAATATAAATCAATCTCAATAAGCTGTTTGCATTATCTGAAACTGGAACTAAAAACTGTTGCGAGTTTTCCACAGAATAGTGACTTAAATATCCACACACACCCCTCCCCCCCCCCCCAAAAAAAAAAAATCCTTTGCAATAAGCATGTCTTGCATTATTTGAAACTGGAACCAAATTAAAATTGTAGAAAGTTTGCCACAAGCTTTATATGCATACTGTAAAAGATAATCAATGGGGGTGGGGTGGGGGGGACCATAAATCAATCGCAATAAGCTGTTTGCATTATCTGAAACTGAAACTAAAAACTGTTGCGAGTTTGCCACAGAATAGTGACTTAATATATCCCCCGCCAAAAAAAAAAAAATAAATAAATAAATAAAAAAAAATAAATAAATAAATAAAATAAAAAAATTCCTCTGCAATAAGCATGTCTTGCATTATTTGAAACTGGAGCCAAATTTAAATTTTTGAAAGTTTGCCACAGAAAAGCAAATTATATAAAGTAAATGCACAACAACTTGTTTTTTTAAATCAGACACTACAGCCACTCGGTCCTTGATGCATAATAATACATATATAAAAATAATATATTACTTTACTAAATAGCAGTTTTTTAAGCAACAAGATTAGTGATTAATAAGACTGTCTACTGCCAAGGGATATTAGCAACACTACAGACACTCATTCCTTGATGCATATTTGTAAAAAAAATAAATGCATTGCTTGATGAAGACCAATTTTTCAGCATGCTCTGCAAAGTAGGTTCTAGTCTGTGGAAAATAGGGTCTGCTGTCCATCGTCATTATAGCGACCGTAAATGTAGACTGATAGAAATCATGGTGTAGAAGCACTTTCTATCATTCCACGAACATCAAGAATTTGCTATCACTGTGTTGACTATTTCTATCACTGTATTGACCACTGCGTTGACCTCTTCTATCTCTGTGTTGCTTACTTCGATCACCATGTTGACCACTTCTATAGCTGTGATGACCAATTCAATCACTGCGTTGACCACTCCTATCACTGTGTTGATTAGGCCACTTCGATCACCGCGTTAACCACATTTATCACTGTGTTGACCACTTTTGGTCAAAGACTCACGGACAACAACCTACATTGTGGAGCTCGTTGAATAATTGTATTTTTAATATATTATTTTTATGTATGTATTAATCAATAATCTTGTTTCTTTAAAACTGCTATTTAGTAAAGGAAATTAGGTCTAATTAGGTCTATGATCTATTTTTAGTTAGACACTGGACACCTGCAACGGAGAGTTGCTCTACTTTGTTAACGGTTTTCTGAAAGAGAACTGATTTTGATTTTTTTTTGTTTTTGTTTGAAAGGTCTTATTTGGGGCAAGTATGCATGAATTTACAAACATCCGAAAAACATCAGATGAACCCCTTAACTGCGGCTACTTATTTAAGGAGACACACTGTAAGCACTAAAGAAATGTGTCTGTGAAGACATTACATAACATTACATTACATGATTATTGCTTTAGGTCCAGCGGACTCTTCCGAGCCAAATCAGGACCGGACAACCCCCGATCCGCATAAAAGATCTGCCGAAACAACCCCAGTGGGAAAATTGAATGCCCTCCACCGGCCAGTCACTTTACAATAAAGACATCCCACGCAGGGGACGGCTGAGGCTTTACCCCAACTACTCGAACCCCCGGTTACAAAAACAAAATAGAAAAGAATACAAACATCATTATAAACTATCAACAAAACACATACATATGAAATGCCTATATTGCTAAATAATAACATCATAGGAAGCCCTAGTGACCACCCGGCAGAAAGCGTCCAACACTCCCAAGCTGATCCAACAGACCTCATACATAAACAAGGAGTCTTGTCCAGGAAGAGTTTTCAAGAAAAAAGGTAGGTCATTGATCTAGCGAAGAAGAAGATAGTATAGCAGAGTGATAGGACAGAGCAGGAATGGGAAAGAGTAAATGAGGAAGACAGCGACAGTGGGAATTTAAAGCACTAAATTTCCAGAAAGTGGGGATACAATTTATACTGAAACCCCCGGCACCCCAACGGGAGTACTGTTGCCGCAGTGAATGGGTCATGCCTACAAAGTCAAGACAGGTTTTTCAACTGGGGCTTTCACTTTTCCCTTTATAGGTTAGAACAATCTACAGTGGCAAAATTGCTCATGACCCCAAGGGGTGAATTATCAACAAAACACATACATATAAAATGCCTACATTGCTAAATAATAACATCATAGGAAGCCCCATTGACCACCTGGCAGAAAGCGTCCGATATTCCCAAGCTGATCCAATAGACCTCACACACAAATAAGGAGTATTGTCCCGGAAGAGTTTTCAAGAAAAAAGGTAGGTGACTGGTCTAGCGAAGAAGAAGATAGTATGGAAGATTTATAGAACAGAGCAGGAATGAGAAAGAACAAATGAGAAAGACAGCAACAGTGGGGATTTAAAGCACAAAATTTCCAGAAAGTGGGGATACTATTTATACTGAAACCCCCGGTACCCCAACGGGGGATACAACTCTGCCGCGTTCAAAGGGTTACAGGTCATTACATAAATCAAATTGAAATTGAATGTGATCCAAAACCACACATACAGCGCATTCATGTAATCCTGGCAATGAAAATAAAGGTGGTCTTGTGTGTCCACAATCTTCCTCAACAGTAAGATTATAACCACTATAATTCAAAAACATGGATAAAACAAGTTAACATAAGTCTCGCAAAGAATTGACAGATATATGCATTCCAACAACACCGGTTATTCCCTGTATGAGCAGATACATACAGATTGCTTTTCTGTTCATGATTCTGGACCTGACAGTGATGAGTATTATCCTGACAGTGATGTTGAATATTTTCCTGACAGTGTTTTTGACTCAGATTCTGATACTGATAGTGATGAGTATTGTTCTGACAGTGATGTTTTACCTGTTGATAAGGAGAGTCAGGGTGATCAAACTTTAATGGGATGTGGGGATATTGTGCCAGATTCAGAGGAAAGTGATGGAGATATGGGTAGTGTGATTTCCCCAGCACTTACAGAAATTCCACAGGTGGTTGGTGTTGATGTAGCATCTACGAATGGTAAAAAATGGAATAAGCACCACTCTTGCAAGTACTGCCAAAAAAAGGTGAACAAGATGTCAAAACATCTGCAAAACATGCATCGCAATGAACCAGAAGTGATGGCTGTCTTGCAGCTGCCCAAGAACTCTAAGGAAAGAAGACAAGCATTCGTCCACCTGCAGGATGATGGTGACTTCCAACACAATTACACAGTTTTGCATGAAAATCGTGGAACCTTGATACCAAAGTATAGAAAGGCAGGGCGCCAGCATGATGACCTTGTAGCGTGTCAGCACTGCAAAGCACTTTTCAAAAAAAAACTGCTGAGTAGGCATGTGCACAAGTGTTCGTTGAATCCAAAGAGGAACAGCGAAGAACGATTGAAATGGGGTGAATGCGCAGATGTCCTTGCTGGTGACTGTGGAAGTGGCAAAGTGTCCATCATCGCAGATGTCCTTGCTGGTGACTGTGGAAGTGGCAAAGTGTCCATCATCGCAGATGTCCTTGCTGGTGACTGTGGAAGTGGCAAAGTGTCCATCATCGCAGATGTCCTTGCTGGTAGTGGCAAGACCAGTGTTTAGGTTCCTCTGGGCATAATCTGTAAATCACACAATAATATTATATGTTTTACCTTGACACTAGACAATACACGGTTGTTGTTTGTTGTCATATCTGTGCTGTCTCCATCATGCAATTCATTGCATTTCAACAATTTTTAAGTTATTAAAAATGTTAATTATCACAATATCCAAACCCTAGTCTTTAACCCTAACACTGCTCTGTATAATGAAAAGGTTATTAGAGGAAATGCTCTTCAAGTCAAAGAACGAGAACGAAATGTACATTCAATCTTAGGGAGTTTGGCATTGATTAGTAACACTCAGAATCAACACACACGCTTGCAGGATACACAGCAGACGACCATCTACAAAAAAAAAAACAACACATGCCCTTCCCCGGATACTGTAATGGTTGTGGTCGAATGAGTGATACTGATACTACCAAAGTCACGGTCGTGGCACTACATAGTCCATCGGGAAAGCCACGATCGTGCTCAATGCAGTCAGAGGGTAAAAGATCATAGTTGAATACATTTGAAATCTTGATACATGTTCTGCTATCCATTAATTTATAAATCAGAGCAAGCATTTCTGGTTTAAAAAACAAACCTAACAATGATATAACACTGCTTTTAAAAAGTAAAAAACCTAGGTGGCCTAGTGGTTAAAGCATATCTGCCAAGAGAGTGGGAGGTCATGGGTTCGATCCCCGGCCAGGTCAGACCAAAGACTTTAAAAATGGTACTAGCAGCTGCCTTGTCAGAAAATAACATTAAACCACAAACAAACTACTTCAAAACTTACAATAATACTGCTAATAATAATTACAAAGCCTATTCCAAAGCATCATTGATGGAATTATATTGTATAAGAAACTTTTTTCCCTTTTTGGGGGGAGGGTGTGGGGTGGGGGTGTGTGTGTGGGGGGAGGGTGGCGGCCCTTATGAATGACATTACTTGTACGAATTGGTCTGTTCCTTCTCTGTTTTCACCTCTCCCCTATATTCCTTCCTCATTTTCCTTACCTTTCTTACTTTGGCCAAAACAACTCTAACAACTTCTTTAAACATATTCAAAATGTCACGGTATGGTTTACTTTTAACCCCTTCAGTGCGATTGTCTACATAGGAAGACACACTGCTACATTGTGCACAGTGTGCAGTCAAGCGGTTAAACAACCTGAATGTTTTCATCATTACAAATGCAGGATAGGATGACACAACCTTAAAAAAGAACCACATTGTTTAAATTACCTGTGGGTATTGTTGCATGATCCATATTGCAGGAATCCTGTTCAACGTCTGTGTCGTCACTGTGTGGTGATTGCTCTGCAGAACCCAGAGAGCACAAATTGAAGTATTTATATTACATGATCATCATCGACATCTCCAAACATACAAAAAAGAAAAAAAAATACTATGCTACAAGTTTTCACCATAATAGTTCTTTAACCCTTGGAAGGAAGACATAGGAAGACACGCTGCTACAGTGTGCCTCCCTACATAGACAGGCGCAGTCAAGGAGTTAATGGATGCAAACACATTCTAAAACAACCATGTTTATCTAACAGTGTTTTGTAAAGAGGCACCACGCTTAGAGTATAATATTTTGGAGATATTTTGTGCAGTATATTATTGTAAAAGTACCTGTGGTTGTTGGTGCATGATACAAATTGGAGGCATCCCGTTCACTGCCTGCGTCTGTCCTGTATGTGTATTTACCTGCAGAACCCTGAAAACACAAATTGAAGTATTTATTGAAAGTTAGCAACAGCAATACACATTTTAATTACAGAAGTTTAAGAACTGCATTCTGAGTATTCAGCCTTTTTTGCAGCTTAAGAGGTACCTGACAAGACAGATGAATCTGCTGCCACACAAGGAGGATCCACAGATACCCGGTTGCGGGTTCACATCCTTACCCTGTCAATGTAAATCCTTCCCCTGTCAATGTAAACTGACAACCAGTACGTCTTAGCACTGTGTCCTGTAGATGCCTGACAGGGCAGCTGTTAGCACCAATTTTAAAGTCTTTAGTAAGAACATGCAGCTGCTGGTGATATAAGAACGCTTTATCAACTATGCCACCGAGGTGGTTCAGCCTTTTATATAATCATCATTGACATTGCCAAACTTTAATAGGCTGCAAGCTTTCGCCATAACAATGCACATTAGGACGACCAAAAAATTTCAAAAGCAACCACATTGTTTAAATTACCTGTAGGTTTGGTTGTATATCATCCACATTGTGGGAATCCTGTTCACTGTCTGCAACATCACTGTCTGTTGATTCCTCTGCAAAACCCAGAGAGCACAAACTGAAGTATTTTATTGAACGTCTGCACCAGCAGTTATTACAGAAGTTTAAGAACTTGCATTCCCAGTGTACAGCCTTTTACGTTTTAGATAATTATCACTAACACAGAAATCTCCAAACATAAATAGGCTGCAAGTGGGATGCCCCAGTTATGGTCAACACAGTTCTCAGTACACACAGATTGTGAGTTTTAAAATTACCACCAAAATAAATGTGTTGGCTGTGTAGTATACCAACTAATTGCATTTGAAAATAGCCACTTATTAATGCAGGGTGCTGTTTAGCTACGCGTCATGCGCCATTCGCGCATTTGTCTATTATTAAAATGATCCATAAATATTGTTGTCACTGGGTCGAATGGCGCTATGTTTTCAATAACAAGCGGGCCATCAAAACAGAGACTTTAGACGCTAACTGCCCACCATAGCTTACCCTGCCAAGTGCGCAATGCAAGTGATCTGGAGAGAGAAAAATCCGTTGCATTTGCAATAAAAGCCATGTTTTGGCGATGCAAAGAAGGCCTAAACATTTCCATCCATAATGAAGTTAACAAAAGAGTATATTTTATTTCCTGTTACGACACCGCGAACAGTCGGACCATAAGATTTGGTTCAGGCGGGGCGAATGGCCCATGTATTTTTACTGCCAGGCTGAACCCTGTTAATGCCTAGATATTCTGCAAGAAAAAAAGGGCTGTTTTCTCTAGTGAATTGTTAATTTTTTTTTGTTTGCAATATTATTAATCCACATTGATTGTGCATTATGCTCTAAATATCTACTGAAAATTTTATCAGAACTTTCAATACGTTATAATTATTACAAGTGACAAAATTCACATTGATCAGATTGCAATTATACTCAGCCATGAAAATAGTTTCATATTGGTGATAATTAATACAAGTAGCAGATCTATAAGTTACTTTCAATTTAAGTTTTTGCCTAATAATACAACAAGCCACATGTCTCAGTTGAAACTTACAGATTAAATGCCACCTTGGGAAAAAATAGCTTCTTTAAACTTTGGACTTCCTGTCTAGATCTATCTCGTAGCTAACTAATAGTAATATTTACTGCACTGAAACAATAAAAAACGGTTACCTACCATTTGAGTGCACCTCTTGTAAGTTCTGTAGCTTATCACATCTTGAGTTCTAGCAAACAACATACAAGTAAAATTTATGTTAGTTGGGTGCAAATATAAAACACATATATTTTACACATATATTTTATTCTAACAGATTTCACTGCCACAGTCCTCAGGTAGGACTCACCCAAAAAATAAAAGAAAGGTTAGACACAAAGCATCCACTCGGTCGCCATTGAACAGTGCTGCCGGGTTCACAGATTTCGCGTTACGGCTCTTCCGATGGAAAGCTTATTTTCCGTAGCTGTGTGTATCGTATTAATATTTTATTTTGTTGAAGGCAAAATATGAAATTAAAACAGATGTATCACTTTCTTCTTTAAATATTGTTGATACCCCGAAACGAATTATCAAGGTAAGGTCAAGGAATCAGAACGTTTGGGTGTTCCCCGAAAAAGCGTCACGGATTTTCCGGCTCTCAACCAATCAGAATGAATCTTATAGTATAAGCTTCCTTCTGATTGGTTGAGAGCTGGAAAATCCGTGACGCTTTTTCGGGGAACATTCTGCTACCTTGACCCAGATGAAAAACGTGGCCACTGCATTCACGGCGTTCTAATGTACGATTGTAGTTATTGCAGTGATCAAAGATACACGGAAGGCAAATAAAACTATTGTGCTTTTAGAAATTTAATATTTTAAACAAATCTGTGCATTGTGGTTGAAGAAATTGCGTCTTGAAAATGGGTTAATACCACTGTGCACTGCGTGTGTCCACACCTCGCTCATAGTAGGTAGACCTTGTACTAGACTACAAAGTAATGTCTACAGAATATTTTTGTGCCACTAGTCTCCAGGAACAATAAAATCAACTAATCATAAAATCCACTAATATGATGTAAAACAATACATTGAAAAGACCTAGCAAGTTTTGAAACGGAAATTCAATTTGCCTTTGGTCAATCATCTCAATGGGCCATTCAGTGAATGGCGCAAATAGTCTATACAGCGTAGCGTAGAAGTTTAATTGGCGGATATATGCAAACGCCTATACTACAACACAGTGTCACTAAACAATAAAATATCAGTAATTTTAAAAAACATATCAAAAGTCTTACCTTTTTCAACTGTCTCGCAATTTGTACTTGCGCGTAGAGATCAAATACGCATGATGTAATGGCTGCCATTTTCTAGCCCCCAGTTGTCACAATGACCCGGGACTAGAGTGACTTCCCTTGATCACAAACACACACCAGGGGCAGAATTGGCTTGCCGGTCTGGACACACACTTTGGAGTGTTAAGCCCCTAACACACGGAAACTCAAAATTGGCTAAAATGGGGTATTTGCTCAGGAAGATCACAGGACCTCAAAACTGATTTGTTTAGTTGAAATAAAGCCTAAAAAAAATGGGGCCCTATTTTAGGACCTCACTGTTTTTTGCAGCCCCACTGTCAACTGAGTGTTACAGGTTCAGACCCCCAAAAAGACAAGAATACACGTGCACACACACACACACACACACACACCACTTTATAATGCCTTTTTTTTCTCTAACACAAGAATAACAATCAAAGAACAGCGGTGCAGCTATATAATGAAGGGCGCCTCGTTCATCTCTCAACACCTGTGACCATAAATACAAACGGTATCTCTATTAAAACTCCGCTCCATGCTGGTCTACTTATATCCCCCCCTCCTCCCGCCCTCTGTTGTACCGCCGGGTGCCAGAGAATGTTGTTTGACACACGGGTAGAAGTAGGTTAAAGTTGCGGTTGCAGAAAGACGTATAGACGCGCGGAGTTAAAGTTACAGAAAAAGGACAGGTCGTTTTTGCTCCAGGATGTGTGTGTGTGTTGTTTGGTTGTTTATGTTTGTGGGTGTGTGTTTATTGGGGTTTTGTTCGTGTGTTTTTTTTTAATTCATATGTAAATAATATACACGAGGATATAACATTATTTAATTGTATTTATTTATTTCTTTGTTTGTTTATTCATTTAGTTAATGTTAACACCCATTCACATCTGTCACATTAAACAAGGGTTTAACATAAATATAAGATGATAACTATTCATTTAAAATACGATTTCCATTACAGTTCTTTCATAATATTTAGACAGTAATACCGTTCAATCGAGAGAGAGAGAGAGAAAGAGAGAGAGAGAGAGAGAGAGAGAGAGAGAGAGAGAGAGAGAGAGAGAGACAGAGAGAGAGAGAGAGAGAGAGAGAGAGAGAGAGAGAGAGAGAGAGAGAGAAGAGAAACGAATAAACAACTTGCTGATTTAAACATTTACCAATCAATTGGTTTGTTGTTGTTTTTGGGTGAGTGTGTGTGTGTGTGTGTGTGTGTGTGTGTGTGTGTGTGCGTGTGTGTATGTGTGTGTAAGTGCGCGCGCGTTAACTGGCAAATGCCGAGCCTTTTGTCAAATGTAAAAATGTCTAAGTAGCTGTCATTGCTTTTGTGTTTGTGAGCCTGTCCTTCGCTTGTATGTGTGCATATGGGTGTTAATGTGTCTATGGGGTTGTTTGCTTGTATGTGTGCATATGGGTGTTAATGTGTCTATGGGGTTGTTTGCTTGTATGTGTGCATATGGGTGTTGATGTGTCTATGTGGTTATTTGTACATTTTAAACGACGCGCCAAATTTTCACAATATTTTGTTGGAATCGATTTGATGTTAACGGTATTCCTAAAAGAATGTTAGTGATGAAGACAATATGAACCATACAAATCAATCATTCGCAATCCAGCAATAGGGTGGGCTTGAGTTGAAAAGTGCGGTCGTAAAAAGCCCAGGCATTTATTTATTTATTTATTATTATTATTATTATTATTATTATTATTATTATTATTATTATTATTATTATTATTATTGAGGGTTCTTATAGCGCACTTATCTCGCCGTACTTGACCAGACTCTAGGCGCTGGCCGATACAGGATCTAACTCAAACCGCCCGAGACGCCCACCCGCAGCCTTTGGGCGCATGGTCTGACGCCCGGACAACTGAGCACTATACTGGCCAGCCAGGGATGGGGGAGATGGACCAAGTTACCGGCACTCACCCGTCTAGGATATGAGCGTCAGGATCTTTAAAGTCCGTTATGATGGAATGTACGCGACACACAGACTAGACCTCGGTTTATACTCTCATCCGAAGGAGTATTTATGCTTTGTATTATTGACATACTTGTTTTCTTTTTAATCTGTACAGTACTGGTAAACTACATAATACTTTAAATAAATAAAGAGCCGATTGTAAATATCCCTAAAATAATAAGAGTACAAACATATAACAACCGTTATCGCTTACATATATATATATATATATATATATATATATATATATATATATATATATATATATATATATATATATATATATATATATATATATAGAGAGAGAGAGAGAGAGAGAGAGAGAGAGAGAGAGAGAGAGAGAGAGAGAGAGAGAGAGAGAGAGAGATATAGATATAGATAGATAGATAGATAGATAGATAGATAGATAGATAGATAGATAGATAGATAGATAGATAGATAGATAGATAGATAGATAGATAGATAGATAGATAGATAGATAGATAGATAGATAGATAGATAGATAGATAGATAGATAGATAGATAGATAGATAGATAGATATAATCGTTCTCTCTCTCTATATATACTTATCTTTATATATCTAAATATTTATATCTATCTATATGCATATGCATATACGGAAAACAACTAGGCACCTTACAACCAGCAAAACGCCAGTTAATAATTCATAACTTCGTTTGGTCTCATTTAAAACGCTTAGGTGGACAAAGGGATTAGATTTTTTTTAAAAAGAGTCTTGGCTTGGCTTCCAACCCACCCATTCATTGTTGGCAAGAATGGTATGCACTTAATTAAGTGTGTACATAATCAGTATTTATTTATTTAATCACTTTTATATAGCGCCTTTTCCAGCTCACGAGCTCAACGCGCCGGCCGATACAGGATCTAACCAAAGAGCTTATTACGGAAAGAGGGGGAACTTCCATTATGTCATATACAAAACTGCGAGACGCTTTCACGGATTAGTCGCCTTTTGACTTTCTGCCACGAGCCATTTTCAGCATGTCGACAAGGGAGCATAACTCGTACTTTTCGTCTCGCGGTTCTGTACCAAGTTCCCCCTCTTTCTATCATTAAGCTCTTTGATCTAACTCAGGCCGCCCAAGGCGCCCACTGGCAGCATTTGGGCGCCTAGTTTTACGCAGACCTCGGTTTATACTCTCATCCGAAGGATTAGGAGCGCAGTGTCTGAAGGTGAGGGGTTTTTTCCCCTTCTCCAGGTTGTTAACGGCGTTTGAACCAATGCCTGTGCAGACTGCCATGTTATCGCCTGACATTGGAGTACTCTACATACACCACTGAGCCAACTGCGCTCCCAATACTGACACACTCGTGTGCAACTGTGTGATGATAATGAATAGCGTGATAACGTAGTGGGTAAAAATGGTGAAAAGACGGAAACTCCGATGGTATGGCCACGTCACCAGATCATCAGGTCTTGCTAAGACCATCCTGCAAAGCACAGTGCAAGGAGGTGAGGGGCCGGGTAGCTCAGTTGGTAAGAGCGTCTTGTTAGTAACCGAAAGGTCGCTGGTTCGAATCCCGGATTGGTCAATGTGTGATCGTATTATTTTCCCCTTTACCAACAACTGGCCCGCTGGTGTCAGTATAAATCGGTCCAGTAGTCACCTATATGCGAAAGTGTCGTGTGACTATAATCTACAAACAACAACAACAACATGCAAGGAGGTAGAAGAAGAAAGAGACCGAAAAAGAGGTGGGAGGACAACATTCGAGAATGGACTGGTTTGACACTGAGCAAAGCAATCAGGGTTGCTGAGGACAGGGAAAGATGGAGTATGCTGGTTAAACGATCATCTGTGGTGCCCCTACGACCTCCGAGTTACGGGATATGATAGGATAGGATAGGTAGTAAGTAAGGAACGTGCGCCTACAAATTATCAACATGACTTGGCGACCGGCAAAGGGTACAGAAGATGGACACTGCCATCCATAAAAATGCCCTTAAAATAGAGCGCTTCTTAAGGTATCTTTCCCCTACGACCCAAAGCGTACACAGCTTTTTACCTATAACATTTACATGGAAATAAATACAAAACAGAGTTTTGCTTTTATCACCGACAAAAATAGGAAACAAATCACCATAATGATAATAATATAATTTTAAGCGACTTATGTGCATGTCAGAAAATAGGATTGCCCAAACCTAAAACGCCCTGTCAGCGTTTCTTGAATCGCATTACAGAGGAATTAAAGTGCAAGCGGCTCTGCAAAATTTTAAAGCACCCAGTCACTTCTGCTCGTTCCTTGTCATAAACGCTTAAATGCATGTGTTTCCTTTCTGTCCTGCTATAAAATTGTAATGAATAAATAGCGCGCGTTTTCACAATTACTACTACTACTACTACTACTACTACTACTACTACTACTACTACTACTACTACTACTCCTACTACTACCACTACCACTGCTATAACTACTACTACTACTACTACTACTACTACTACTACTACTAATAATAATAATAATAATAATAATAATAATCTAACTTGTATAGCGCACAACCAAAACTGTAGATTGCTTCGTGCACGGATTCACACACTTTCACAAACACTAAAGGTCAAGAGCAATTTGACAAATAAAATAAAATAAATAAATTAATAAATAAATAAACAACCAAAACATTATTCATGTTACAATGAACAAAACGAGGATAACTGTTCAAATGAACTAAACTTCAAGAAAACATAGAACAGCAATGATTGAGGAGGCATAGTAATAGCACTTCCGAATGCCATTTTCCACAACCGATCGGTGATAAAGGTGTGGCATGGAGGGAGTGGGAGGTAGGTGGGTGGGAGGCGGAGATTGTGGGTAGATTGAAAGTACCCACATCACTGTCATAGGATTTAAATCTAACTGTGGCACTGCAATAAAGGGTCGATTAAAAACAATTAAATGTAACTGTGGCACTTCAACTTTAAGAGCACTCACCCACGCTTGCCAATACCTTTTTTGGACCCAGTCGCTTGTCATCACTCTTCCCAAAAAGAGTAACCTTCAGGAGTGTGAAAATTACCTCATCATAAGCCTCATCAGCCATCCCAGCAAGGTCCTGTATGCAATCAGTTCAATTCAATGACTCATCCTTGAATGCCTGACTTGCTCGCTTATGAAAGTGAACGATATACAGGTTTAAACTGAAAATGTGGCACTGCAGCTTTAACAGCACTTCACCACCGTTGCCACCCCATTTCCTTATGCATGTGTGAAAAATCCACTGTCATGTAAAATAAAAAGTGTGAACACCGCCATGCACCTGTATACCCTCTTTACGCCCCGCGGGTTTACCCTGTTGTGCACCCTTTACCCTCCCTTAAGCCTCTGTTATTTACATCCTCTTAATGCTCCTCAGCTTCCTCTTTATGTAATTAAACACCAAGGAAAGGTCGCGTGCGCCTGCTGTTGACAAACAAATACAAGTGAAAGAGAGTTCCGTGCAATAACGCTAGCTTACAGAGTGTTCTTGTATACGCCCTTGTCATTACACTGTAACGGATTTAAATACCTTCGGCTGCTGTAAGTTAACAAATAGAAGTCAACTCTAGTTTGATTTAACTGCTGGCAACTGTCTACTGTATCCTTACAAACGCAGTTAATGCCGCCCTGAAAAGGAATTAAACGGTTTTAACTGATTTCAACTAGACCACGTTAGGGATTATGCCCTAGGTGCTGACTCTGAGATCTTGTTGCTACTAATTTCTCCCCTCTCTCTCTCTCTCTCTCTCTCTCTCTCTCTCTCTCTCTCTCTCTCTCTCTCTCTCTCTCTCTCTCTCTCTCTCTCTCTCTCTCTCTCTCTCTCTCTCCTTCTCTCTTTTTTTTCTCTCTCTCTTTTCTCTCTCTCTCTCTCTCTCTCTCTCTCTCTCTCTCTCTCTCTCTCTCTCTCTCTCTCTCTCTCTCTCTCTCTCTCTCTCTCTCTCTGACTTTATTTTCTCCTTCCGTCTCCAATTTGTTTTTACTCATGAACCTTGTTCTTATTTTTCTTCAGTTCTTTATTCTCTCTCTTATGTATATAAATATCCAAAAGCTTTTCCTTTTCGGGGTTGGGGGTTGGGAAAATTTGGTGGAGAGTCTAGTACTAGATTACAATTGCCCTATCAGACACACACACGCATACACACCAAAACACTTACGAAACAGAACAGAATTCTACAACAAAATGAATATAATTACAGAACATTATATGAAACCGTTTAAAAAAAAAGAAAAGTTACAGGAAACTTGTGTAAGCCCATCAATCAAACGATGTATGTAAAAAACAAGCATATATCAACAGTTTAACAAAAAAAAGAGTGCATGTAAAATTTCTTAGCTTCAAAATCAGCCCAACTTCAGATTTTTAAGAAGTAAAAAACGTAAAAACGTCAGCGATTTTACATTGTTTGAGGCATCGTCACTGATGGATACAGCGGGCATAGAGAGAAATTGTCTTGGACAATAGCAAGCGGTTCCAGTTTTATGTGTTGAAAAGTCAAACATTTGTCTCAAGATTTTTCCCATAATATAATAGTATTCAATTACTCAGAGTAGAAGCTATGTAAGGGAGGACGGTTGAGGAACCACAAATTACCGTTTAACCAGCGTACTCCATCTTTCTCTGTCCTCAGCAGCCTTAATGGGTTCGCTCAGTGTCAAACAAGTCCCGTCTCGAATGTAGTCCTCCCACCTCTTTTTTCGTCTCCCTCTTCTTCTGCCTCCTTGCACCGTGCCTTGCAGGATGGTCTTTGCAAGGCCTGATGCTCTGGTGACGTGGCTATACAATTGGAGTTTCCTTTTATTCGACAATGTGATCACGTCATCGTGTTGTCCAATGGCTTGTGTGATGGTCTGTCGGACTTCGTTGTTGGTGTTTATTACAAGAGCCGAGATTTATACACAGCACATTTTAAGCTTTTGCCCTGTTTAGTCAGTTGTAACACTAAGGTTAATGTTAGGCTGCAGAAGAGAACGACAGAAGCTCACGGTAAGGTACACAGTTGTATACGGACGATAGCCCAGTATATAATGACATCATCCAGCTTACGATAGGCAAGGTTCCCCCCGATTTCCCCCCCCCCCTTCCCAGTCCCCTATTCGCTTATGTGACGCGGGACTTTAATCTACCTACTACGATAGGCAGCAGTCAGACAATCCGAACACAGAGGTATACCGGTTCTACCTGGTTCAGGCAGACAGCTTAGAAGAGTGATTCGCTATGCAACGTCCTAGAGTACACAGCTACGCTCTAACAGAAATCCCTCCACTGAAGAATAGAAAGCAGGACTTGTTGAAAACTCGATTCAACTAAGGTAGCCATGGCCTGACATTGTCAAAAAGGTAAATGGACATACTTTTGTTTCATCATGCTGAATTGATATTATTGTCGAATTATGTTTGTGAAATTTGCCATGCTTAGAATTGAATTGTTAGTCCCACGTTGCGTGACCACGTGGCGAACACGACCGGCCGACGCCATGTTGTATACCTTACGGACCCACTGTTGTTTAACCTATATGTATGCTTGCAGACCAGTGGCTGTACCAGAGAATGTGTATCATACTAATTATTTCTCTATGTGTATAGTTAGCCATGATTTATATTTATCTAGGTATAGGAAATTAGAGTGGAGATTCCAGTGGACCACGGACTTAGCAGAATGTTCGTCGCTTATGTATAGAGATGTGGAGCTAATCACTGAGGGCTACATCAGCCTTCAGTGAGACGCTCTGCACACACCTAGTATACAGGGTTGTGCAGAATTTCGTCTCATATGTTACAGACGAGCAGGCATCGTATCGTGAGCCCAACCAGGCGAAAGACAAGAACAAGTCGTCGCTGAACGTTGGCCTGCCGAGGCATCTCAAGCAATGAGCAAAGAGAGCCCACCAGTCTAGCAACAAGGAGAAGAAACCACAACCACACAGCCTATCAAGGAAGCAACCACAACACAGCTTTTCGAACAATCAGTTAAGTGCATATCGACGCAGTGCACCAAACCTGTAATGTGATGTAATGCACCAAACCTGTTACCAAAGGACCACAGTAGTCCACTCTTCCAGAACTGACCGTATAGGAAGATGGAGATGACAAGGGAGCGCAGCAGCCTTACCTTGGAATGCAGACTGATGGTCATGTCTTTCCAAATGGACTTTAACCTTGTCAGGGCAGCAGTTGTTTGTGCGATCCTGGAGAGGATTTCCTGTCGGGACCCATTGTTTGATACAATGGCTGCTAAATGTTTGAAACTATGCACTGTATTGAGGGATTGGCCTTGGACGTTGATGACCATGTTGATGCTGTACACTCTCATGGTTGCCCACAGAGCTGCATGCCAGACTCGGTCAAAGGCTTTCTTGAAGTCTGGAAACACATGATATTGATGTTATTTGTGCTGTAGTTATTTCTCGCAGATTACTCTGAGGTTGAAAACTGTTCAGTGGTACCTATCCTTGCCCTGAATCCTGCTTCTTCTTCAGCTATGATTTGTTCAGCTTGGGGTTTCAACCTGTTGAGTATTATGTAAGTGTTTGTATATATATATATATATATATATATATATATATATATATATATATATATATATATATATATATATATATATATATATATATATATATATATATATATATATATATATATATACATATATATATATATATATATATATATATATATATATATATATATATATATATACTTATGTATGTATATATATATATATATATATATATATATATATATATATATATATATATATATATATATATATATATATATATATATATATATATATGGGAGGTGCGGGAGGCGCGCCGTAGAAAGAGGCGTGCTGAGCGTACTTGGAGAAAGATTCACCTCACCGTCCACCGCCAGATCTTCGTGCAAGAAAGAAAGTCTGCCAAGTCCTGCCTACTGACCGCTAAGTGTCAGCTGTGTCTAGCGAGTTGCTGGGCAAAACCTCCACTAAACCTCTTCCCTCAGACATCCCTAAGGAAGAGCTTCCACAGCGTTTTTGCGATTTCTTCTCTAGCAAAATCAAAGCTCTGAGAGATGAGCTGGACTCCCACGTTGTTGAGCCAGCTTCTTTTGAAGAGTATAGCGGTCCTCTGTTAACCCATTTCCGCCTCGTGACATAAACAGAGATAATGAATCTCCTGAAGAAGATGCCAAGCAAAACGTGTTTGCTTGACCCCATCCCAACTCCCTTGACGAAACAGTGTTTGGTAGAACTTGTTCCTATTATCACCTCAGTGGTTAACTCGTCTCTGGTCAGTGGCATAGTGCCACCTCAGTTCAAACAAGCTGTGATCACCCCCATTCTCAAGAAGCCTGGGCTTGACCCGAACGTGTTAAAACACTATAGACCGGTGTCGAACCTGCCTTTCATGGCGTAGGTCTTAGAGAAAGTGGTTCTGGCCCAACAGATCGAGCATCTGCAAGCAAACAATCTGTTAGAAGTGTATCAGAGTGCATACAGAAAGGATCACAGCGTGGAGACAGCCGTGCTGAATGTTCTGGATGGCCTACTAATGAGTTCAGATCAGAAGCGAGTTTCTCTCATGGCGCTTCTTGACCTCAGCGCGGCTTTCGACACGCTGGATCATTCTGTACTGCTTCAAAGACTTAACAAATCATTTGGCCTACGTGGTGTTGTTCATGACTGGTTTGTGTCGTATGTGCAGGATCGCTTTCAGTCAGTTCTGGTTGATGGTGTTTTATCATCACCCGACTCACTTGTATTTGGTGTCCCTCAGGGTTCTGTGTTGGGGCCTGTGTTATTTACATTGTATTCTCAGCCACTTTCAGACGTCATCACAGACCATGAATGTAATTTCCATAAATATGCAGACGATACTGAACTGTCCAAGAGTTCTCAGCCATCAGACTTTAAGACTGTGCAGTCAGACATTCAAACTTGCATCCATGATGTTCTTTCCTGGATGGATAGCAATAAGCTTAAATTGAACACTGAAAAAACTGAAATCATGCCTGTAGGCAAAGCCTCGTGTCTCAGGCAGGTCGGCAGCGACTCCATAGTTGTAAATGGCAGCAGCTATCTTGGAGTCAAAATTGACCAAACTTCGTCAATGCAAGATCAAATTGGTACTATTTGTCGTGCTACTTTTCTCGAGATGAGGCGCATTGCCTCTATTCGACCGTTTTTAACCGAGTCAGCGTGTGCAGCTCTTGTCAATGCTTTTGTAACATCACGGCTTGACTTCTGCAATTCTGTTCTGGTTGGTCTTCCAACTGAACAAATAAATCGCCTTCAACGCGTACAAAACAACGCAGCGCGTCTTATTTTGAAACGGAAGAAAAGGGATCAAACCACTCCCTTACTATGCAAGCTTCACTGGCTGCCGGTGAAGTTTCGCATTCAATTCAAGGTCTGCGTTTTGGCTTTTCGGTTCTTTGAAGGCACACTACCATCCTACCTAGCCAATGCACTTGTAGCCTATAAACCAACTCGGGCACTACGTTCTTCGTCTGAACGTCTTTTGACAGCGCCACTCCGAAATATGAAAACTTTTGGAGAACGTGCATTTTCTTTTGCTGCGCCTACTCTCTGGAATTCGCTGCCGGCAAACATGAGAGGCATACCTGACTTGGCAACATTCAAATCGCAACTGAAAACTTATTTGTTCAAGCTTGCGTTCAAATAATAATTATTATTATTGTTGTTTTTATTTCATTGTAATATTATGCCATATGTGTTGTAATGACAGGATGTACAATGGATGAATGCGAGTGGGTGCGCAATGAGTCACAATGTGAGATTTGCGCGATATAAGTACCATTCATTATTATTATTATTATTATTATTATTATTATTATTATTATTATTATTATTATTATTATTATTATTATTATTATATATACTGTATAACGGCTAAGCTATAGCTATTGTTGGGTATTTACTTGGTATTACTTTTATGATATTCATAAGACATTCGCTTGCCTGAAATCACACACACAAACACACATGCATATGACAGGAATAAAAACACAACGGGCATTATTAAAAGCGGGCTATTCAAACCTATCGAAAGCCTGTAATTGCTTCAATACAAATCAACCCCGATATTCACGGATGTACTTGTACACACTTTGTGGATAATTTTACACCAGCTTTTCATGGCTAAATGTTAACAGGCGAAATTAGGAAATCAAAGCTTTACGCTGTATTTACCCACATCAAAGCAGCATTGTGTACAGCAGTTATCGACAATCATCGCGTCCATATCAAAGCATTAATATATATCGACAAATCATCGTAGTTTCATAATTACTGTTATTAAATACAGAAACCCACAATGCATGAACAATCGTAAAAGAGCGCACAGGCGGCACTATCTATATCTCCATCAGATCACTTTTCTTACTCATGGGAGGGAAAAAAAAGGCGTCGTAGGTTAAGGTGGGGGAATGGCGGGATCCGGAGGGAAACAGGATACCAAGGTGATAGTATGAGTGGTGGAGGCGTAGAAAATGGAAGGAACGGTGTGACATCCTCACAGTTCCTAGTATCTTAGCTGGGCTGGGAGCGAATGGGAGCATTCTGATTGGTCGACGCGTTACAAAATTCGACGCATGCGCACAGTGCTATCATAGTCTTCGTAAGGTTTAGGGTTAAAGTTTGGGTTAGAGTTAAGAGTTTAGGGTTAGGGTTTGGGTTAGGGTTAGGGTTATGACGCCTAAGAACTTCGTGAAAAAGCCGGCCCGACATGACCTGGCGCATGCGCAAATGCGCTCGGATAAACTAGGATACCCGGAACTTGAAGGATGTGACAGCGGGAAAAGGAAAGGCAAGGCAAGGCAAAGGAAAATTCAAGGAGCCATTGGAAGGTGGCCGCAAAAGGAATAAGAAAGCTGAAAAGCTAGTAAAGGGGACAATGGGGGGAGTAAGGTAGTGAATGGAAGAAAGACAGCTGACAGGGGAAAGAGGGTCTTGTTCATTTACTGTCTAATTCCACTGACACTGAAGTCAGTTCCGTATGTAAATAAGTCAAAGAAAACAAACACGACAGGAATATAAACGATGGAGATGAGAGCGCACACACACACTCACAGGCAAAAACAAATAACAAGGAATAACTACATTCCTAGTCATACAGAAAAAAAAGATTGAAAATTCTCCAAAGAATGGCAGACGGCAGGTGTTTAAAATCAACGAGGACAAACATACAGATCGACATGCTCACAAACATAAGAAGAAGAAGAAGAAGAAGAAGAAGAAGAAGAAGAAGAAGAAGAAGAAGAAGAAGAAGAAGAAGAAGAAGAAGAAGAAGAAGAAGACGAAGAAGACGAAGAGGAGGAGAAGAAGAATGAATGAATGAACATTGATGTTTAACGTCTACACCCACCATTGGCGATATGGCAGACGGGGATAACCATCCCAGGGAAAGAGGTGTAGGGACCTGAATCAACACTGAACCACCAAAGCAATCATACTGCTAAAATGGACAGTGAAAATGGCCACATTTTATATCGCCCACCACGGGATTCGAACCTGGGTCATCGGTGAGGAGAAGAAGAAGAAGAAGAAGAAGAAGAAGAAGAAGAAGAAGAAGAAGAAGAAGAAGAAGAAGAAGAAGAAAAAGAAGAAGAAGAAGAAGAAGAAGAAGAAGAAGAAGAATTGCAAAAGACGAAGGACAACAAAAACAAAAACAATAGAATAAACTTGGAAAGAATACAAGAAAAAAAAAGAAATAATTAATTAATTAGTGATTGATCAAACGAATGAAGTCATGAATGAATCAATGGATAAAAGAAACCCAACTTCTATCAAGCAAAAAAAATATTATTCCATTTCTTTCTTTTCTGTCCCAGTGTGATTAGGGATGAGCAGAGCGGTTTCGCAAGCAATGCATTTCAACCAATTCCACGTTTAATGGAAATGGGGCTGATTTATTTTGGAGAGGAGACGCGCTATGTAAACCGATACCGGTGATGGAGAATTTTACATCAACGGTTTGTCCTCTATCTCCAATAATGCAAAAGGTTTTCCAAACATTATTCAAATTTGCTACCTGAGATGGAATTACACATGTAGAATTGCTCGGATTTTACCAGCTGGTATGATTACCAAAAAATAAAAAAATAAAAAAAAAATAAAAATAAAAAAGATAGAAAGAATAATGATAAATGAAGAGGACGGAAAATGAAGAAGAAGAAGAAGAAGAAGAAGAAGAAGAAGAAGAAGAAGAAGAAGAAGAAGAAGAAGAAGAAGAAGAAGTAGTAGTAGTATAGAAGAAGAAGGATGAGGAGGAGGAGGTGAAGAAGAAGAAGAAGAATCAATCAATCTTTCATCAATTCTTTAATTTAATGTCAGTTCACACATTTAGGTGATATTAGACGTTGAAAATGTAACTTTGAAAACATTTGAACTATTTCAAAATAACATAATTTCAAAACAAACAGTCTATAAAAGTCTAGCAAAAGGAGATTTAGCAATAACTTTCGCAACGTCTGTAACATTTGGATGATATTGAACCATGTCTACAGAATGTCCACATTCAGTTATGCTATGTCCATTTACTTTAAATATGTCTTTTAAAACTGAGCGTTCAAATAGAGGGTGATGTACTGATAGACTTGTGTGTGTGTGTGTTACTCATTTATTGTCTATTATCCACCTAAGTGATTTAGACATTGAAAATAAGAAAACGAACATAGTACTGAACAAATGTAAAATAATTAACTATATCAAAAAGTCAACTTATTAACAAGAACAACTGAGAAAAAAAATTAAATAACCCTCTCTCTCTCTCTCTCTCTCTCTCTCTCTCTCTCTCTCTCTCTCCCCATACCTCTATGAGTTAATTTACACATACTATAGTCACTGAAAAAAAGAATTCTACATGATAGACTTGTATTACAACATCAGCTGAGTATTTAGTGCTCCATGCGTTCATTCTTAATTTATATATTAAGTTAGAAAGTGGTCAAGAACAATAATAACAACAAGAAATCAAGCTACTTGGGCTGTGGATGAGATTTTTCTATTATTTTCCCCAGCGTGTTAATTAGCCGTTCATTGATTAAAGGGTCCAGCGGACTGCAAAGAGCCGAATCGGGACCACAAAATCGAGACCACAATTTGGTTGAAAGAGGGTTCACTCCTGAGCCGTATAAAAGATATGCTGAAAGAACCCTAGTGGTAACACTGAAGGCACTCCACCAGCCGCTCACTTTACAATAAAGGCATCCCACGCAGGGTACGCTGAGGCTATAATCTAATTATCGAACCCCCGTTTACAAACAAAAAGCAGAATATAAACATCATAATAAAATATCAACAAAACACAAACATCTAAAATGCCTACATTGCTAAGTAACAATATCATAGGAAGCCCTAGTGACCATTTGGCAGAAAGCGTCCAATATTCCCAGGCTGACCTACAGTAACAGACCTCATATACAAAGGAGGAGTTTTGGGAGAGTTTTCAAGAAAAAAGGTAGGTGATTGGTCTAGCGAAGAACATAGTATAGTAGACAGAAATGATTAGGAATGAAAAAGAACAAAGGAGAAAGACAGCGACAGTGGGAATTTAAAGCACTAAATTTACAGAAAGTGGGGATACTCCTATCCTATCCCTATCCTGTCCCGTAACCCGGAGGTCGTAGGGGCACCACAGATGATCGTTTAACCAGCATACTCTATCTTTCTCTGTCCTCAGCAGCCCTGATGGCTTCGCTCAGTGTCAAACCAGTCCATTCTCGAATGTTGTCCTCCCACCTCTTTTTCGGTCTCCCTCTTCTTCTAGCTCCTTGCACTGTGCCTTGCAGAATAGTCTTTGCAAGGCCTGATGATCTGGTGACGTGGCCATACCATCGGAGTTTCCGTTTCTTTACCACTGTGAGCAGGTCATCGTGTTGTCCAATGGCTTGTGTGATGGTCTGTCGGACTTCGTCGTTGGTGATGTGTTGGGTATAGGAAATGCCCAGAAGTCTTCTGTAGCACCTCATCTCCATGCTTTGTATTCTTCGTTGGAGATCTGCTGTGAGGGTCCATGCTTCGCAAGCATATAGGAAGATGGAGATGACAAGGGAGCGCAGCAGTCTTACTTTGGAATGTAGACTGATGGTCCTGTCTTTCCAAATGGGCTTCAACCTTGTCAGGGCAGCAGTTGTTTGTGCGGTACTGGGGATACTATTTATACAGAAACCCCCGGTACTTCCACGGGGGTCCCCAACGTGTAACTTTGTGAGAGTTTAACTAAAGTACTTTACTATATGTGTACGGGGATTTGGCCATGAAAAGTTATAAGTTTTAGAACACACACAACACAGAACAGACCTCAAATGCCAACTGAAGGCATTAACATTTATACAAGAAACAAAAGGTCAACTATTTTATTTGTTCAATTTGATAATCTTTTCACTAATAATTCAAATCTAAGAACAGTGTCAAACACAACAGTCATCAAACACATAATTGCCTGCATGCAGATAAAAACAAACAGAAAAGTGTTTACACAGTTTGCGCCTACTTACTTCATCTTTCGAAGCCTCAGTTCACTTTATTTCTCACTCCGATCTTACTCTATATTTCACTTTACTTTTACTAACTGCCTAACTTTCGGGCTTTTGGTTATTGACTCCCGGGAACAACGGCTTCTCAAGGTTAATTGTAGATTATAGTGACACAACACCGGAGCGTATAGGCAAATACTGGTCACGTTATTCTGACCCCAGCGAACCAATTGATGGTAAGGGGAAAAATTATAGGGTCACGCGTTGACCAATCCGGGATTCGAACCAGGTCCCTTTCGGTTACTAGCAAGCCGCTCTACCAACTGAGCTACCTGACCCCACCCAACAACGTCTTTGAGCTTCCCGGGCTCTTTTAAGGGATAGGTGCACCCCTCAAGACAATGGATTAGTTGGTGGCGTAGACCCAGTATATTGCCTTTTGCAGAGGATGCTATGACCACTGAGGACATATGATTGGCGCTTTGAGCAGGGTAAGTTAAATGAAGGTTATAAAAGAACAACAGCTTCCATCTTCCCGGGCTCTTGTATAGCCCTAATGCAGAAAGAAGCTCTGTCAGTGAGTGATGCAGGGTATGACAACATCATCCACACTCTGGAACGTGTGCAAGCCAGTAAGTCAAGAATGTGTAACAGACATCATCCACACTCTGGAACGTGTGTAAGTCTGTACGTCAACAATGTGTACATACTCTAATCGTATATTTTAGGAGATAGAAGATCGTTGTGACAGAATGCTTCACAACAACGATCAGCAACAGCAGTAACTTTGAACGACAGACATTGCGCGATCTACAGCCTCCTTTGAAAACTCGTAAAAAGTAACGTTTGGTTTGGCTGTTTCAATAAACGATTTTGTGTCGGTCCTCCTTTCGTGATGAGAACGCTGCTGTTGTACTGTTTGACATTTCAACTTTCGATTTCATTGTTCTATCCTTTCCGTCAATTCCCCATGTGAATGAGCGAGATGCTTAACACATTAAAGATTTCCTTCTTTTCTTTCTCGAGAGAAAAAAACAACAACAAAAAGACGACAAACTGCTGGCATCCCTAGACATAATGTTTTTATTAATCATCCACAAAAATGCCCACTAGGAATATGCCGTTGGCATAATCATAACAATATACATACTATCGCATTTTGTTCTAGAAAATTGTCTTTCTAATTCTGACCAATAAAACCAATTGTTTTGAAATTCGTACACAACAACAAATTATGAAGATATTGATGATGATGATGATGATGATGATGATGATGATGATGATGATGATGATGATGATGATGTCATGATGATGATGATGATGATGATGATGATGATGGCGATGATGGCGATGATAATGATGATGATGATCATGATGATGATCATGATGATGACGACGACGAGGAAAAGGAGGATGCAGCTGCTGTTGATAATGGTGGCGACTTGCTATGTATTCTTTGACGATCATGATTTAACTTCACACCTGTGACAAGTTTTATTTTAAGTTAATTAAGTCAACAACCTATCCACATTAAAAACAAAAAAATCCCCACAATAATAATGGGACATCACCAATTATTTTCACATAATTTTTCAAAGCTTTGCAACCTGTTGCCAGAACCCATTACAATGTCTGCGTTAATTTCATATATTTCTAAACACTAGACCGAAGACTGGATCGCCAAAACACTTGTCGAACAAGCAATTATAGAGTCGCGCGCTTAATTATAATTTTTAAAAAGGCAGCAGCTGCAGAAGTCATAGAAAGGGTACTTCCTTCATTGTTATGTTATTGAGATAGAAGAGGAAGTCCTGCTATCAACAATATACATTCATATTGAGAGCAGGCATTACTGGTACATAGGATTCGGTAGGCTGATGTCAAGAGTAATGGCATTTTTATATTGTAAGGCCCGGGGATTTTGTTTTTTTAATTTAATATATTTTATTTCTGTGTTCTGTCCCCAGAACAGAGAAGAGGAAGAAATCCTCCCAATTCTCGAAGTTGAGACAGCAGTGCAATCATTAGAGAAGGGTCAGCAGTGCAATCATTAAAGAAGGGTAAGTCAGCGGGAGTGGACAACATACCCGCGGAATTGCTGCAAGCCGAAGGGGAAGCGATGATTGACGTCCTCATAATTATCTGTAACAATATCAGGAAGAGTGAAGAGTGGCCTACACCATGGACCCAGTCGCTTGTCATCACTCTTCCCAAAAAGAGTAACCTTCAGGTGTGTGAAAATTACCGCATCATAAGCCTCATCAGTCATCCCAGCAAAGTCCTCCAGAAAATAATACTCAAAAGTTTAAAACCCCAAGCTGAACAAAATATAGCTGAAGAACAAGCATGATTCAGGCCAGGGCGACATACTACTGAACAGATTTTCAATCTCAGAGTAATCTGAGAATTACCTACAGCACCAACATCATCTATATCATGTGTTTGTAGACTTCAAGAAAGCGTTTGACCGAGTCTGGCATGCAGCTCTGTGGGCAAACATGAGAGTGTACAACATCAGCAATAAAACTATTGAAGTCATCAAAAGCCTGTATAACAAGGCTACCAGTGCAGTCCTTCAAAACAGAGTCATCCGGAACCGGTTCAGAACAACAATCGGTGTGCGTCAAGGATGCCTACTCTCTCTAACACTCTTCAACATCTTCCTAGATAGCATCATGTCAGATGCTCTTGCAGATCACGAAGGCACAGTTAGCATAGGGGGTAGAGCAATCTCCAACCTCCGGTTTGCGGATGACATTGATGGATTTGCTGAAGAGGAACAAGAACAGCTTGTAAAGAGGCCTGACATCACCTCAAGAGCCCGTGGAATGGAAATAAGTGCAGATAAGGCCAAAATGGTGACCAACAGTATCAATGGCATTAACATGGACATCAAAGTCCAAGGCCAATCCCTCAACACAGTGCATAGCTTCAAATATTTAGGAGCCATTGTATCATACAATGGGTCCCGACAGGAAGTCTTCTCCAGGATCGCACAAACAACTGCTGCCCTGAGAAGGTTGAAGCCCAATTGGAAAGACAGGACAATCAGTCTCCATTCCAAGGTAAGGCTGCTGAGCTCTCTTGTCATCTCCATCTTCCTATACGCTTGCGAAATATACAACGAAGAATATAAAACGAAGAATATAAATCATGGAAATGAGGTGCTACAGAAGACTTCTGGGTATTTCCTATACCCAGTATATCACCAACAACGAAGTCCGACAGACCATCACCGAAAGAACCCTAATGGTAACACTGAAGGCACTTTATCAGCCGGTTACTTTTCAAGAAAGGCATCCCATGCAGGGACCGCTGAAGCTTTACTCCAATTTTTCGAACACCCGTTTACAAAAACAAAATGGAATATAAACATCATTACAAAATATTAACAAAACACGTGCATATAACATGCCTAAACTGTTACCTTATAATTCAAAATAAAGCCCTAGTGACCATTGGTCTGAAAGCGTCCAATATCTCCAAGCTGATCCAACAGACCCCATACACAAATGAGGAGTTTTGGAAGAGTTTTCAAGGAAAAAGGCATATGACTGGTATCGCAAAGAAGATAGAAGATTGATAGAACAGAGTAGGTACGAGAAAGAACAAATGAGAATTACAGAAACAGCGGTAATTTAAAGCACTAAATTTCCACAAAGTAGGGATACTATTTATACAGTAACCCCTGCACCCCAAAGGGAAGGGGGGTGGGTGGTATTTTCCTAATGAAGAGACAAGGCACTTATAATGTTAATGAAGAGACAAGACACTTATAATGATAATGAAGAGACAAGACACTTATAATGTTCAATAACAATCGCATATCGTGAAACATGCATTTCTAGTAAAATACCTAATGCATAATATTGAATTCCCTTGTTAACTGATATTCAACAGATGTAGACTTGTACTATAAAACCACCCTTTTTACTACAGTGCTGAGAGATGTTACACGATAACCAATAACCAGCCCATTAAACGCGCGGGGAAATAGATGGGGGAAGGAAATGTGGGAGACGGGTGAGGAGGAAAAGGGACTGGGAGGGGAGAGAAGAGGGAGGAGGAAGGATGGGCGCGGGATACAACGCACACTAATCACCCCAGACCACACACATGTAGATGAGCACCTGGAAATTGTTACAACATTGTTTGGACCTTCCTCACCACAGAAAATAGTGATTTTATTTGGTTATTTGCATTTTGGTCGTTCACCTTATTCAGACCGTAAACCAAAGGCTGTTTCCCTGCTGTTAATTTTTGAAATCCCGTGATCAAATGTATCTGGGAATGTGTGTGGGTGTGTCTCACTGTGTGAGTGTAAATGTGTGTGCGGGTGGGGGGAGGGAAGTGTCCCGACATTATGCGTGAATGTGCCTCCATTTGGGCATTTGTCCAGCTCTCTCTCTCTCTGTTTCTTTCTCTGCGCGTGGAATGTATGTGTGTGTGAGTGTGTGTGTGTGTGTGTGTGTGTGTGTGTGTGCGTAGGTGTGTGTGTGTGTGTGTGTGTGTGTGGGCTCTTGGCGCTAAAACCAACACGGAAAGTTACTTCGTTTACAATCGACCTTTCATGCATGGTTAGATTAAGAGGAAGGCAGTTTCTCTTTTTAAATAGAGCGATTCAACCGCATCATGCTCATCCGCGGCTCTGTGGAAAATTACATTGCCTTTCTGCGCCATGGTTGCGGTAGGGGATGGGAGGGGGGAGGGAGAGAAAGCGAGAGAGAGAAAAAAGAGAGAGATAAGAAAAGATAACAATTTTATTTTGCAAGGGTAAAAGAGTAAGCGCTGGATGCGCTTTTTTACATCTTGCCCTTGGGGCTTGTAACAAGAACTATTAAATACAACAAATGAATGTTATAACATCAACATCATGGAACAATAACAAATAAACAATATCATCATGGAATAAATGTTTAAAAAAAATTTAAACATTAAATCATATTATTGTTGTTAATTTTAACAACAAGTAACGTTTATGTATTTTTAATGTGTTTTAAGAGACGTGTTCTAAATGATGTAATTTTATATTATGGAGTGCGAAGATCGTCAGGAAAGTTATTCCACAGAGTTGAACCAGAATAAGCTAGACTAGTTTTGAAAAGATCAATTCTTGGAAGTGGAACATTTAATTTTGTGGACTATCTGTTTTTTTGGGAAAAAAGAGAACAAAGATAGGAAGGTACATTGCAAGAAGATCTTGTGCATGAAAACCCCTTTATTAAATTTTAGTCTGTTGGCAAGAGGTAGAATATTAATCCGTTTATAATCATCTGGAGATATTTTTTGTTTAAGAATAATTTGTTTAATTGCATGTTTGTGAACTCTAATTAAAGGCTTTATTGCATTGAGAGAGAGAGAGAGAGAGAGAGAGAGAGAGAGAGAGAGAGAGAGAGAGAGAGAGAGAGAGAGAAGAGAGAGAGAGAGAGAGAGTTTTGAGCTGATGATGACGTTAATAATCTAATAGATCGGTAAAGAGGCGCGTAGTGTTTAAACTTGTTGCAAAGATTTATTGACGTTTGGTTCACTGCAGTGTGTGTTATGTGGGTTTTGGTTTCAAATTCCCCTAAGATGAAGGTTGTTGTTTTAAGCTGTTTTGATGCCAACGGGAGGGGGAAGGAGACAGAGGAGGGAGCGGGGGGAGGGGAGGGGGAGACAGTTTGGTGTTCTGAATATTTTGATTGCCTGATTAAATTACTGGTTGTTTGACTTATTTATTTAAAAAAAATAGCGAATGACTGATTGCAAAGCTTTAGAAAAGTGGCACATTTTTAAACATGCATAATAGTGCATGATGTTACAGAGTGCTATGAATAATTTCAATGGGCTTCTTCCAGCTCACATTTATCTAATTTTTACGTTGTCTAAATCATGAGAATATATTTCTTTAAAGAGAGAGAGGTACAGAGAGAGATATACAGAGAAAGAGAGAGAGGGAGAGAGAGACAGAGAGAAGACAGACCAGACAGAGATAAACAGACAGACGAACAGACGCACAAATTGGAGACCTTATCATTGATAAATACTGGAAGAAAGGGGTGATTAGTATAGTCTATATGTATAGGGCTGAGGAAGATCGGATATCGGATGAATATAATTCAATGGAGTACGCGCTCAATTAATTACATTTGCATAAAATCAACCACACGGATGATTCATCCGCAATGCCGTAAAAAAATAATCAATGCTTAACCAGCCCCTCATACGGAGTATATGAGTATCATCATTAGGACTGCGGTTAAAACAGTCTCCACAGGTTTGATGCATGAAGAGGTGGTGTGTAAAGAAATGTTTACAGACCATAACAATCGCGCCACAACAAAACGCCATAGAATGTAAGTTATGGCCATCCCGCACACACACCAACCTCCCTTCCCCCCTCTAAACTCACCCCCACGTTTACTTCTATGCTTCTGGTAATTGTTACATTACATTACATTACATTACAATACATTACATGATTATTGCTTTAGGTCCAACGGGCCAAATCAGGACCAGACAACCCCTGATCCGCATAAAAGATCTGCTAAAAGAACCCTAGTGGGAAAACTGAAGGCACTCCACCAGCCAGTCACTTTACAATAAAGACGTCCCACGCAGGGGTCGCTGAGGCTATACTCTAATTTATCGAACCCCCGTTTACAAAAACAACATGGAATAAAAAAATCATTATAAAATATCAACAAAACACATACATAGAAAATGCCTACATTGCTAAATAATAACATCATAGTGACACCTGGCAGAAAGCGTCCAATATTCCCAAGCTGATCCAACAGACCTCACACACAAATAAAGAGTTTTGTCCCGGAAGAGTTTTCAAGAAAAAAGGTAGGTGACTGGTCTAGCGAAGAAGAAGATAGTATAGCAGATTGATAGAACAAAGTAGGAATGAGAAAGAACAAATGAGAAAGACAGTGACAGCGGGAATTTAAAGCACTAAATTTCCAGAAAGTGGGGATACTATTTAAACTGAAACCCCCGGCACTCCAACGGGGGTGGTAATTGTGTCAATCTATGCACAGCTTGTACATGCGCTCGAAACTCCATGTGACCAGTCCCCTAGATTTTCCATTGGACTATTCCAAACAAAAGCAAACTAAAATAATTGTTCTTATATTGGGCAATTATCAGCTCACCCTCTTTTTCTTGTTGTAATTAAAAAAAAGAATACCGACTTCTAATTACCTGCGTTCATTCTAACAAAAGGTAGGCCTATATAGGCTTAGCTACTAACACCTATTCCTCCATAACGCATTCTCATTGGACAATATCAACTGGACAGGTATGCATCACTGGTTCCCCTTATAAGGCCCCAATATCCCCCGTTTGTGGGGCCGGGTAGCTCAGTTGGTAGAGCGGCTTACTAGTAACCGAAAGGTACCTGGTTCGAATCCCGGATTGGCCAATGATGTGTGACCATATTATTTTCCCCTTACCATCAACTGGTTCGCTGGTGTCAGAATAATGTGACCAGTAGTCGCCTATACGCTCCGGTGTCGTGTGACTATAATCTACAATTACCCAGTTCAGCGCGACCGATCCTTTTTAAATTCACAGTGTGTGTTCAGGGCTCTACAGCAACTTTTTATTTTTTTACATGTCCTGTTGGACAGGTTGTCAAATATTTTACCTTCCCACAACATTTCCAGTCTGTCGGAACTTTCCTTACAATTTTGATGAAGAAACACAAAAAAGGGTAAGGTATTCAAGCGAATTGTTTTGCAGCATTTTTATGTTGCAACACATTGCCCATTCAAACACTTTTGCGTGGCGAAGTCGTCCTATCCTGTCCTATCTCGTCACCCGGAAGTCTTCGGGGAACCACAGATGACGGTTTAACCAACCCAGAGTACTCCATCTTTCTCTGTCCTCAGCAACCCTCATGGCTTCACTCAGTTTCAAGCCAGTCCATTTTTGAATGTTGTCCTACCACCTCTTTTATGTCTCCCTCTTCTTCTGCCTCCTTGCTACGGTTCCTGGTCTTTTGCAAGGCCTGATGCTCTGGTGACGTGGCCATACCATCGGAGTTTCCGTTTCTTCACCACTGTCAGCATGTCTTCGTGTTGTCGAATGGCTTGTGTGATGGTCTGTCGCACTTCGTCGTTGGTGACATCCAAGATGAAAACTGTCAAGGAAGAACTAATAATCAACCATTTTATATTTGGAAACTGGGGACCTATACCCCTTTGTAGACTTAGAACGTAGCTTTAGTTTGAAAATGAGCCGCTGTCATAAAGCGGCGCATGCGCAGAACTGCTTTCAAGGGCTGGATGTAAACATTGAAATTAGACAGCAAAAGTTCGAATAAGCACGCGGCGCGATCATGTTACCGGGCCCTGGTATTGCTCGGCTACAGAAACAAGATTAAACTATGCCCACCCCACTCCCTCCGCCCCTCTTGCCATCCCTTCCCCCCAAAAAAAACAAAACAAACAAAAAAAACAAAACAAACAAAAACTCAATAGAACGGTTTGGGTATATAAATCGATCAACTCACTTGTTTATGTGAAGAAAAATAATAAATAAGTGATGCTAAAATATATAGTCTAGGCATTTATCAACCTTTCAATGAGTGAATTTTAGTAGTTGGCTTTACATACACATTCATTTCAGTTTGCTTTAGTACTGTCAGTAAACAGGTCTTAAAATAAATGTATTTGTTTGAGATAATACAGTATTCTTGAATCTTCAAAGCCAGCATCGCAGCGAAAGTGTTAATAGTAAGGACAACTGTTTGTTTACCAAAAGAAGATACTCCTAAAATTCAACGTTCCGCGGCCCGTTTGAGCAACGATTTACCTATTATATGATAATTCTGTGTGACCACAATGCAATTTGCCATTGAAACTCATTGTCAGAAACTTTTAAATAAACATCCTGGATACTTTTCAGGTCCTTTGGCACTCGGAGAATATAGGATTGAATGTAAACCACCCACGACAAGATACGTACTAGGATAACAATTACCCAAGATAGTCGTTGGGTGTGATGCAAAAATAGAGCAATTTGTGTGATTTATTTGGCTTAATAACCCCCAGACTATTCATTTTCAAGACGAAGAAGAAGAAGAAGAAGAAGAAGAAGAAGAAGAAGAAGAAGAAGAAGAAGAAGAAGAAGAAGAAGAAGAAGAAGAAGAAGAAATAAAGAAACATGAAAAGAAAGAAAGATAGACAGAAAGACAGATAGACAGGCAGATAGATAGATAGATAGATAGATAGATAGATAGATAGATAGATAGATAGATAGATAGATAGACAGAAAGATAGACAGAAAGATAGATAGATAGATAGATAGATAGATAGATAGATAGAGAGATAGAGAGATAGATAGATAGATAGATAGATAGATAGATAGATAGATAGATAGATAGATAGATAGATAGATAGATAGAACAATTAAACGATTTTATTCTTCAAAATAAGAAGAAGAGGATTAAACGATTATTTTTCGAAGAAGACATTGCAGAAGAAAGTAAAGAAAAAAAATGACGAAGAAGAAGAAGAAGAAGAAGAAGAAGAAGAAGAAGAAGAAGAAGAAATAAAACCCGGGGGGATGGAGGGGGAAGAGGTGGGGTAGAGATAGACAGACCGACAGACAAACAGACAGGCAGGACAGAGACCGACAGAGTCAGATATATGATGAAGACAATGTTGAAGGAAGAGAAGGAGGAGGAGCAGGAGGAGGAAAGAGAGACAGAGACAGAGATACAGAAAGAGAAACAGACAGACAGACAGACAAAAAACAGACAGAAAGACAGAGGACAGGTAAAGACAGACAGAGAGACAGACGGACAGACAGACAGCGTTCGTAATAATAGTCATGAACTGAACCTGAACAATATAATTTAATGTGATGATGTGGGTGTTAAGAGTGTGAGAACGCAATCGTCTCGATCACGTTAATTGGATTAACCAAAATCCCTTTTAACAGAACTTGCTAAACTCAATTACACCGACTCGTGAACTCGAATTAGTCGCAGAAATCCAAACATCTGACGAGAGGTCCTCGTCGGAGGACTGCAAGAGGTAATTCCAAGTAACTATAGAGAAAGGATTGTACTCAAAGGATGCACGTGGGCGCTTCGGGCGGCTTGAGTTATATCATGTGTGTCGGCTAGCGCCTTGAGCTAAAAAAGCGCTATATAAGAAGGATTAAATAAAAAGTTGTTGTTTTTTTTAAATAGAGAATCAATAAGTTAGCTATTGTTGTTCGTTCCCATTCTTTAAACAGTTTGATTGTAGGCTATACATAATTTTATTTGTCTTATTATAATTTCGATAGAAAATAAATAAATAAATTAATTAATTAATTAATACATTAATAATCTTTCATTGTTTATAATCAATAATGTCCTTAAGCGCGTGAACTTCATGCTGTTCAATTAGACACAAGGATGGGTGATCAAACCACAGAGAAAACTAAACTCAGTCTGCGATTCGTACTTACTGCAAGCTGCCCGCGAAAACAAAATTTTAATCGTTATTACGGACTTGGTATTTAGCAGGGTGAATAATAATTGCATGTAATTATGTCTTTGTTTCCGAACTTCAAGACACACTTGTTCCGTTGCAAAACAAAAACAAAAAAAAACACATTGAAAATGCCTAGCAAAACCTAATAATTACATGTAGAATATATTGTATTTTGTAAAGCTCGAATTCCAAAATAGTAGTATGCAGTATGCTCTCGGCGCAAATGCGCATGCACATAGACAGACGACTGGCATGTTAACAAGTACAGCCTACAGAGCAAGTACAAAGTAATTTATGTTTTGGCTTCTATCAAGTTCAAAACAAACTTATTGCGTAGTAGTAAGAATGATACAATTAGTATAACCTATGCAATAAATGCAATGATTTGAAACAGACTATCCAGACCAGACTAATTTACAAAACATAATTCAGAAAACAGTTTTATTTGGAACTCATGACAATTAAATATTTATTTTGGATGTGAAATGTAGGTTTGTTACGATTGTGAAATAGCCTACATTTCAGAAGTATTGAAAATCAGAATACTAGTCGATATTATTCATTAAAAAAAAGATTATATTAACGCCAGTGTATTAAGGAAATTTGAAAAACTAATCTCGGTTGTTGGAATAATTATACCTGGAAAAAAAAGTATTGCACACAGGATTAAAAGGCGTCGGAGGTGTATGCACATTGTTAGCTCCGATGTCAGTGATGCTGTATAAACCTGGAGATATAATACTTCACTTCATATATCACGGACATTTTCCTACGTGTTTAACCATCTTTATCCTATACTAAATGTATATAAATGCCGCTTTACCTAATCACAAACTTTTTCAAGGTACCAGTTTTATTCTATCTGAAATGTATCCAAGTTCAAGCGTGTCACATGACACAAACTTCTTTGAAACTTGCCACTAATCATGTTTAAAACCAACATATCGGAAGCACACAACTTTTAAAATACCACTTCTAATGACTTTTATTCTGTATCTATAGTCGGTGCCATAGAACTTACCTTTGGTTTTGTAGTTGCTGATTTATCACCTGTCCGAAAAAATCGTTAACATAATCCACGAATATCACAAAATCAAAATAACCCTTAACAAGTAAGGATCACAAGCTGCAAAATCGGGAAATCCACTTCGTTGTAGGTCCTCCACATGATCGAACTTTCCTTGCCATCAGTAGTAACTGTCACCGACACTGGCACTTTTGTGCTAAAACCCACAACGACGGAGAATAAAAGCTACAAGTACAATGCAGCTCTATAAGAAAAAAAAATTGTAACAACAAAAACCCACTTCTGCTCTTCACTCAATTGTAGAAAAACAAAGAAACATGGAACTCCACTGGTTTTTTTCTTTCAAGCAGGCATGGGTCCCGAGAAAGACATACATAAGATAGAAGGTGAAAGAAAATTTTAAGCACGCTGACATAGCAGACGACCAAAAAAGTTTACGCACACCGCAGCAGACACGAGCACGTGTGGGACGCTCTCTCTCTCTCTCTCTCTCTCTCTCTCTCTCTCTCTCTCTCTGATCTCGGCAACCCCTTACACAAGCACGCATGGCTTGAGACCGCAACTCTCGAGTATTGTCTCGCAATGCACGCGATTGTGCTGTGTGCCGAGTCTATCAAGTCTTTTGCTTCTGCACTTCTAATCGTCTATTTTGTAGAACTAGAGAGTAGGGTGGGCAGAATATTAGAGAGTGGAAAGCAGTGCTGCTCTCATTGAATGTTAAAAGCATTCTAGGTAACTGTGATCTAATGCATGGATCAGTACCACTAACAAAAATGATCCAAGACAATAATAATTTTCCCAATTTCATAACCTTTCGTAAACTACGATTTTGTGTTACATTTAGCTAGACAACGCCGTACTTCTTGCGGTCTAAATGAAATACGTTCGTTAAAAAATTTAAAAAAATAAAAATAAAAATCTTTTAAAAGATAAATATAATTGCGCATTATAACATCTATTGGCTGTTTTGTTTTTTTTCTGGCTCCTCGTATGCCAGGGAGGCACGGTGGCCAAATGGTAGAGCTTTAGCTTGCGGATCTGAAGGTCCCGGATTCGAGCCCAGGCAGGGGCATAGTGTTGTGTCCTTGGGAAAGACACTTTACTCCCGTTTCCTACTCCTTCGGATGAGAGTATAAACCGAGGTCTAGTCTGTGTCGCATACATTCCATCTTAACGGATTTTAAAGATCCTGACGCTCATGTCCTAGACGGGTGAGTGCCGGTGACAAGAGCACACCCAGCATGCACCTAGCTCCTTCTCTCCCATTCCTGGCTGCCCAGGATTGTGCTCAGTTGTCTGGAGCGTTATTACGGTGCAAAGGCCCAAAAGGCTGCAAGTTGGCGCCTCGGGCGCCTTGAGTTAGATCCTGTATCGGCCAGCGCCTTGAGCAGCTCTTGAGCTGAAAAAACGCTATATAAGAACGATTCAATAATAATAATAATAATTATTTCTTTAGCCCTCCTCCATTTTCTTTTTCTTCTTCTAACGCCATCTTCTTATACTCATAATTATTACAACTTAGCTATATAGTTAGAGGACAGTGTAAGTTTCACCTTGCCGAAAATAAATAGTATAATGTCATTTCAAAGCATAATGCAAAAACACGTGTGGTGCTTCAATCACTTTGTGTGTAGTGGGATAGGTGGGATAATGACTGTGTAGATCAGAACCAAGAGCTGTAGGTGGGTCTGTCCTGGGTAGCGCGCTGAGTTGCTGCTCGAGTAAAGCACCCTGGATTTCGCTTGCAAAGGTGACATGATCTATCCAAAAATAATCCAAGAATAATGACGCGATGCAAAATCAAAACTGTCATTTTAAAAACAGCTTTGTCGTGCAGCATCCGAGCACGTTCAACAAAACATGCAACGAATGCTCGCTATATATCTCTATCGTTGCTTCCTTATCAGCTGTGGCACTGAGACGTCTATTTCTATTTGGAGTTCCTCTTCTTTCGCTCCCGCCTCTCCCTCTCTCTCCTCCTTCTTCTTCCTTCTCCTGCACCCATACCTTTATTCACGGCAAGCATCCATAACGGCGTCTATCCTACCCTATACTATCCCGTTTGATTGATTGATTGATTGATTTATTATTGCTTTAGGTCCAGCGGACTCTTCCGAGCCAAATCAGGACCGGACAACCCCCGATCCGCATAAAAGATCTGTTGAAACAACCCCAGTGGGAAAATTGAATGCCCTCCACCGGCCAGTCACTTTACAATAAAGACATCCCACGCGAGGGACGGCTAAGGGTTGACCTCAACTACGCGAACTCCCCGATTACAAAAACAAAATAGAATACAAACATCATTATAAATCATCAACAAAAAACATACATATAAAATGCCTATAGTGCTAAATAGTACATTCATAGGAAGCCCTAGTGACCACCCGGCAGAAAGCGTCCAACATTCCCAAGCTGATCCAACAGACCTCATACACAAACAAGGAGTCTTGTCCAGGAAGAGTTTTCAAGAAAAAAGGTAGGTCATTGATCTAGCGAAGAAGAAGATAGTATAGCAGAGTGGTAGGACAGATCGGGAATGGGAAAGAGCAAATGAGGAAGACAGCGACAGTGGGAATTTAAAGCACTAAATTTCCAGAAAGTGGGGATACTATTTATACTGAAACCCCCGGCACTCCAACGGGGGGAACTGTTGCCGCAGTTAATTTGTCATGCCTACAAAGGCAAGACAGGTTTTCAACTGGGGCTTTCACTGTACCCTTTATAGGTTAGAACAATCTACAGTGGCAAGATTGCTCATGACCCCAAGGGGTATACTATCCCGTAACTCGAAGGTCGTAGGTGCACTACAGATGAACGTTTAACCTGCATACATCTTTCTCTGTCCTCAGCAACCATGATGGCTTCGCTCAGTGTCAAACCAGTCCATTCTCGAACGTTGTCCTCCCACCTCTTTTTCGTTCTACCTCTTCCACCTCCTTGCACTGTGCCATGCAGGATGGTCTTTGCAAGGCCTCATGATCTGGTGACGTGACCATAACATTTCCGTTTCTTTACCACTATGAGCAGGTCATCGTGTTGTCCAATGGCTTGTGTGATGGTCTGTCGGACTTCGTCGTTGGTGATGTACTGGGTATAGGAAATGCCCTGAAGTCTGCTTAGCACCTCATCTCCATGCTTTGTATTCTTCGTTGTAGATCTGCTGTGAGGGTCCATGTTTCACAAGGGTATAGGAAGATGGATATAACTATGGGGCGCAGCATTCTTACCTTGGAATGTAGACTGATGGTCCTGTCTTCCCAAATGAGCTTCATCCTTGCCAGGGCAGCAGTGTGACCTCTAGGGTTATGTCAGCCGATCTTTTATACGAATCAGGAATGAGTCCTCTTTCAACCAAGTTGTGGTCCTGATTCGGCTCTTTGCATTCCGCTGAACCATGTAAACAATGAATAACTAACTAACCCTGCCCTGTTGGAGAGGCTCAGTTGTCCATGGCGTGACTGCGCAGAGTAATGTGTATTATGGTAGACAGTGTGTGGATCCTAACTCAAACGGTTTGAAGTGTCTTGTTGCTACCCTTACTACAGGTTCAACGACCACGTGCTCGGGGCAAAGGCGAGCCACACTATATTCGTGGATATTGGCTGTGGCCAACAACCTGGAGAGGATTGGGCCCTGCCAGGTCTTTCTTGCATGATGAATAGAACCATTCACTCCATACCGGATCGGTCGTCGCCCAGGTCACCAAGGACCGCGCCTTCCGTTGGTCACCAGGACGGAGGTGATGAGTGTGTTACTGATGGACAACTTAGCAAGATCCGCACCAGAAACAGCATCGTCATAAGAACCTGGAATGTCAGAACCCTAACTGTGGAAGGAAAATTAGAAGAACTGGCCCACAAGCTGGACCGCTATGGATGGAACGTTTTAGGTATCAGCGAACTGCGCTGGAAAGGCCTAGGTGAAACAACGACCGACAAAGACCACAAGCTTTATTTCAGCGGTAGAGATGACAGGCACGAACTCGGCGTTGGATTCTTGGTCCACAAGAACATTCTAGTCACTGTCATAGGTTGCCGCACAGTCTCCAGTAGACTCATTACCATCCGACTGAGAGCAGCCTCTTTCAACATCACCATCATCCAGGCCTATGCCCCCATACAGCGTGTCTGAGACTAAAGGCCTCTCTATTTCTCCCTCTTAGGTTAATGTTAGATTATTAGCATCAACACCAGAGCGTATTGGCGGACTACTGGTCACCTCATTCGGATTCCAGCGAACCATTTGATGGTAAGGGGAAAATAATATGATCATACGTTGTGCAAATCCGAGATTCGAACGAGGGACCTTTCGGTTAACCTACTAGTAAGCCGCTCTACCAAATGAGCTACCCGGCCCCACATCTCTCTCCCACCCTCTCTCTCTCTCTCATAGGGAAGAATGACTAGTCTTACCCGGTCTCAGCTTGGCTGTGTGAGAAGACACGCCAACCCCCATGCACCCTCTTTCCCTTCTCATCCCCCTTACCTACTTTATTTATAGCAGCCATTCAACCTCCCCCCCCCCCCTTCTTTCTATGCCCTCCCCACCCCACTCTACCCAACCCCCATCTCGTCTACTTTTATTTATAGCCGGCACTTAGCGATTGTCAAATTCGCTTTCCTTCGCCCCTTCAACGCACACGAATAACCACAGGCGCCTGTATCTGAATGTGAGAGATGCCGAAGCCTATAGCGTCGTTCTCTGTATACTAGACATAATAGCACAGAGAGAGAGAGAGAGAGAGAGAGAGAGAGAGAGGGGGGGGGGGGGGGGGACAATGTCTCACATTCAATTACGGGCGCCTGCGCAAATAACCTATGCAAGTGTGTTAGTCAGTGGTTTATTTATACTACTACTACTACTACTACTACTACTACTACTACTACTACTACTACTACTACGCTACTACTACTACTACTACTACTACTACTACTACTACTACTACTAATAATAATAATAATATTATTATTATTATTATTATTATTATTATTATTATTATTATTATTATTATTAAATAAATTAATATACTACTACTACTACTACTACTACTACTACTACTACTACTACTACTACTACTACTAATAATAATAATAATAATAATAATAACGGATGCTATACTCGCGCCTTCTACCTAAACCAGACTGAAAGCCGGCGATCTGTATCCAAAATACACCTTCCCATGTGACAGACACTCCTACTTATGCAATAAGCACACATTCATCTCTCAAACCCGTGTTGGAAAGACAATTTGCTTTTAGAGGACGGAAAGGTACTCGAATTTAAATTGGAAAAAAATGCTGGGTAGATTTCATCCAGTATATACCATTATTGAAGGGAGGGAGGATAACGGAGTACCCAGAGAAAACCCTCGGTGACCTGAACAGTCTTGTACCTAAATCACGTAAGTTCTTCCTTGGCGGCAATTGAACCCGACCTTCGGAATAGAAAACCGATCCCACTGAGCCATCACGTCACTCCTAGAATTTAGAATGTGGGTAGTTATTTTTAAAAAATTTTTTTAAAGGCCCTGTCACAGAAGGCTATTTAGACCCTACACTAAGACTTCTCGCCTTAAATAGTTCAGCCTGCTGTAGCCTTTGTAAATTAAAGTCGATGCCAAGCAGTCGATGCAAGTCAGTTGTGTGCTAAGCATGTGTACGCTAACGCTGGCTCAGTTAGGCAGTGACCTCATTCAGCGGACTTTTGCTGACCGCAAGGCTAGGCAGTCATTCTGTGCCTAACTCCCACACGAGCAACGCTGTGAAAGATCGCTAGCAGAAGACTAAAGCAGGGACGGGTGAAATTCAATTCAACCTAATATAGCCACAGCCTGACATTGTCAAAAAGGTAAATGATCTATCTTTTGTTTCATCGCGCTTTATTGATATTATTGCTGTATTATGTTTGTGACGTTTTGCCATGTTTAGACTTGTGAATGTTAGTCAAACTTTGCTTGACCACGTGACGGGCATTCGACCGGTCTCGCCACCATGAGGTATCCCCTACGGACCCACTATTGTTTCTCCTATGTGTATTATTGCAGACCAGTGGCTGTACCGGGGGAATATGTATATTGTTAATTATTTCTCCATGTGTTTAGGTTAGCCATGATGTATATATATGTATGTAAGTGGAGCTATGACTGAGGGCTGTTTCTGCCATCAATGAGACGCTCTGCACCCCCTTAGTAAACACGGTGTTGCAAAAATTCGTCTCATATTTTGCAGACGAGCAGGCATCGTTGGCCCGAGGCAGGAGGTAGACCACTAAGCGTCAACCCTGACATTCGGCCTGAAGTGGAGCATCTAGCACTGAGCTGCGATAGCCCAATAGTCTACCACCAAAGAGGAGACACCATCACCAGACCTCAAACTGCAGTTAAGTAACACCGAAAGCATGCACCCACACTGACATAAAAGGACTGTGCGGTAGTCCACTCTCCTGAAACCAACATTAGGCCAACCAGAACAAATAGCCCAATGATGAGACATTAGCAAATATCAAGAAAAGTAGCAGCATAGACCCATCAAGGAACAAACTATTCGAAGTGAATTTGGACATTTAAGTTAAGAGAGTGTTCAGAGAATTATGTATAGAGTAGAGGAAATAAATGTGTGATATTTACTGTTAACAAGTGGCTGGACTACCTATGTTCCATAGCCGTGCGAGAGCTAGTGTGTCAGTGAATCTTTACCATTTTCTCCCTATCTCTATAACCCTATCCGCACCCAGACCGAGCTAAACTTATAATGTATTAAGATTAGTCATAGGGTGATTACACTAGCCGATCCCCGCAGACAAAGACGAGTGGGTAATAGCGTTCTATTGTGCAGAGCCCAATAACAATAGGCCCACCGCCACAGGCCCAAGTTGAAGGCTTTGTTTACTTTTGGCGAAAACGGGTTTACTATAAAATTTCATTGTAATTCCATTAAACAATGATAAAGTGGACTTTCGTTGCTCAAACCAACCGCAACAGTTTGAATTTTCCGTCTCGGTTCTGACAGGGAGTGATTTCCCCTGTTTTAACGGTACAGCCGTGTGACCTTTGTCCCTATTTATGGGTGAACATCGCGGTTTGAAGTGTGCGTCTTCTGTGTCTGGGACAGAGTAGGGTAAATTTTATTAACCTAAATCGAAAACCCTTACGAGCAGTATTTTTTACGAGTTCTGTCTCTTACCGGTTTTGGTAGCTGCTAATTTTAGCTTTAGAATGTTGGCTGGCTAGCCAACGGCTGTTGCTATTAATAGGGACACAACTACGGAATTAAATGATTTAAAATATATATATACTTTCGAAAGAGTTTTTTTTTTTAAATTGCAAGCATTTTTTTTTCAGGTAGGCAACACTCATTGTGAATGTTAAAAGGAATCTGTCGAGGATACGTGGTCACAGTGGGCTCTTTTAAGGAAAGATTCATAATTTATGCTATCGAACATAGAAACAAGCACAACCAAAGCAAACGTAGGCTACTTACTAGTGAGAGATTTATTTGGAATGTGGCTCGATTACTTTGATCGGTTTGTTTAATTGAAGATCACTGTTTATATTAACGGTGTTCGATGAATGTCTGTTTATTTAAACGAAGGCCGTTATTGCGTTCATTCGAATACATTAAACTCGAACCTGTAGGTTGAACAAACTTACGAGGTTATTATTAATTTAAAAATGAATCCTCCTCCCCACCCCCACCTATCTCTCTCTCCCTCTCTCTCTCTCTCTCTCTCTCTCTCTCTCTCTCTCTCTCTCTCTCTCTCTCCCGACCTACGCTTATGCAGCACGAAGCATCGCAAGTTCTGTGCCTACAGTAGGCCTACTCAGTCTCTGTGATTCAATCTACCGTTACTAAAGTTGTAATAATGCGTTCTAAACTATGGCATAGAGTAGAACGTCAAACCTAATCGTTCAGAGGGCCCAAACTCAAAACTCAAATCACTCGTAAGGTTGCGGGCCGAACAGGATAAACATTCAATAAGCAACATTCAGTAGGCCTAATACTAACTAAACGTTGCTAGGTTATTGTAACGACGAACATCCACTCACTACACAACTGTTATTTTCGCTTATTGTGATCGAAGCGAGAACGCTCCGAGGTAGCCTATCGTTCGGCAAGGCTGCTAATTAGGGAATTCGATTTGCACTTTATATTGCAGGGACATTAAAAAGATATTTGCCTAAAATTCTCTCTCGGGCCGGATATAATTGTACGCCGGGCCTAATGTGGCCCGCGGGCCTCGAGTTTGACACATGGCATAGACGCACGATGTAATAGCGTGATAATGTCTGCGATGATGATGACGATGATGTTGATGATGATGATGATGATTCTGCGATGATGATGATAATGATGATAATGATGATGATGATGACGATGAATGGACTGTTATACAAATATATTGCACTTGTTTTGCGCGCTTCGACAACTTTATTTATGGATTTATTATTTTACATTGTTATTATTATCTTTGATGTGAAAATGTTATTCCCTTATTGTATTTGTTGTTGTAATAGTTGCTGTTGTTGTTGTAAATGGATACCTGGATTTTATCGTGCGTCTGTTAGATGTTCTAAGTCGTATGTAGTTGTCACTAATCTTGTGTGTATATGTGTATTCTTTGCGTACTTGCCCATTATGTATTGTTTGGGTGTGTGTATACAGCCAAACACGCATACAACGAGCACGCTTTCAACGAACTACGCCTTTACCGAATGGAAACAAATTCCCTGCCAGAGTCAGAGTTGTTCATATTTATTACTTAAAACTATATGGATACTACGAGCACAGCTACAACGTAGCTTCGCTTACACCAATATATTTTCTTATCCCAGACACCAAATTTAGACCAATATAAGGAAGTCCAAATACGAAAACATAACAAATGACATAAATTTGCGGAAATGACGTTAAAAAAAAGATGCTAATGCTTTCTTCTTAACCCACTGGAAGCAAAATCATTTTGCAAAGTTTAAAAGGCATGTCATTTTTAGACCTGGCAGAGTGACAGGCCTACCTTTTTCTTTTGGTTCTTGGCACCCAGAAACTCTTTAAAGATATAGAAAAGTACTATTTTTTTTCGGAAAGTAAATAGACTGAATGTTCAAAATGTCTCACAATAAAGTACATGCATGTGTATTTCCTAAAAAGTATACAGGGTTGTATATTACCATTTTCTTACTCAGATACACTTTGAATGAAGGAAAGGTGTGGCTCATAATTCTCATCATTATCACTGGGACTATTAATGTGTTCCAACGGTTAATGGAATAATGCCTAAACAGCTGGTACAGAGGCTTTACACCACCTCCAGAGCTTATGGAATAGAAATAAGTGCAGAGAAGACCAAAATGGTGACCAACAACACCAATGGCATCAACATGGACATCAAAGTCCAAGGCCAATCCCTCAACACAGTGCATAGCTTCAAATATTTAGGAGCCATTGTATCAGTCAATGGGTTTCGACAGGAAGTCCTTTCCAGGATCGCACAAACAACTGCTGCAAGATTGAAGCCCATTTGGGAAGACAAGACCATCAGTCTACATTCCAAGGTAAGACTGCTGCACTCCCTTATCTCCATCTTCCTATATGCTTGCGAAACATGGACCTCCACAGCAGATCTACAACGAAGAATACAAAGCATGGAGATGAGGTGCTACAGAAGACTTCTGGGCATTTCCTATACCCAGTACACCACCAACAACGAAGTCCGACAGACCATCACACAAGCCATTGGACACCACGATGACCTGCTCACAATGGTGAAGAAACGAAAACTCCGATGGTATTGCCATGTGACCAGATCATCAGGTCTTGCAAAGACCATCCTGCAAGGCACAGGTGCAAAGAGGTAGAAGAAGAGGGAGACTGAAAAAGAGATGGGAGGACAACGTTCAAGAATGGACTGGCTTGACGACATTGAACGAAGCCAACATGGTTGCTGAGGATAGGGAAAGATGGAGTACGCTGGTTAAACGATCATCTGTGGTGCCCCTACGACCTCAGAGTTAGGGGATATGATAGGATAGAAATGGAATAATTTACTTTCAGAAAAACAATACAACAGACCCGATTTTACTGCTAGATTGGACGTCTGCTGGTCGTGCGTCTTCCACATCGTAACAAAATATCCACTGGAAAAACTTTATTTCGCAACCCGTCAAAACGATCGCAGAGAACGATCATTTTCAAGGCAAGAAGTTTGTTCTTAGAAACAAAGCATCTGATTAACCGGTTTGGTTCTTTAAGATCCTGTTACACTCAGTTTGATGTTGGTGTTTTCTATCAGTATCTGATTCAGCCCCGATGCTTGAATTCCTGATAGGGTGTAACTCAGATTCGTTTATTCACACAGCCCGTCCAGCAGCATACAAGTCACGAAGTCCACGTATGAAGTTTTCCACTTTTATTCAGCACACATCAACAACTGCATACAATTCTCAATTCAACTCAACAACTTTCACAGCAACTTTCCAAATCACTATCAACAACTTTACTCTCTCAACAGCGACTCGGCTCACGATTAAATAACCTCTCTCTTTTCTGGAACGATTTGGTACGTGGTAGAAATGACGCACTGCCACCAATCGAACTAAAGATCGTCATCACTGACTTACGTCATTCACATTTTCTCTACTTCCGGGAACATTCACGACCTTCGATGTCCATCCGGAAATTTCTATCAAGAGTAAACACGCAGATCCAGAAGATTCTCAAATAATATCGACTAACGCAAATTATCAACGTTATACAAAGCCTCTCCTAACAACAATGCAAACTCGAATCAAAGGTAAATAAACTTCATTATTGAATACTTTGCAAAACGAAACGATTAGATCTATCGTGCGCGCTTTAGACACACTTTCGTTCGTTTCAACGTAACATAACCCCCCACTCAAGAAAAAATTTACCCAATTTCTTTCAACAACGTTGAAACGTAATGCACAAACAAAGTCCACAATTGAAACTAATTTAAGACTTTCTGAATACTGTAATTGCGCTCAGCTTATCTACACAGAGTCAATGGTTTTCATCTTCAAATCTGCCTGGATAATGTCAATGTTCACAGTTCATTCACACAGAGTCAAAGTTTCTCATCTGCAAGTCTTTCTGGATACTGTCAATGTTCACAGATCATTTACCCAGTCAACGTTTTTCATTTTCAAGTCTGTCATTACCAATATTCTTAGTTCGTCCACACAGTCAATGATCTTTCATCCGCAAGGAAACGTCGCCCTCGTCAGTTGCGGTTGTCATCGGCCCAGGGTCAAAGACGACGATCACGTGGGTTTTCCTGGAGTCAGTGCATCCTCCGTTGTCTCCTTCTTCCGTCGGATGTCCGACGCAGTCGACGTTGTCAGCTCCCAGGATGCACTTGCTGGGTCTCACGATCAGGTTGGCTTCTGCGGGACGGTGGAACAGCTCCCTCAAGGTCTGCAGATGCTCCTTCCAGGTCTGGGTGTGGACTTCATGTTCGACCAAAGTCGTAGAGCCTGGGACATCACTGAAGCTATGGGGAAATTCGCCCATAAGGTCCTTGAGCTCCAACTTTTGACCTTCCGTCAAGCTCGGCCCTAGCTTAACATCACCGATGCCCTCTTTGCTGTGGAAATCTCCCAGTTCCAACAGTTCCTCGCTGTCAAAGCTGTTGTCGATCTCAGCTGCTGTTGCTGCATGTACAGTCTCTGGCGGCCTCTCCACGTACAGCTTAAGGAGGTTGGCGTGGTATATCTTGGAATGCTGGCCGACCTTCACCTTATAGTCGTTGATCCCCACCACGGTCTCCACTTCGTACGGGCCTTTCCACTGCATCAGCAACTTATTATGATCGGTAGGTAGCAGCACCAGCACTTTGTTGCCAGGTTTAAACTTCCTGTTCACAGCCCTACGGTCATAGTAGTGCTTTCCACAGTCCTGGGACTTCTTCAGGTTTTCTCTGGCTATCTCGAGAGTCTGCTCCAGCTTCTCCCGTAGCTCAAACACGTACTGGTAGCTGTTCTTCACCTCTGGGGTGTCTACTTCTTTCGTCCACAGTTCTTTCAGGATGTGCATCGGCCCTCGGATGGTTCTTCCGTACAGCAGCTCGAACGGAGAAAAGCCGGTGGACTCCTGCGGTACTTCTCTGTAGGCGAAAAGTAGGGCGTTGATGTAGCGATGCCATTGTCTGGGCTGCTCGCTGCACAGTTTCTTCAGGGTGGACTTCAGCGTAGCATTGAACTTTTCGACGAGCCCGTTGCACATTGGATGGTAGGGTGTCGTAGTCAAATGCCGGATGCTCAGCAGTCTGTTGACCTCCTTCATACAGTCAGAGACGAACTGTGTCCCGAGGTCTGTCAGAATTTCTTCAGGCACTCCAAGTCTACTGAACATGTCCACCAGTGCCTCTGCTACAGTTTCAGTGTCAATCTTCTTCAGTGGCACTGCTTCTGGGTACCGAGTCGCATAGTCCACTAAAGTCAGTACCCACCGATGACCTTCTTCACTCGGAGGTCTTATTTCGCCGATTAAGTCTAAGGCCACCCTCTTGAAAGGTCGGTCGATCAGAGGCATCCTCTGCATAGGCACTTTCGGGACCCTTCCTCGAGGTATGGTCTTCTGGCAAATGTCACATGATCGGCAGAAACGGCTGACGTCCGCATGAAGCCCTGGCCAGTAGAACACCGCCTGGATTCTGTCTGACGTCTTCCTGATGCCTAGGTGACCTCCCATAATTGAGTCATGCGCTACTTCCATCACCTGGCGCCTTAAGGGTAATGGTACCAGTACTTGACGTAGTGGTTTACCTCCGTTGACCCTCGGGTGCTGGAAGATTCTATACAGGATCTTGGCCTTCACCTCAAAATAGACCGTGCCACTGCCCTTGGTCACGTGGTCTTGGCGGTTCCTGTACTTGTTTAAAGTGCTATCAGCTTCCTGGAGCTGGATCAGCTTATCTCTGTCCACGATGGCAGCTTTGGAGTTGTCGGCGACCTTCAGTGGCGTAGACATCTTGTCTCTCTTGGCCTGGGCCCTGGTAGTAACAGCACTGACGATCTCTGGTCGGCAGGGCTGAGCCGGAGTAACCACATTGTCCCGTAGCAGCTCTGTAAGGTCTCCATCGGGAAACGGCAATGGATCCTCCTCCGCAACTTCGACGTGTTGAGTTGAGGCAGGACTCCACTCTGGATCGGGGTCGTCGGGTCGCCTCGCGCCGTCGATATTCCCGATCATCAAATCGTATAGCGGCTTCTTCAGGCAAACCGCTTCGACTTCGCCTACGTAGAAAGGGGTGTTGACATGAATCTTCGCAACTGGCGCTCTCACACATTTGCTGTCGGCCATAAGTGTCCATTTTGAATCGCCAGTGAACTGTTCTTTAGCGATTAGGTCTTCTCTGACGATGACCCCACTGCAGCCAGAGTCTCTTAAAACAGTCACTTCATGATTTCCGACGCGTCCCTTTGAAACAGGCATGTTCTGGACGGTCACAGCTGCGCTGGCGACGACGGGGATGGATTTTCCGTTGGCAAGGAGAAGTTGGCCATCGGTCATGCACTCTTGCACGTCCGCAGGAGTAGCTGTGCGCTTGGTCTCACTCGGAAGAATGACGCTCCCGCCGCACACTTGATGGTCAGATCTACTGGTTTGCCGTTGATTGGAGAAACGTCTCTGTCGGTTGCCCACCGCTGCATTGTCCGTACTGCTCCGCTGTCCGCTATTTCTGCTTTGAGGGCAGCTGGCAGCTCTGTGGTCTGTAGCGTTGCAGATGAAACAGCCTCTTGAATGCCCTTCCCTGGGAGGAGGCGTGGAGTCCGTCTGTCTCTGGCTCGTCTGGCTCCCTTGGATCTGGTTCACATGGTTTCCAGTCTTCTGAAAAGGTTTCGTCGCGCTGGGTGGCCCCAGGGTTTTCCCATGAGCGATGAGATATCTTTCAGCAGCCTCAGTCACATCTTTAAGCGTCTGCAGCTTTTGTTCTTCTAAGTGGGTCGCTAGGTCCTTGTGACAGGCATTGAGAAATTGTTCTTTCACAATCAGGTCATGGAGACTGTCGTAAGACTTCATTTCGCCTGATAACTCCACCCACTTGTGTAGATATGACGACAGGCGCTCCACAAACTGCTTTGGCGTCTCGTCTGACTTAGGCCGGCATTCACGGAAGCGTTTACGGTAGCCCTTCTCTGTAAAGTTGTAGCACTGCAATAGGGCCTCTTTCAAGACGTCGTAGTCTTCGGCATCATCGTCCGACAATCTGGTGTAGACGTCGAGTGCTTGCCCCGTCAGAAGTGCACTTAGTCGAATCGCCCAGTCTTGAGGTTGCCAGTTAGAGCTTTTGGCAAACCTTTCAAATCTCGCCAAATAACTGTCGATCTGGTCCTTCCCGTCGACGAATGCTGGCAATTTTGGAGCCATGTGGTCGCTGATGACTTGTGGCGCATGCTGATTGTTTTGGATACGCGCCATTTCTAGCTGGAACTGCCGATCAGCTTCTCTTTCCTCACGCCTGCGCTCATCTTCTCTTTCTTGACGCCGGTCTTCTCTTTCTTCTCGACGACGCTGCTCTTCTAATTCTCTTTCTTCACGCTGACGTTGTTCTTCTCTTTCTTGTAATCTCTCCTGGGATTTGACGTACTCCGTCAACTGTTTCCCTTTTAGATTCAGTTGAATCCCTTTCTGCCAGAAGTCAGCCATCTTGATGCTTCTGGAAAGTTCTTTTCTGGAAAGTTCTTTTTCTAGAAAGTTCTTGACTGGAGAGTTCTTTTTTTCTGGAAAGTTCTTGACTGTGCTGTACCTTTCTAGACTGTTCTAGAACAGCACGCTTTCTGCAGTAGCGCTGATGCTTATCACTAGTCGCCTTCGCTGACGTAGGCCCCGCTGTCCTCGTCGTATGCGACGCTGCACCACGCTGGTGTTGATGTATACGCTCCTGTGCTGAAGTAGACGCGACGTCCGCTCGCCGCTCTCTGTAACACTGGCGATGTAGCTCCGAGACTGTCCCTCGACGTAGTCCTGCGGCAGCCACGTAGTCCTGATCTGTTGTTCGCTCACGAAGCAACTCTTCAGCGACTACACGCCCTTGCAGTCAACCCGAACCTATCGGTGATGTAGTCCCAGTATGTTGGCCCCTCTCGACGCAACTCGTTGGCGGCTACCCTCGATGACTGCCTCTCGTAACGTTGACTCGCTTGTTGTAGCAGTTGAACCCTTGGCTATGGCGTGAATCGCGGCTTGACCCCCAAAATGTTACACTCAGTTTGATGTTGGTGTTTTCTATCAGTATCTGATTCAGCCCCGATGCTTGAATTCCTGATAGGGTGTAACTCAGATTCGTTTATTCACACAGCCCGTCCAGCAGCATACAAGTCACGAAGTCCACGTATGAAGTTTTCCACTTTTATTCAGCACACATCAACAACTGCATACAATTCTCAATTCAACTCAACAACTTTCACAGCAACTTTCCAAATCACTATCAACAACTTTACTCTCTCAACAGCGACTCGGCTCACGATTAAATAACCTCTCTCTTTTCTGGAACGATTTGGTACGTGGTAGAAATGACGCACTGCCACCAATCGAACTAAAGATCGTCATCACTGACTTACGTCATTCACATTTTCTCTACTTCCGGGAACATTCACGACCTTCGATGTCCATCCGGAAATTTCTATCAAGAGTAAACACGCAGATCCAGAAGATTCTCAAATAATATCGACTAACGCAAATTATCAACGTTATACAAAGCCTCTCCTAACAACAATGCAAACTCGAATCAAAGGTAAATAAACTTCATTATTGAATACTTTGCAAAACGAAACGATTAGATCTATCGTGCGCGCTTTAGACACACTTTCGTTCGTTTCAACGTAACAGATCCAATCCGAGATGATTCTCGTCCAGGGGCGAGGGATCGGTCCCTTCGTCTTTTTGGCACAAACAAGCAGGGCTGATAGATCGGCCCTATGGTCTCCTAAGGATTAGGCCATGGCGGTAAAAGGAAATGAATTCAGCTCACTGTAATAGAGATCTTGAAATAATATCGCATGTGGGAGCACATCCTCACACAAAAAAATGCTGATATATATCCAAGGATTGAAAATTCTACCATCAACGCTTAGCACCTTCTCTCTGAACGCAGAATACAGACTATTCAGCCAAATGACAACAGTTACATTTCATACTGAAAATTGCCCTGATGTTGGTAAACAGTCACACACACACACACACCTATACTTGCAATTCATCAGAAATGGGTTCATTTAAGAATGTAGGAATCGGAAAGTCATTTTTTGATGGAAAAGGGTTAGGACAAGGGTTAGTTGCAGCGCTGCAACTAGCCCTTACCGTAACCCTTTTCTAAAAAGTTGACCTAAATCGTCTCCTATAGGCGACGAAATAGGTCGAAGTTTCTTCAAAATTTCTCCGAAAATTGACTGTATTTTCTCCGACCCGGATAGAGCACTCCTGTGTACCTAAAACACTCTCATGCACTACAACTGCACTCCCATGCACTAAAAGAGCACTCCCGCGCACTTAGAAAAAAGTGGGGTCCTGGAAAAAAGTGGGTTTCAAGCAAATGAACCCATTTGTTACTAAGAAAGACAAGGTCTGCTACCCATTTGTGCGCTTTTGTGGGTACACACACACCCACACACACACACACACACACACACACGTTCACACCGCAGGCAAATATCATTTTTCTAACAGTAATATATATCTCACACACAAAACACTTTATAACACTTCCAAATCTGAAAAACGCCATTGCAACATTGAGCGCAATCACGCTGGACACCTGAAATATGAAAAAGGCACTTATGTATATCGTAGACATGCAAATTATCATTCAGAATGCTAAAAGAAAGGAAGACCGCATACATACACGCACACACCCAAAATAAGGTATATGTTTAAAAGAACACTATTGTAATGAGAGAACACAAGAAACATGTATATGTTAACATACAAAGAAAACATAGCGCTCTCTCTCTCTCTCTCTCTCTCTCTCTCTCTCTCTCTCTCTCTCTCTCTCTCTCTCTGTCTCTCTCTCTGTGTCTCTCTCTGTCTGTCTGTCTCTGTCTGTCTGTCTCTGTCTCTATCTCTCTCTCTCTCTCTCTCTCTCTCTCTCTCTCTCTCTCTCTCTCTCTCTCTCTCTCTCTCTCTCTCTCATGAGACCCTTCAACAGAAATGAGGGCTACAACGAACTTCGGCTATAACGCAGGAAAAAAAAAATTCCCCTTTACTTCGTTGCAAGCGTGTTCGACTGTATTTTATGTTTGTGAATAAAAATATCTTGATTTGGTTTGCTTGACTTGAATTTCAGATTAATTTATTCTTGGTCGATTGAGAACCGCCTTGCAAACTTCTTCAAGTCTCGTTCGTCATCATCACAGAGGTTAATACACCGCTGATAACGACAACGTGTTCATTTTACAATGTACTGTGTATGTACTGTACACTGCATGAAGAAACTTACCAAACATTACCAGAGTAATTCTGGAGAAGGAGAGCGTGTTTATAGATGCTCAGGTGATCGGTTATCACGAAACTTCTAGCTTTCTCGACACTTGTCCATTTTTACTTCATCAGTGCAAGAGTGGGATGAAGTTGGTGGATATTGGTGGGGGTGAAGGGTGGGGGAGGGATGAGGCGTTATTCTTAGACAGTGTAGATCTTTGACATTTTGAGGGAGGGAGAGAGGGAGGGAGAGAGAGAGACAGGCAGACAAACAGAGAAAGACAGAGAGAGAGAGAGAGAGAGAGAGAGGCAGACAGAGAAAGACAGACAGACAAACATAGACAAAGGAAGATGTGCAGGCAGAGAAAAAAATATCATGTTTACAGTTATCATTGTCATTTTGAGAGAGAGAGAGAGAGAGAGAGAGAGAGAGAGAGAGAGAGAGAGAGAGAGAGACTGTTATTTATCAGTACATGTAGTTGATTCAGACCCCACACCGACTCAACCAAAGCGTGACCCGATGCTTGAATATTGATAAGTGTAACTCAGATTCGTTTATCAACGCAGCTTGTTGTTCACTCAGCAACAAGGCAGGAGTCGTCGTATAACGTCTTAAAAAAAAAATTTATTCAGCGAACATCAACAACTGCATACAAGATCGCTTTCCGGAAATCACTTCAAAGATCATCATCAAAAATGTCCATGAATCAATCACTCTGTCACTCACTCTCTCCACAAGCTTTCTTTCTTTCTTTCTTTCTTTCTTTAGGTAGATTAACGTCCCCGGACACATCAGCGTATAGGGGACTGAATCAGTTCAGTTCAGTGGGTAGATTACCGTCCCCGGACACATTAGCGTATTGGGGACTTAAGAAAAGGTTCGAACATTCCAGCATGACGCATTAACATCTAATCAAAATAAAACTCGTCACCGGAACTATGCACTGTCTGACGTCATTTAGGATAGAAAAATCGCCCAGCCACCATTAGATTTATCGCGAAGCTTCGGTCGATAGTAAACAAGTAACTCCAGAAAATTCTCAACAATATCAACCGACGAAAATTATCAACATGATACCAAGCTTCTTCTAGCAACAACGCAAAATCAAATCAAAGGTTAATACACTCTGTTATTGCATGCTTCGCAAAACAAAATGATCGGATCTATCGTGCGCGTCTCACACGTAACACAGACAGAGAGAAAGACAGAGACAGAGGCACGAAGATTGACAGATAGATAGACAGACATAGACACAGACAGACCGACATAGGAAGAGAGATCATTCTTTGGAATGTTCGTACGCTGGAGAGATTTCACAAGCTACAAGGCTAGAATTGACGCCAATGGAGATATCAGGGCTAGCTACGTGATGGAAGAGAAACAATAGGTGAGAGCGGGAACAGGTGGGACAATGGATCGAGTGTGTGGAGGTGCAGACAGAAACGAAGAAGAAGCAGAAGAAGAAGCCACAGAGAGAGAGAGAGAGAGAGAGAGAGAGAGAGAGAGAGAGAGAGAGAGAGAGAGAGAGAGAGAGAGAGAGAGAGAGAGAGAGATTTTGGCAAGATGTTGACGAAGGAGAATTTTTATTTTTTTTGCGACGTTTTCGGTGGATATAAGATTCTAAACGTGACCATTCAGTTGTTTTATGACCAGACTGCTTTTTTTTTTCTTCTTCATGCCGTTTATTGTTTTTAGAGACTCTCTGAGTGCATGGGTTAACCATGCCGACGTCAATAATTTAGGCTTCGTGACTTTCTTGTCTATACTTCCGTCTGGGGCTTGAGCGTCAATCTTTTTTGTTTTCTTTTTAGGTGTTAGTGAATGATATCTTTTTAGATTTGTTTCAAAGTTTCGTCATCGTGGTCGTCATCATCATGGTAGTCGTCGTCGTCATGATCATCATCAGCAGCAGCAGCAGGAACAACCACCAAAAAAAAAAAAAAAAAAAACAGTAGCAGCAGAATGATTATCATCTTTAGCATCACCATCAGATTGACTGGCAAACAGAGACTGAAACCTTCTCCGTCTGTGAAAAGTACAAGAAACTCGCTGTAAAATCATGGTAAATGTCACATGTAGAATATGTTTAAATAAGTTTGTCTCTTTGCGTCGGCATCATTGTGATCAGAATCATTATCATATTTCTCGTCGATGTCGTCGACTTCGTCATCGTCGTCGTCGTCGTGGTAGTAGTAGTAGTAGTAGTAGTAGTAGTAGTAGTAGTAGTAGTAGTAGTAGTAGTAGTAGTAGTAGTAGTCGTTGTTGTTGGTGATGTTGTTGTTTCTTCTTCTTTTGCTTCCTCCTCCTACTACTTCTCCTCGGCCAGGAAAAACGATCGAGCACGCGCGCCGATGCGCACGCGCGATCACACACACCCCGCACACACCCACACGCACAAACACAAACACACACACATAAACAGTTTCCCGAGTTGAACTATTTCTTTTGGAGGGGGATGGGTGTGTGTGTGTGAGGGGGGAGGGGTTCTTCTAATTCCCGCAATCGTCTCCTTCACATATTTCCACCTCTTTTCCTTTTACTATAGCCTTCTTCCATTTCCTCCTGCTCCTTCTTCTCCAACCTGGAAGAGCGATCGAGCACACGCGCACGCGCACACGTTACACACAGTTGCAGTGTTGAGTTCCGCCCCATCAGGACGGAATGGTGTGGAGATGTGCCGCTGAACGTTTTTAAGGCGCGTGCGTTCCGCACGATTTAGGACCAGGAATTGTTTGTTCTTAAACATCTTCGCAGCCTTGAGGTAAGTAAGCTTGTTCTTTTAGGCTACATACTCTGTACATCATCCGCTTTGTAGGGCGTGGATTAGGTCAAAAAGCACAACGTTCTGAAATTGCCACCCATCTGTGAAACATGTATGATTTAGATGTAAACATCGATCTTCTTTTTTTTAACATCTACGCAGGCTTGAGTAAGGCATTTTTTTGGTTAACAACACACTCTCTGTATCATTGTTAGGCATGGTGTGGGTTGAGTCCAAAATTTAACGTTCTAAAATTGCCACCCTTCTGTCGAAAATACTAGAAAAATAATATAACACACGATTTAACAAGGAGGAATGGACTATTTCAAACATCTTTGCAGTTATAATGTAAGCCTGTTCGTTTGAGCGCCGACTCCTAACATCACCGCTTTTGTAATATGGGAACAGGTTCTAAATGTAACGTTATAAAAGTGCCACCCTTCTGTCGAGAATAATCCTAATATAATATACAATTTTAACTAGGAGGAATGGACTGATCAAACACCTTCGAAGTGTTTAGGTAAACTTGTTCATTTAAAAAAAAAAACACTCTCAACTTCATCGCGTTTTGCAATGTGTAGATTACGGCCAAAATGTAACTTCCTAAACATTGTCACCTTTTTATAATACCCATTTAACACTACTTTTTGTAAATACACATTTAACAAACACAATCGCAATGAATGCCATTAACAGACAATGCAGGTACGTTCTATGTTGTGGTCTACATCGGATTAATTTACAATACCCTTCACCTATTTTTCATTCCCATCAAATATGCTTTTATATAATTATGTAGGCCCTTAATCGCGCATGGTTTGTTATGAACCCTACAAACGGGAATCATCATCATCATCATCATCATCATCATCATCATCATCATCATCATCATCATCATCATCATCGTCGTCGTTGTCGTCGTCGTCATCATCATCATCATCATCATACATATCAAATTATGAGCTGAAAGAATAAATAAATAATACATTCATTTAGTCGCAATACAATTATTGTAAACTGCAAATTGTCCACTGCTAACCTCGTAGGCTTCTAGAGTGGAATACGTTTAGATCTACAATGGTTATAGCGTGGCGCATAAAGCGAAAGCAGGAAGGGAGATAAGTTGGACGATGTGAACTGGCGAGAGAGACATTGCCGTGATTTGTGGCCCCTTTGTCAGCTGACTGGCAATAGCGATCAGTGGTTTATGGTGTAAACACACACTCTGTTTTACCCCCAGAGAGAAGACAAAGAGAGGAAGGCTTAGTCTTACATCACATAATCTTCTTTCTTTCTTTCTTTCTTTCTTTCTTTCTTTCTTTCTTTCTTTCTTTCTGTTTTTCTTTCTATCTATCTTTCTTTCTTTCTTTCTTTCTTTCTTTCTTTCTTTCTTTCTTTCTTTCTTTCTTTCTTCTTCTTCTTCTTCTTCTTCTTCTTCTTCTTCTTCTTCTTCTTCTTCCTTTCTTTCTTTCTTTCTTTCTTTCTTCTTCTTCTTCTTCTTCTTCTTCTTCTTCTTCTTCTTCTTCTTCTTCTTCTTCTTCTTCTTCTTTTGCTTCTTCTTCTTCTTCGTCTTCTTCTTTCTTTCTTTCTTTCTTTCTTTCTTTCTTTCTTTCTTTCTTTCTTTCCTTCTTTCTTTCTTTCCTCTTCTTCTTCTTCTTTCTTGCTAGCTTTCTTTCTTTCTTTCTTTCTTTCTTTCTTTCCTTCTTCTCCTTTTCATCTCTCTCCCTTACTGGTAGTGTGTGTGTACGTGAGTGTGAATGCGTGGACGTACGCCGACACGCGTGTGTGGGAGCGTTCGTATATGTGTGTTTGTGTGTGTGTGTGTGTGTGTGTGTGTGTGTGTGTGTGTGTGTGTTTGTATGTGGACGGTGTGTATTTATATTGAGCAGCGACTGTGTATAAGCAGTGCGCAAAGTTACAGAGCGCTTAGGAAGGAATTAGCTATGTACTGCATAATTTCAACACTCTTCAATGCCCATTGAACTAAGTCTAGGTATATAATAAAGAGAGATAAATGAATGAATCCGTCAGACTAACACATAAAGAAATGCAGATAAATGTTGTGCACACGTGTTTCTGCTTAAATAGAAAATAAGTAAATGGTCCGACTAAACGTTTTGGTTCTGTTCGCTAAATAATAATGCAATATTTCATCAGGTCTGTTTCGTCTGTTTCCAATGATGCTAAATCCATTTCTGGATTGTTATTAGATACAGTTATTAGCAAACTAACATTTTTCGCAAATCTGACCAAAGTTTCCATTGGAAATGGCACATTTAGCGGATTTTGACGTTGTGCTGGAAGCGGGGACGCTATTTCTGAGAGCTGACTTAAACCAGACACTAGTCCGCTGGACCTAAAGCAATAACCATGTAATGTAATCAGACATTATATTTGTAATAAGAGGAGTAAAATAAAGCACACAAGGCGTGTTTGAGTGACAATAGTTCTACACATTAATCTCGCAAAAATGCTCCTACTTCTCTTTCTTTCTTTATCTGGAAGTGGTTTCTATGGTGTTCTTTTTCCTTTTTCCTCAATACAATACAATACAAGATTATTGCTTTAGGTCCAGCGGACTCTTCCGAGCCAAATCAGGACCAGCGTTTGTTCCTCAGCCATGTTGCAGTATGATTGTGCGGGTACTTTTTCAATTAAGGACAGTGTCATACTCATATTAAATCGCACGTTGCCGTCTCAAAAATACGACTGTATATACATGAAATAGAAATAGATGTACACTAGTGATCAATCATAGTATCTTCCAAGAGCTACAATGCACTTCGTAAAGGTACCTTATCTTCAGGGTTAGGGGGGGGGGGGACTTCGTCCGCCGCAGATCGTGTTCCCCCCGCCCCCCTTCCGCCCTCCCCCACCCGACAAGGCCTTCGACCCTGGACACCACGGGTGTCTGGACCCCAGGCCACAATTTGGAAGGCCCCCCTCCCACTTTCCCCCCCCACCCCTTCTCCCGCCTTACCCTTGATCCGCCCCTGAGCTACAGCAACAATGATGACGATGCAGCTCATACATACTAAAGTGCGGCTCATGTTGCCCGTGTACCGCTTGTGCCTCCAGTAACGAATGGCTTCTCCGTACGGTTGATTATCTCGTTGTATTGATGGTCAGTGCAGCGAGTGGCGCTTCTTTCAGTACAATACATCTTGATGAAGTGTCCTTACTTGAGTCAACGAGATAAGTGTCCTTACTTGAGACTCTGAATGAAGTGTCCTTGTTTGAGAGTGTGACTGAACGACGACGATGATGTTTGATGATGATGACGATGATGATGATGATGATGATGATGATGATGATGATGATGATGATGATGATGATGATGATGAGTTGCTGATGATAATAATGGAGGTAATACACATTGCTGCGATCGGTAGAAAGTATCGCCAAAACTCCCGCTAGCAGCAGGTGAAAGTATTCCCTCCATCCCTTCAAAGTATACTTTGGGCTTGCTGCTAGCCGCGGATGCGAACCGCAGTACTATTTAAAAGTGACGGAAAGGGTTCGGGTAAGGGTTAGTTGTAGATCTATCCCTAGCCCTTGTCCTAACCCATTTCTTTAAAAAACATGCTCTTTTTCCGTCCCAAAAACCCACCTGCCTTCTTGGATTCTTAAATTGTATGAAACCATGTGAGATCCGGCGTCAATAAACGGTTCGAAAAGATTCTCAATCGGTTCGTAAAAGACAGTTGACCTAGAAACAAATACAGCGTGACCTAATTCGTCGCATAGAGCAGACGAAACTTACTTTTCCGTTTCTAGTCTTTCAGCGACACTGTAACTGAGCAGGCTGCTAACCTCGCCAAAGTATCCCTTCAAGGGACAAGGGACATACTTTGGCCTGCTGCGCAGCGTGTGCCTGGAGTATACTTTCTTTCGATCGTAGCTATGTGCAATGGGTGAATAATGATGATGATGATGATGATGATGATGATGATGATGATGATGATGATGATGATGATGATGATGACGAAAAAGAAGAAGAAGAAGAAAAATAACTATATTATTATTATTATTATTATTATTATTATTATTATTATTATTATTATTATTATTATTATTATTATTAAGTGTCCTTGTTTGAGACTGTGACTTAACGACGACGATGATATTTGATGATGATGATGACGATGATGATGACGATGATGATGACGATGATGATGATGATGATAAGTTGCTGATGATAATAATGATGATGATGATGATGATGATGATGATGATGATGATGATGATGATGATGATGATGATGATGAAAAAGAAGAAGAAGAAAAAGAACTATATATTATATTATATTATATTATTATTATTATTATTATTATTATTATTATTATTATTATTATTATTATTATTATTATTATTATTATCATCATCATCAGCATCAGCATCATCATCATTATCATGGGAGGCACGGTGGTCTAATGGTAGTGCTTCGGCTTGCGGATCTGAAGGTCCCGGGTTCAAGCCCTGGCTGGGCCATTGTGTTGTGTCCCTGGGAAAGACACTTTACTCCTGTTTTCCTTCTCCTTCGGATGAAGGTATAAACTGAGGTCTAGTCTGTGTCGCATGCATTCCATCATAACGGACTTTAAAGATCCTGACGCTCATGTCCTAGACGGGTGAGTGCCGGTAACAAGAATACACACAGCATGCACTTGGTCCTTCTACCCCATCCCTGGATGCCCAGGATTGTGCTCAGTTGTCCGGGCGTCAGACCATGCGCCCAAAGGCTGCGGGTGGGCGTCTCGGGCGGCTTGAGTTAGATCCTGTATCGGTCAGCGCCTTGATCCTTAGGCTAAGGCGCCTTACAAATGACGAACATTGTTATTATTATTATTATCATCATCATCACCTTCAGTATAGGCAAAGACAACCTACACATGCACACAAAGTTGTTAGTCAAAGAGTTTTGTTGTGTCTGTGTGTGTATATATATATAAATAAATATATATATATATATATATATATATATATATATATATATATATATATATATATATATATATATATATATATATATATATATATATATATATATATATATATATATATATAGACATGAATTGTTCTTATGTGGGGCATTTTCCGTATTTTTGAGTTTATTGTGGGGCATAAAAAAATTGTGGGGCTTGTAAAACGCCCCACAATTTTAACCTGTTTACAATATTGCCGCGGGGTTGCTGATTACTGTCCTGTATAGATCTCGCAACAACGTTTTATATAAAATTGTACCCAAAAAATAATTGGATTGCCTCCCTTGCTTCAAAACTTTTCAATCTGTCCGCCATGGTGACTTTGCCATGGTGATTTTAATCTTCAATGTGAAAGGAGAGTTACCGTTCTTGATTGCAACGAGAATGGCCTCGCGAAGATTCAGAGAGCCTGTGCTTAAACCGGTGAGTGGAAATTTGTTATACTAGTACAACACTAAGTTTGAACAAAATTGGTCGATGTAGTTGTTTATCTTTCAAAGCAAATTGTGTTTTTAACATGTCGGCGAAGGTTGCTCAGTGAAGCACCGGTGCGGTGGGTCGCTATTTTTCATTGAACTTATTTTACTAAGTCTAAAGGCCCCGCCACACATACCGGTTTGAAGGCCGATTCTAGATCGGGTTTCGGATCCGTTTGCGATCGGGCCGGACTCCAAAACCGATAGCACTGCCACACGTTTCCGATCAGGTCGTCCCGAAACTTCCACACAATGTGCATTGTTTATATTCACTTTCACTAGTGTCAGTGTACACGATCCCCAACCCCATCCAACAGTTTACCATCCCCATCCAACAGCTCACCATCTTGTCTGAAACCACAGCAAAAATAATGTCTCTACATGCTACAAAAACTATTTAAAAATAAAAACGTAATGGAAAACCAAATCAAAACCATACAAAACATCGCGGGTTGCATCACAGGCTCTGAAGTCTTTTATTTCATCTTTGTAAACTCGTGGGCCTCCTACATAGGTACGTAGTATAGTATATATAGTATGTAATTGAGGCCTACGAAAGACAGACTTCCCAGCCTGCCACCTGTCACCTGTCATCAGCTTCGTTTGTAACGCCAAGTTGACAATGAACACGGGACGCATTCTGATTGGTTGGAAGCATACAATCGGGGCCGATTTTGCACAGCAGAATAGAACAAGCTCTAATCGCACGATACCGAGCCGACTGCAAATCGGACCGGAGGCAAGCAGTAGTTCTGACGTCATCGGGATCGGATCGCAAACAAAATCGTTGCACAATCGGCATGTGTGGCGGGGCCTTAAGGGGTTTGGTCTAGGTGCATGAGTAAACGCGTGTTCAACTACGCATTGCATAATGTTACAGTCTTCTTCTTCTTTTTCTTGGATTGTAGCACTACAATAACATTTTGATGACAAAGAAGACACCTTCGCCGATGTTTTCAACGCAACAAAAATCGTGATTTGTTTTGGGAAAGTGACATTTTTGCTACTACAGTACTAGACTACACGCAAAAAGCCGAGGCACTTTTTCGGTATATCTCTAAAACTCTAACAAGGTCTACGCCACAGTTCATACTTAAACGCCATTTAGATTATGTCTACTGCATTTCATTTTACCTCAAAAGGGCACAGTCGCTAAAGGCTCGTACATGTTTTGTAGACCTACGTTTTGCTTGTCAATCGTGGCAGCCATTTTCGATGGTCAACTTTCAAACAATCATTTACACTCAATTTTCCACAGAAAATGTTTATTAGGGAATCCGATGACAAATGAATTATTCATTTATGCTTTTATGCGGGTATCGTTTGGAATATTACTACATTTAATGTAAATCAAGCTGTTTTTCACTACCCTACCTAACAGGAAAATCGGCACACCGATTGGCTGAATGGCTTTTCCTAGCAGAAGTCTTGTTTGCGCTTTTTCACTATCGTACGCTTTATGATTAATCACAGAATTCTAAGTTTTTCTTTCAAAAGTTGATAATTGAATGGTGTTTAAAGATAAACTAGGCGTACAGTTTGTTAAATCTACAGAAATAAACCAAAAAGCTGTATCAGAACAGTAGATAATAGTGATATTTATTTAAAATTCCTTTTAATATAGGCCTACTCCCTACTGTACTGCGTTGCTAACATTGTTGTGTAAATAGACTATTAAAAAAAGTTTTTCTTTGCCTTTGGTTTATTGGTTTATTACAATGCTGTGACAAAAGGCTTTTTTAACTTACTGCTTTGGATTATTTTTATTTGATTAGGCTAATTATTTCATTTATTTATGTAATTTTTTATTTCATTTTATTTATTTTATTTTATTTTATTTATTTATTTTTTTTTTGGGGGGGGTGTAGGAGGAGGGGGGTGTTGAATTTGTATCATTTTTTTTCAGAAATCTAATAACTATATTAAATCAAAAAGTGAAAGAAGAAATAGTTTCCAATGGTAACAAGCCGAAGTTGCTGTGCATAATTTATTCTCGTTTGTCACTACCCTACGGTAAAAACAAATGTATGTACTCTCCTCCCTCCCCCCTCCCTCCCGTCGCAAATTTGGAATACCCCCCCCCCCCACCCACCCCCTCTGAAGGCCTTGATCCGGCCCTTGCTCATAAGAGAGAGAGATGAGAAAGAGAGAGAGAGAGAGAGAGAGAGAGAGAGAGAGAGAGAGAGAGAGAGAGAGAGAGAGAGAGAGAGAGAGAGAGAGAGAGGATAGGGGGCCTAGTATAATGCAAAACGAACCACATCCTTGAGAGTAGATAATGATCTAGGCTTTGGAGACAGAGGAGATAGCACGCAAGAAGTAAAAATGTTAGTCCCCTGTACTTCTTACTAAAAGGGTAACACTGTATATATATAATATAGGCCTAAATATAAAATTTCTTTTTTTTTACTTTGTTTACACAGTGGATCGTACGTGCAAAGTTCAGCAGTGGTTGAAGGGCAATCCAGCACAGACCTGTGATGAAACATCTATGGAATCGTTGGTAAGAAACATGTTGTCTAGGCTACTGTTGTCTGTTAAGTTACTTTCTTCTTCTTCTTCTTCTTCTTCTTCTTCTTCTTCTTCTTCTTCTTCTTCTTCTTCTTCTTCTATCACCATCGTCAGCAGCAGAAGCAGCACCAGCAGCTTTATCTTCCTCCTCCTCCTTCTCCTTTTCCTCCTCCTCCTTATCATCATCATCATCATCAATAACATTATAATCATCATCTTTTTCTTCTTCTTCTTCTATCATCATCGTCAGCAGCAGGAGCTTTCTCTTCCCCCTCCTCCTCCTCCTCCTCCACCTCCTCATCATCATAATCATCACCATCTTCTTCATCTTCTTCTTCTTCTTCTTCTTCTTCTGAATCAGAAACTTTCAGATAACCATTTTTTACTAATCTATCAATAGGGATACATTGTCCTTGCTAAGAAAGCAATTACCAGCAAATCGATGCATGTATCTCCAAGAAAGAAAAAAAATTGTTCACGGCAATGACATTTAAATTTACATTGGCTTACTCTTGTGAAGGAAAACTACTTGCTACATGCCAAATTTTCTCCTGTTTTAACGCCCAGCAGACAAAAATTAGAGCTACTCTTTATTGTCTAACTTTAATGTGCATGTTTATACTTTATTTTTATTTTATTATTATTAATATTATTATTAATATTATTATTAATATTAATATTATTATTATTATTATTATTATTATTTTATTATTATTAATATTTTTAAATTCAGCCTCCTGATTGCTCAGACGATGAAAGGCTTGACTTTGAGTTCACAAAAGGTGAGGTTCATGTATATATATATATATATATATATATATATATATATATATATATATATATATATATATATATATATATATATATATATATATATATATATATATATCTATCTATCTATCTATCTATCTATCTATCTATCTATCTATCTATCTATCTATCTATATCTATATCTATATCTATATCTATATATATATATATATATATATATATATATATATATGTGTGTGTGGGTGGGTGGGTGGGTGTGAGGGGCGCGCGCCTGTGTACAAAGTTGGGCGTGATAAAGCTCTACAGCGAGGTCGAGATCGGCTGGATAGGTTTCTCCAGGATGGAAGTAGCGATCTCAGCACCCGACAACATTCTTCCTGAAACGCTAAGGAGGTGTTTGGAATACCACAAGGGACGCACTACAGTCTTTCAGTCAGCTACAGACAATCCCAGACCAGTCCTGCCTAAAACGTTTTAAATGTGAAGCTTCTTAAGAGAGAGCAGCCATTGGAAGTGCTTTGGAATACCACTTATATCTAGAAAAGACGAACATTCATTGTCATAGTATGAGTGATCTTCCGAGCTTGAAAGTTTTCGTTCTCACGGTTGAACCTTTTTGCTTTTATAAATTTTAATGTATTGCTCTCTCTTTTTCTTGAAGATGCATGAAATAAATAAATAAATAAATAAATAAATAAATAAATAAATTAATTAATTAATTAATTAACAAAACGACAGAAATTGGGTTATTTACGGGGCTGAATATTAAGTTGTTATCGAGCATTTTGACTTCATGATAATTATTTATGGCACATAAATGGAAAATTTTAAAGCATTGATAACATGTTTATGTTTTATGTTAATAATTTTAATTATGGTACTGGATGCAGTTAATCTAATATTTCAAAAATTAAAAAAATCGAGTTCTATTCCGTCTTTTAATAGCGATTTTCCTGCCTTTACACCACATGTTTGAATGATAGATGTGTGTTTGTTGTGTGTGTGAGAGTGGGTGAAACATGTGATCGTATATGTTGGTACAGATCGCCACGCTTTGAGCCTGATTTGTAATTTGGGGGAAAGCGCGTATATAGCATAATAATAATAATAATAATAATAATAATAATAATAATAATAATAATAATAATAATAATAATAATAATAATAATTATTATTATTATTATTATTATTATTATTATTATTATTATTATTATTATTATTATTATTATTATTATTATTGTGGTGAAGAAACGGAAACTCCGATGGTATGGCCACGTCACCAGATCATCAGGCCTTGCAAAGACCATTCTGCAAGGCACAGTGCAAGGAGGTAGAAGAAGAGGGAAACCGAAAAAGAGGTGGGAGGACAACATTCGAGAATGGACTGGTTTGACACTGAGCGAAGCCATCAGGGCTGCTGGGGACAGAGAAAGATGGAGTATGCTGGTTAAACGATCATCTGTGGTGCCCCTACGACCTCCAAGTTACGGGATAGGATAGGATAGGGATTAATAATAATAATAATAATAATAATAATAATAATAATAATAATAATAATAATACTAGTAGTAGTAGTAGTAGTAGTAGTAGTAGTAGTAGTAGTAGTAGTAGTAGTAGTAGTAGTATAATAATAATTATTATTATTATTATTATTATTATTATTATTATTATTATTATTATTATTATTATTATTATTACAGAAAGTGACTCTACTGGAAGAACTCTCTTCGTAATACCAGAAGGCATAATAGGCTATCAATAATCTTCAGAATGTTAACGTCTACGTTCTTATGCCGTAAAAAAAAAAAGAAGACGACAAAAACAGCCCTCATGCCTACAACAAGAGAATCCAAAATCTTTAGAGCGTGTCTGTTTTCCTAGTTACCTTGGGAAATGAGAACCTCTGGAAAATGGGGGTTGGAATTCCAGAAAAGCAAAAGCGTTATGGGTATATTAAGCTATATCATTGTTTAAATATTTATCCTTGCGAGCGTATGTTTGTGTGAATGCTTGAGAGCGCTTAGAACAAGTTTTAAGTTTGGTTTTGAGCTATAAAAATAAATTATTAAAATAAATTATTATCAACGATAATCAGGGTATGTCTAAAGTACTTTCAGTAACTGAATCCCCTGGAAGAAGAAGGCTCTTGGAATGCCAGAATAGAAGAAAAAAAAATGTCACGAGTCTTCAAACAGCACGTCGTCTGGTTCTCCTTAAGAAAAAGTGGCTCATTGAAATATTAGAAGGTGGGACTCGTATAATGCTAAAACAGAGGCGACGAATACACTCACCCTATCCTCCTATCCTATCCTGTCCCATAACCCGAAGGTCGTAGGGGCACCACAGATGATCGCTTAACCAGCATACTCCATCTTTCTCTGTCCTCAGCAGCCCTCATGGCTTCGCTCAGTGTCAAACCAGTCCATTCTCGAATGTTGTCCTCCCACCTCTTTTTCGGTCTCCCCCTTCTTCTACCTCCTTGCACTGTGCCTTGCAGAATGGTCTTTGCAAGGCCTGATGATCTGGTGACGTGGCCATACCATCGGAGTTTCCGTTTCTTCACCACTGTGAGCAGGTCATCGTGTTGTCCAATGGCTTGTGTGATGGTCTGTCGGACTTCAACGTTGGTGATGTGTTGGGTATAGGAAATGCACAGAAGTCTTCTGTAGCACCTCATCTCCATGCTTTGTATTCTTCGTTGGAGATCTGCTGTGAGGGTCCATGCTTCGCAAGCATATAGGAAGATGGAGATGACCACAGAGCGCAGCAGTCTTACTTTGGAATGTAGACTGATGGTTCTGTCTTTCCAAATGGGCTTCAACCTTGTCAGGGCAGCAGTTGTTTGTGCGATCCTGGAGAGGACTTCCTGTCGAGACCCATTGTCTGACACAATGGCTCCTAAATATTTGAAGCTGTGCACTGTGTTGAGGGATTGGCCTTGTACTTTGATGTCCGTGTTGATGCCATTGGTGTTGTTGGTCATCATTTTGGTCTTCTCTGCACTTATTTCCATTCCATAAGCTCTGGAGGTGGTGTCAAGCCTCTGTACAAGCTGTTCAAGTTCTTGTTCCTCTCCAGCCAATCCATCAATATCATCCGCAAAACGAAGATTGGAGATTGCTCTGCCCCCTATGCTGACTGTGCCTTCGTGATCTGCAAGAGCATCTGACATTATGCGCTCTAGGAAGATGTTGAAGAGTGTTGGGGAGAGTAGGCATCCTTGACGCACACCGATTGTTGTTCTGAACCAGTTCCCGATGACTCACCCTAGACCTTGTACAAACATACGAACACCACCAAGATCTTTAGAAAATGTTCATGTTAAACGTTGTTGTTGTTGTTGTTGTTGTTATAAAGATACACACTATTTTACTGCCAAGTGATCCTACAAAAAATATATTTGGTGAGTGCGGCAGCGCACCTCGAAAAGTACACAAAACAGAAAAAAAAAGATGGACTAGTGTACAAAAAGGGCGGGCAATTGCCTGAGCAACTGAGCCATGTAAACACGATGGCAAGCCGATCAAATGTACTTGCACACACACACACACACACACACACACACAAACAAACACACACCCACACCCACCCTCAAACACACACACACACACATACCCTCACACAAACACACACAGACAGAGAAAAATATGTACGTTCAAAAGCCTGTATCCCACTGGTAGAACTCCTTTGCAAGTCCAGAAAGTCAAGTCAAGTACAACTACTCTTTATTACTACAATGTAGAATTCAAACAGCACATTGCACCTGGCAGCTCACCGTTGATCCTCGTCGTAATGTTGATACGTGTAACTCAGACTTTCCTCACTTCAATGTTATTGTCTATTCACATATAGTGATATTAGACAAATGAACTACAATAACACTAAATAGTACAGTTAATATAAAAATAACTCGAAACAATCTCAAACTGAAGTGCACTAGACTAAAGTTCGACCTGGACAAACTGCAAGCCCCGTAAGTGGCAGAAATGTTTCAGGCCACAAAAAAAAATGGAGGGAAATTTGCACCACTGCTCATTTTGGGAGCTGGTGAAGTAAATGTTAACACCATGACCACCATCTTCAACTTAGCTGTGACAGATGCCGCCACGGAGATCCTTGAAAAGCACCGGCCAAAGAAGAAGCTGTGGATCATAACTGAACTTTTGGACCTGTGTGATAAACGAAGAGAGATGAAACAGAAAAAGAACACCTTACAGGGAGCTGATGCCTACCGAAAAATCAGCAATGACATCCGAAAAGGCATGCGCACAGCACAGGAGAACTGGATAGAAAAGCAATGCCAGGAAATAGAGAACAGTGTGAACAAGAACAACAGCAAGAAGGCCTGCCAGACTGTGAAGCGGCTGACAAGTGTTAAACAGCCCAAGGTCTCCACGATCCAAAGCAAGTCTGGCATTTGCTTTACAGAAGAACAAGAAGTCCTGGACAGATGGACAGAGTACTGCTCTGACCTTTACAACCACACACCAAACGGAGACCCATCAGTTCTAGCATGTCCAGAGAACGGAGAAGAAGAAAAAATCCTCCCAATTCTCCGAGAAGAATTGATGCAGCAAGTGCAATCGCTGAGGAAGGGGAAGTCAGCGGGAGTGGACAACATACCCGCGGAACTGCTTCAAGCAGGAGGAGAAGTGATGATTGACGCACTCACCTTATCTGTAACAAGATCTGACAGAGTGGGGAGTGGCCTACACCATGGACCCAGTCGCGTGTCATCACTCTTCCCAAAAAAGGTAACCTTCAGGAATGTGAAAATTACCGCACCATCAGCCTCATCAGCCATCCCAGCAAGGTCTTCCTGAAAATTGTACTCAACAGGTTGAAACCCCAAGTTGAACAAATCATAGCTGAAGAGCAAGCAGGATTCAGGGCAGGGCGAAGTACCACTGAACAGATTTTCAACCTCAGAATAAACTGCGAGAAATACCTACAGCACCAACAACATCTATATCACCTGTTCGTAGACTTCAAAAAGGCGTTTGACCGAGTCTGGCATGCAGCTGTGTGGGCAACCATGAGAGTGTACAACATCAGCCCTAAAATTATTGAAGTCATCAAAAGCCTGTATGACAAGGCTTCCAATGCAGTCCTCCACAACAGCGCCAGCGGAAACTGGTTCAGAACAACACTCGGTTTGCGTCAGGGATGCCTACTCTCTCCACCACTCTTCAACATCTTCCTAGGGCCCATCATGTCAGATGCTCTTGCAGATCAAGAAGGCACAGTCAGCATAGGGGGAAGAGCAATCTCCAACCTTCGATTTGCGAACGACATTGATGGATTGGCTGGAGAGAAACAAGAACTTGAACAGCTGGTACAGAGGCTTGAAACCACCTCCAGAGCCCATGGAATGGAAATAAGTGCAGAGAAGACCAAAATGATGACCAACAACACCAATGGCATCAACACGGACATCAAAGTCCAAGGCCAATCCCTCAATACAGTGCCTAGCTTCAAATATTTAGGAGCCATTGTATCAGACAATGGGTCCCGACAAGAAGTCCTCTCCAGGATCGTACAAACAACTGCTGCCCAGGCGAGGTTGAAGCCAATTTGGAAAGACAGGGCCATTAGTCTACATTCCAAGGTAAGACTGCTGCACTCCCTTGTCATCTTTATCTTCCTATATGCTTGCGAAATATGGACCCTCACAGCAGATCTCCAACGAAGAATACAAAGCATGAAGATGAGGTGCTACAGAAGACTTCTGGGCATTTCCTTTACCCAGCACATCACCAACGACGAAGTCCGACAGACACGCAAGCCATTGCACAACACGATGACCTGCTCACAGTGGTGAAAAAACGGAAACTCCGATGGTATGGCCACGTCACCAGATCATCAGGTCTTGCAAAGACCATCCTGCAAGGAACAGTGCAAGGAGGTAGAAGAAGATGGAGACCGAAAAAGAGGTGGGAGGACAACATTCGAGAATGGACTGGTTTGGCACTGAGCGAAACAATCAGGGTTGCTGAGGACAGGGAAAGATGGAGTACGCTGGTTAAATGATCATCTGTGGTGCCCCTACGACCTCCGAGTTACGGGATAGGATAGGATAACATAGGATAGGATATAGCACACTCATTTATTCTATAAGTAAACGAAGGAAGTCGAACAATAAAGTGAAGTATTTTTTATTCTTGAAATACCTACAAAGGCAAGGAGTCAAAATATTATTACTGTTATTTCATCATTCTTATATAGCACTCTATCAGCTCAAGAGCTGCTCAAGGCGCGGCCGAAACAGGACCTAACTCAAGCCGCACGAGGCGCCCATTGGCTGCTTTGGGAGCACTGTCTGACGTTCAGACGATTGAGCACAATCCTAGGCGATCGGGTATGGGGAACCAGGGAAAAACTGTTCACTGAAACAACCATCAGACGAATAACAACATCTATCTATCTATCTATCTTTTTTACTCCTTCGGATGAGAGTATAAACCGAGGTCTAGTCTGTGTCGCATACATTCCATCATAACGGACTTTAAAGATCCTGACGTTCATGTCCTAGACGGGTGAGTGCCGGTGACAAGAACACACCCAGCATGCACCTAGGTCCTTCTCCCCCATCCCTGGCTGCCCAGGATTGTGCTCAGTTGTCCGGGCGTCAAACCATGCGCCCAAAGGCTGCGGGTGGGCGTCTCGGGCGGCTTGAGTTAGATCCTGCATAGGCTAGCGCCTTGAGCAGCTCTTGAGCTAGAAAAGCGCTATATAAGAACGATTAAATATCTATCTATCTATCTATCTATCTATCTATCTATCTATCTATCTATCTATCTATCTATCTATCTATCTATCTATCTAGCTAGCTAGCTATATGAGAAGTTTAGCACATAGATTCCAAAGGTTCACATAGATCTAACATGTCTACGTTCTTTAACAAATGAATAGATCACACCTGTCAACGGTGACTCACTATGCCCGGACAGGTGATACATGTAGCGAGGAGGAGGAGGAGAAGGAGAAAAAGAAGAAGAAGAAGAATATGATGATGATTATGATGATGATTATAATGATGATGACGACGACGATGATGATTATGATGGTAATGACGATAGGAGAAGAAGAACAAGAACAACAAGGAACAAGCACAAGATGAACAAGAACAAGAATTAA